>OZ010795.1:93237476-93692476 GCA_963932465.1 Maratus speciosus
TTTAAACTTTTATGCTCAATTAATACGCTCATTTCAGTATTCATTTGAAGTTTTGAATTTTTTAGAAACCATCTTCTTACATCTTAAAATTAACCATCATGTCAAATTCCAAGTCCTACCACCTCTCTCAACATAAAGGGCTATGTTGAAACAGGAACTGTCCCCATTAATTTGCCACATTAATTTTGAAATCGGTTTGTTATTTCCTAATATTCCACAGAAACGTAATTTAAAAAGCTTTTAAAGCACTTTTTTAGAACATTTGTTGTTCCTGTGAACCCCAGGTGGTAGAATTACCGGCATAAAATATAGCCTGTGTAGGATCAGAGACTGTCACCATTGATTCGCAACTATTACTATTACTTTTATAATCGGTTTATATTCCCTGAAATTGCATATAATCGTAATTTAGAACTTTTTTAGAATGCTTTTCGCACCTCCCCTTCGCTTCACCCCTTTTTAATTCGAATTTATTTTCGACGTTCCTTCGAGGGCATTTATATTTTATAAGTAACTACCATGTCATATTTAAAGTTTCTAGCGTTTTCAGTATCACAGAATTCGCAATTAGAAAGTTTTTAGCTCCTGCAACCCTCTGGTGGTAGTGGAACAGACATAAAATATAGCTTATGTTTGAGCAGGTTCGATCACCAAAATTTGTCATCATTATTTTTTTAATCGGTTTGGTAATTTATAAGTTTGCTTAAAAATTGTAATTTATAACGCTTTTCACTCACTTCAATTTTAAATTTGGAATTTTCTTTCGACTGTTCTTAGAAAGAAGTTGCATCTTGTAAGTAAATACCATGCCATACTTCAAAGTGTTAGACCACTCAGTTGTGCAAAAAACGCAAATTAGAACATGTTTTGCTTTTGCAACCCTCAAATAGTAGTGACAGCAATATAAAATATAACCTATGTTATAACAGGGACTGTCGCCATTGATTTGCAACCATTACTTTTGAAATAGCTTTGGTATTTCCTTAGATTGAGTAGAAATCGCAATTTAGAACGTTTTTAGGACGCTTTTCGCGCATTTTCACCCCTTTTTAAATTTCCAATTTTTTTAAACTGTTCTTAAAGATCATTTATATCTAATAAATATGTACCTCGCCTAATTTTAAGTTGCTAGCCCCTACCGATCACAAAAATCGAAATTTAGAACGCTTTTTTGCTCCTGCAACGTCTTGATGATAGTGATACCGACATAAAATAGCGTCTATGTTAGAGCAGGGGCTGTCACCATCAATTTCCTACCATTACGTTTGAAATCAGATTCATTCTTGCTGAGATATTGCCAACAAATCGGCATTTAGAACGTTTTTAGAGCGCTTTTCGCGCATTTTGCTCCTGCATCTCCTCTGGGGTAGTGCAAACACATATAAAATATAGCCTATCTTGGAGCAAGATCTGTCACCATCATTTTTACACCATTATATTTGAAATCGGTTCAGTACTGTCTGACATTGCATAGAAATCGCAATTTAGAAAGTTTTTTACAACACTTTTTGCGCATTTTAACCCCCTTTTAAATTTCGATTTTTTTTAGGAAATGTCCTTAGAGATCATTGATATCTTATAACTAACTACCATTCCAAATTTCACGATTCTAGGCCCTTCCGTAACGCAAAAGCCGTAATTTAGAACGTTTTTCTCCTGCACCCCCTTTGGGGTAGTGCCACCGACATAAAACATCGCCTATGTTGGAGCAAGGGTTGTCACCATCATTTTGACGCCATTATTTTTTAGATCGGTTTGGTATTTCCTGATATTGTGTAGAAACCACCATTAGAACGTTTTTTAGAACGCTTTTCGCGCATTTTCACCCCTTTTAAATTTCGAATTGTTTAAGAACTGTTTTTAGAAATCCCTTATATCTAATAAGTAGCTAATATTTCAAATTTCATATTTCTAGGCCCTTCGGTAACGCAAAATTCGCATTTTAGAACGTTTTTTGCTCCTGCACCCCCTTTCGGGTAGTGGCACCGACATAAAACATAGCATATGTTGGAGCAAGCGTTGTCACCATCATTTTGACACCAATATTTTTTAAATCGGTTTGGTTTTTCCTGAGAATGTGTAGAAACTACCATTTAGAACGTTTTTTAGAACGCTTTTTGTGCATTTTCACCCCTTTTAAATTTCGAATTGTTTAAGAACTCTTCTTAGACATCATTTATATCCTATAAGTAACTAATATTCAAAATTTCATATTTCTAGGGCCTTCAGTAACGCTAAAATCGCATTTTTAAAACGTTTTTTGCTCCTACACCCCCTTTGGGGTAGTGGCACCGACATGAAACATAGCCTATCTTGGAGCAAGCGTTGTCACCATCATTTTGACACCAATACTTTTTGAATCGGTTTGGTATTTCCTGAGATTGTGTAGAAACTACCATTTAGAACGTTTTTTAGAACGCTTTTTGTGCAATTTCAACCTTTTTAAATTTCGAATTGTTTAAGAACTGTTCTTAGACATCATTTATATCTTATAAGTAACTAATATTCAAAATTTCATATTTCTAGGCCCTTCAGTAACGCTAAAATTGCATTTTTAGAACGTTTTTTGCTCCTACACCCCCTTTGGGGTAGTGGCACCGACATGAAACATAGCCTATCTTGGAGCAAGCGTTGTCACCCTCATTTTGACACCAATATTTTTTTAATCGGTTTGGTATTTCCTGAGGTTGTGTAGAAACTACCATTTAGAACGTTTTTTAGAACGCTATTTGTGCATTTTCACCCCTTTTAAATTTCGAATTGCTTAAGAACTGTTCTTAGACATCATTTATATCTTATAAGTAACTAATATTCAAAATTTCATATTTCTAAGCCCTTCAGTAACGCTAAAATCGCATTTTTAGAACGTTTTTTGCTCCTACACCCCCTTTGGGGTAGTGGCACCGACATAAGATATAGCCTATGTTCTAAGTTGGACTAACACCATCATTTTGATACCATTACTTTTGGAATCGGTTCGGTAGTTCCAGAGCTTACCTCCGACAAATAAACAATTTTTTCCTCTTTATAATAGGAAGTATAGATATACAGTTACTAATGTTTTACTATACTAGGGGGCTCGGCCCCCTACGAGCTACGCTCGCCAACCCCCGTCCAGACACCGCAGACTCTAAATGCACGCTAATTTGATCGGCTTTAAAAAGATTGCGAAAGATTGAATTATAATTTAAAAAACAGTGGCGATCTCCCTATAAACGAATTTCTATTCATTTCTCTTTGATTGGGGAATTTTAACGGCAAATCCGCTGCGGTACTACTTGATTATCCTGTCGACCAATTTCGCCAAATTATATAAATCGCCAAACCACTCGCCAAATTATACAAATTGATATAATTTTTATTTTAAATAACGAAAGAACAAATAAATTCGTACAACATTAATAAAAACACAAATAAAACGTCCAAATAAAAATAACTTGATGACGTATACACGTGTAACAACATTTCAAAATAAGCTAATATAAAAGGAATTAAGTAAAGAGAGTCTTTGTCTCCTGGTATTTTTTAACAAAGCGAAAAGAAAGTTCTTTTAAATGAGACATTTTAAATTAATTCTCAAAATATCAAATAAATGTCTAGCGCAATTTCTAAATTTAATTTTTTTTGCAATATTATTTTGTGTTCATTTTATGTAATAACTATAATGTGACGTAAATATGACGTAATTTCTCCTAAGACTTCTAACGCATGTTAATGAATTTATTATTTTACAATATCCTTTCTCTTTTAAAATTCACGTGTATACTTTTTGTGACGTAATTTTTAATAAGTTCCTGCTTTTTATACGTAATTATTTAATTCTAATTTGAAAGTTTTTTTCCTGTTTATAATAGTCACGTGTAAATAAATTTTTAATTTGAAGCAAACATTATTGCTTGCGCTTTTTATACAGTTGGCAACAGTTTAAATTAGTACAATTTTCTGAAATCTGTAAAAAAATATCTCTAGAAATGCTGAAAATTTGAATTTAAAATAGAAATAAAACCTGAAAAAATGAGTCAAAATAAAAAAATTAATGCAATCTGCACTCCGGCAAATTCTAACGCATAAAATGATCTAAAAATGATTAAACTGCCATGTATAGTTTTTGCTGCTATAAAACTTTTTTAGTGGAACGATTTTGTCCAACTTTAGCATTAAATAACTCTTAAAATAATTCTTCGATTTGAAAACTGTCTGCATCAGCGTGTTTATCAAACATTTCTGCATAAAACCACCGATTTTCACATTTTTGTATGCATTATTTTTGTTAATATTAACAAAGAAAGGCCTCCGGTCACAAAAAAATCAAAACCGGCGGCGGCGGCGGTGACAGCGGTAGTTACTTTTTTTTAGAATAGAGAGATGCATGGAGTTACATATGTAGTACCCAATTTTACATACGTTATTATATACGTAAAGTTACAGAGATTTATTACACTAGGGGGGGGGGGCTCTGTCCCCTACGAGCTACGCTTGCCAACCCCCATTGAGACACCGCAAACTCTAAAAACACGCTAATTTCATCACATTTCAAAAACTTGGCCTTATTTTTAAAAAAGTGCTAAAAAATAGTTTATTATATACGTAAAGTACAGGTATTTTATTACATATATACAGTTACTAATGTTTTACTATATGCATGGAGTTACATATGTAGTACCCAATTTTATATACGTTATTATATACATAAAGTTACAGAGATTTATTACACTAGGGGGGACTCTGTCCCCTACGAGCTACGCTTGCCAACCCCCATTGAGACACCGCAAACTCTAAAAACAAGCTAATTTCATCGGCTTTAAAAAGTTTGAAGAAGATTGAACTATAATGTTAAAAAAAAAACAGTGGCGGTAACTGTAAACGGGTTTTCATTCATTTCCCTTTGATTGGGGAATTTTAAGGCCGGATCAGCTGCTGTTAAACATCTACTGGCTGTTTTCATGTTTGATTAAATAAGATCAGTTAAATATTTGAAATAAAGCTAATTTAAAATGAACTATGTAAACAGAGTCTTTGCCTCCTGATATTTTTTTAAGAACGCTATAAGAAAAAAAAATTTAATGATACATTTTAAATGTATTTTGACGTAATTTTCACCAAAGTTTTCTTTCTCTTTTTAATATTCACGTGAAAATACTTTTGTTGTTAGAAAGGAAAAAGTTGTTTGCGCTGTCTTAGAATTCACAACAATGGTTAAAAAGATCATATCAAAATAGGAATAAAATGTCTCGTGTAAATATATTTTCTTTATTTAAACTGCTTTGCAATATTATTATTTGTTCATTTTAAATATGACGACATTTCTCCTATTTACTGCTTTTAATGCATACTAAGGAATTTATTATTTTAAAGTTTTCTTTCTCTTTTTAATGTTCATGTGAAAATACTTTTATTGCTAGAAAGGAGATATTTTTATTTGCGCTGCCTTAGAATTGGCAACAATCGTTTAAAAGGTCACCTAAATGTGAAATAAATGTCTCGTGTAAATACATTTTTTAATTTAAGCTGTTTGGCAATATTATTATTTGGCCACTTTAAATGGGATGCAATCTCCTTCATTTACGGCTTTTGAAGCATTTCAATGAATTTATTATTTAAAAAAAATAATAATAATATTCACGTGTAAATATAGTTTTTATGACGTAAATTTCACTATTTTCTTGCTTTTAATACATAATCATTTAATTCTAATTTGAAAGTTTTTTTCCTGTTAATAGTAGTCACGTGTAAATAAATTTTTAATTTGAAGGAAATATTATTCTTTGCGCTGTTTTTACAATTGGCAGCAATTTAAAATAATAACCTTTTCTAATATATGTAAAAAATATCTCTCGAAATGCTGAAAATTTGAGTTTAAAATGGAAATAAAGGCTCAAAAAATTAGTGAAATTAAAAAAATAAATACAGTCTGCACACTGGGAGCTTCTAATGTATATCTTTAGCAAAAATGGTTAAATTCCTAGGAATAGTTTTTGCTCCTATAAACCTTTTTGAATGGAACGATTTTGACGTCCGCTTCAGCGTGTTTTGGAAACATTTCTCTATTATACTACCAATTTTCATATTTGTGTATGCAGTTGTTTTCTTAATATTAACGAAAAAAAGACTCCCGATCACAAAAAAATTATTTACTGCGACGCTGACAGCGTTAGTTACCTTTTTTCTAGAATTGAGAGATACACTCCTTTTTCTTTTTTTTTTCTTTTTTTTCTTTTTTTTTCTTTGTCAGAGAAACATTTTAACCATTATATCATTGTGTTACATCAATCTATGATATTACACATTGCACGTGATCTTCAAATAATATTTTTTAAATCCAATTTTAAGCCAAACACTTTACTTAATTAACATAATAAATACGATAAAATAAATATCAATGTTTTACATTTATAATACTTCCTTCGCCATTAACTACCAAAGCTAAAACTAATAAATTCTGCTGCTTAATTCATTTCAGAAATTAAATAAGAAATGTAATTTATTATGACAAAATAATTCAAATTCAAAATTCCCTATCTAAATAAATAAAAATCAAAAAATTAAAGTATTTTTTATTTTGGTTATTTTAAAGATGTTCTCAAGATGTCTACTCAACAACGCCAAACTTTCTGACACATTTTTGGACTCGTTTTTAAACATAAAGTTACAAAAGTGGCATGCCTGACTATTTAAGCGATTTGAAATCGAAATGAGTTTCCTTTTTTTTATAAATATTAGCTAACGATTTATAAGCGATTTTGCTCACGTGACAACCGGTTTTTCTCTTGTTTCACTGACTAAATTCGGTTCAAAACGCCCACTTTGACAGTATTTTCTGAAATTTCTTTTTCATTTACCAAAAAAAAGAAAACGTCTTTCGAGGACATAGTTTCTGAATAACAACACTTGCCAATTTCATACGTTTCCGAACAAAAATGAATTAAACTAGTCGAATGTGCCAATCCCAAAACTTTCTTCTATCTGATACATGTTGATATATCAAAATTCGCTATCACAGTGCCAAAATTAATTGACAATCTACGTCCATCATGGGGGTTCTAAAGGATCTATTTATGTGAAAGTGTAACATAATATGAAATTTAATTACATTCCTTCCATTAGTTATTGAGCTAGAGCTATCGCGAAAATTGTGAAAAATACAGCCTAGCAGTGCCATCTGTTGGGCCATTTACACCAAAGCGTAATCAGCACCAAATTATATCAGAGTATAACTGAATTTGAAGTTTGATGAAAATTTATACATTGGTTCTTGAGAGATAGCAATTGCGGAAATCATGAATAATTCATCATACCAGCGCCACCTATGGGGCGATTTACACCAAAAAGTAATCGGCACCAATTTATGTCTGAGTCTAAGTGAATCCGAAGTTTTATTAAATTCCACGCATTAGTTCTTGAGATAGAGCGCCCACAAAATTTGTATCACATACAGACAAACAGACAGACATATTGTAAAAACATGTTTTTCGAGATCGCTGACTCCTAAAACGTGTAAATCCGTTGAAAACCGGAAGTCGATAAAATTTCAGGAATCCAATACTTTCTTTTTATACAGAAAGTAAAAATGTGTCAGAAAGTTTGAGATCTTTGGATTTGAGAATAGCCTTAAGGAATCTTACGGCAGTTGAAAGTCCTAATTAAGATTTATAAATGATAATAATTACCCTTTTAGATTACGACTTATTCATTTTAGTGTAAAAAGTGGATTGGTAAGGATTTTTCAAAAAATCTGATAAAATACAAATGCAATAAATAAAATTAGCAATAGCCAAGTAAAATTTAAAAATAAGCTTTTTTTTTTTTTTTTTTTTAGCAAACAAAAGAGTAAAAGGTATCATTTTAAGTGTATACAAAGAAAAGAAGTGAAAATTATTAATTTTCACTTAATATTTTTTTTAATACTAATATATTTTATGCCCTCAAGTTTAATACGGAAGAGAGGAATTTGAGGTCTGACTGACATATCTAGCGAAGTCACTGCATTTAAAATATTACGTGTTGAGCAAACCATACTCTAAAGCATTGCAAATGATCATTTATTACTTAGAAATATAGCATTTTAAAATTAGGGAAACTAATAAATCTTAATAATGTGAAATGATAAATTTTCTTAATATGCAAATTATGCTTTCTAAATTATAGCTGAAAGTTTTATTTTCTCATTACTGACAAATGATCTGAGAATGACGCGTCTCGAGATAATTTTCTTGTGGCCGTAAAAAATGTTTTAAATATTTTAATGAAATCGCATACATTAAGCCATTTGTTTCAGATCAGCAAAAAAAAAATCTTTATGCAGTTATTCTAAGTAATAGTGTTAAGGATAAAAGGAACCTTGAATTAATGTAAATAAAAATTTATTCATCTAATATAATCATTTAGAACAGTGGTTCCCAACATGGGGTTGTAAACCCCACAGGGGGGCGATATGGCTTTTCAGGGGGGCAATTTCAGATTTCTTTTTAATAAATTTTCTGTCAATTTTTTTTTCTAATAAAAGTATTGTCATAGTTTAAAAATACAAATAATATATGAAAAAAAATTAAAAATAACAATAAAAATTAAGTTTCGAAACGTTCCCATTTAAAAGTTCAAAATACACCTACACCAGAATAATTATCTGAAATCGTTTTATGATGATGCGAAAACCTTTTGACCTTTTAAAACCATAAAAATTAACATGATTTTTTAATATATAAAAAGGTATCTGTTTTTTTTTTGTTGTTGTTGTTGTTTTTTGTTTTTGTTTGTTTTTTTGTTTGTTTTTAACTCAACATTCCCGTATACTGGATATTTTGAATTGGATGGCAATATGCGATTCCTTGGGCAAAAGTGAAAATTAAAAGTGTGTGTGTGGGGGGGGGGGGGGTGGAAGCTAAGAGTTAGGTTCTTGAGTTGAACAACAACAATAAAAAAATTGTTACCTTTTATATATTAAAAAATCATGTTAATTTTTCTGGTTTTAATGTTATTTTAGTAAAACGCACACCTTTTTTTTACTATTTATTTTTTTAAAAACTTATATACACCTATTCATGGTGCAATATGCCTCATGAAGGAACTTTTACATATGAAATTTTGTAGGGTATATCTAAAATTGACTATATGGACATGTTTAATCTAAAAAATGTTTTGAATTATCTACATGAGGTACTATTTTTATGAAATGAATAAATCCCCTGAACATCATGGAAGGAAATGGTAGAAAGTAAACTTCTTATGGCTCTTCTGCAGATCACATACGGAATATGTAAAAAAAAAAAAACTTCATGGCATATGCATTTTAAAATTTGAAATCATAGAAAACATAGTGTCCAAATATTAATAATGAGAAAAAGAAGGTCCGCTATCAAAGAAGTATGTTCTGAGGGGAAAGAAAAATAGTTACGCGGGAGGACGCGCGCTGTGCCTGAGAGACCCAGGGTGCGTACGGTTTTTACAATTGTCACCGCTATCTTCTTAAAAGTAATATTCAACGTCTTTCATCGCAAAATTCTCTCCGATTAAATAACATGACGATTATTATTTGTTTTTACTGGTGGCAAAGTAAAAAACATTCACACCCCGGGTATGCGCGCGTTCTCCCGGGTTAAAATGGATAAAAGCGCAAATCCGGAAATGTTACTTGGGAATTATGTTATCCATACAATCTCGGTGATAAACAAATGTCACTCGTTCTTAATGAAGTATTAAAATCCATTATAAAATGTATCAATTCTATAAAATGTAACAGAAAATGTGAGAGAGATTTCAAGAAATTTTACGGAGATAAAAATGTGGGAGAGATTTCAAGAAATTTTACGAAAATAAAAATGTCTATTTATCACTTTTGAGGTAAGTTGCCAATAAAACCACTAAAACTTTTGTAGATCTAAATGCGAAGATCCATGGCCTCATTGCATTACTAGAGTTATGTTAAAAACTTACTTGTGATAAAAAAATATGATTTTGATGAATTAAAGAATGTGAAATAACTTATCAAAGTTAGTGCTATTTTCGGATCCTTCCGAGAAAATAGCAGTTTATTTTTTTATGTAATAAGTTTTATATGATATATAGAAGGGAGGGTGGACATCATGACTTAAGAGAGGCTTAGGTGAGAAGCGGACAAAAAAAGGTTGGAACCACTGATTTAGAAGTTAAAAATTTTGATTAAATAAATAACTATTCAATTAAAAGCACACAATATTTCATTAGAAATAGAATTTTAAACCTAATCAGTTCTCAACTGTGTGGTTAGCTCACTACAAGAAAACAAAAACGAAAAATCATGCATCCAGCAAAGATTATGAAACGTTTTCCGACACCTTCAGAATACTGTAGCAAACCTTCACAGTTTATTAAGGTGAAAGATGATGTCTAAATAAATAATTTGGAAAGCGCATAACTCATTTGCGAACACAATTTCAACAGTTACCATCTATAGTTGGGAAATTATACGAATCCTTTTGTACAGCCCTGTATATTATCTATAGATTTGTATGTATACTACATAATATGCTAAAAGTTACTTCAGTTACACGCATTGCACAGTTGAAAATTCACCTACATGAATTTCCGCCAATAAACGAAAATATACAGTGGAACCTCTTTTATTCGAAACTCTTTTAACCGGAACTCTCGGCTAACCGAAATCCATTTTTAAAGCTTTTTTTTTTTTTTTTACTGTCACATTCCTTATGTGCAAAATCTATTTTGAAAGCATTTATTTTTAACTATCATATTCCTTGTGTTTAACCCTTTGGGGACAAGCGTCTTTTACAGAATTTTTAATCTTTAATCACCGGTTTTTTAAAACAGAAATTTTTGCCTAATTGAATCAGGAAAATGCTCGGATTAAATAAAGCAAAATTTACAATAAAAATTTTCTGGTGAGAATAATCCTCGATTCTCACCTTACGCGGCACGAATACCGGTCACTCGCCTCCAAGGGGTTAAGTGGTCCTTTCCAACCTACAAGTACACATAAATATTTTCGATCCCCTTTCTTATAGTTCCTTTGAGTTTAGCTTGAGCTCCCGTAAACTGCGGAGCGAAAGGAAGAAAACGAACAAATTAGCAATACTGAAGCTTTTCAATGTTTTGCAAAAGGTTTGGCATGGCTGGAGCAGAAGAAAGACTGTGATACTGGTGAACTAATAATATTAAAAAACTCCGTGATAAAACTTTAAAGCAAAGGCAATTGAAACTGCGGCAAACAAAACATTTTTTCAAACCCTTGTGATATATGTAAAAGGTACTTAATTTAAAAATTAAAATTCAGGTAATTTACTCTTGTTTCTATTTTGCTATTGCTTTATTTTTATTAAGGCTGTTCTCAACTGCTCTCTGCTCAACAAGCGCAAAACTTTTTGAGACATTTACAAATTCATTTTTTAACGGATAGATATAAAATTTGAAAGCCTGACCATAGAAGCGATTTGGAATCGAACTGTTTTTTCCATTTTTTGATCTATAAATTACCTATTGAGTTATAAGCGATTTTGATCACGTGATACGACATTTTTCTCCCCTTACTGACTGGATTTTCTTCTTTCGTTCAGAAGTTCGGTTGAAAATACCAACTTTGACAGTATTTTCTGAAAGATCTATGGCGTTTACAAGAAAACGGAAATGACATAGTTTCTGAATAACAACACCTTCTAGTTTCATGCGTTTCCGAACAAAAATGAATTAAAACTTATGTCAAAAAGTTGACCCTTTGGATTTGAGAACAGCCTTAAGCACTTGTTACCATAATGAGGAAAATTACATATATTTCTTCACAATCTTAAAATTGAAGCATTCTCGATCAACCGAAAATTTCGATTTTCCGAAAGACGGTCAGTCCCAATTACTTCGGATAGTTGGGGTTCTACTGTACTTGATGTTTTTTGTGCAGCACTCTACATCATCTGTAGAATTTATACACACTAAGTAATCTCTTTATTCTTTTAAAAAAAAAAAAAAAAAAAAAAAAAAAAAAACAAGTAACTAACGCCGCTGACAATGAATTTTTTTGTAACAAGGGGTCTTTCTTCGTTAATATTAAGAAAACTACTGCATACAAAATTATGAAAATCGGTGGTATTATAGAGAAATGTTTGATAAACATGCTGATGCAGAAAACTTTTAAATCTAATTATTATTTTAAGAGATATTTAATGTTAAAGTTGGTCAAAATCGTTCCATTAAAAAGGTTTTATAGGAGCAAAAACTGTATATAGGAATTTAATCTTTTTAGATTATTTTATACATTAGAAGTTCCCGGTGTGCAGACTGCATTTATTTTTTTAATTTGATTTATTTTTTGACGATTTATTTCTATTTTAAATTCAAATTTTCAGCATTTCGAGAGATATTTTTTACATCTCTCTATTCTAAAAAAAAGTAACTCCCGCTGTCACCGCCGCCGCCGCCGCCGCCGCCGGTTTTGAATTTTTTGTGACCGGAGGTCTTTCTTCGTTAATATTAAGAAAAATAATGCATACAAAAATATGAAAATTGGTAGTATTATACAGAAATGTTTGATAAACACGCTGATGTAGACAGTTTTCAAATCGAAGAATTATTTTAAGAGATATTTAATGCTAAAGTTGGACAAAATCGTTCCATTAAAAAAGTTTTATAGGAGCAAAAACTATACATCGGAATTTAATACTTTTTAGATCATTTTATACGTTATAATTTCCCGGTGTGCAGAATTAATTTATTATTTTAATTTGACTCATTTTTCGAGGTTTCATTTCTATTTTAAATTCAAATTTTCAGCATTTCGAGAGATATTTTTTTACTTATTTCAGAAAATTGTACTAATTTAACCTGTTGCCAAACTGTATAAACAACGGAAACAATAATGTTTGCTTCAAATTAAAAATTTATTTACACGTGACTATTATAAACAGAAAAGAAAAACTTTCAAATTAGAATTAAATAATTACGTATAAAAAGCAGGTACTTATTGAAAATTACTTCATCTATAATTACACGTGAATTTTAACAGAGAAAGGATATTGTAAAGTAATAAATTCATTAACATGCGTTAGAAGTCTTAAATAGGAGAAATTACATCACATTTACGTCACATTACACTTATTACGTAAAATGAACAAAAAATAATATTGCAAAATAGTAGTTTAAATTTAAAAATAGCGCGAGACATTTACTTGATATTTTGAGATGATCTTTTCAACTATTTTTTTTTTTTTTTTTGGACAGCGCAAATAATATTTCATTTCTAATAAAAGCATTTTCACGTGAATATTAAAAAGGGAAAGAAAAGTTTGGTGAAAATTACGTCAGATTAAAACGATATATTTAAAATGTTTTATTTAAAAGGACTTTCTTTTCGCTTTGTTAAAAAATACCGGGAGACAAAGACTCTGTTTACTTAATTCCTTTTATATTAGATGATTTTGAAATGCCATTGTATCTTTTAACAGCAGCTGATTTTTCCGTAAAATTCCCCAATCAAAGAGAAATGAATAGAAACCCGTTTATAGGGAGATCGCCTTTGTTTTTTTAATTATAATTATATCTTACAAAAAAATTCAATTAAAGCCGATCAAATTAGCGTGCTTTTAGAGACTGCAGTGTCTGATCGGGGGGTTGGCGAGCGTAGCTCGTAGGGGGCCGAGCCCCCTAGTCTTTTAAAAAAGGGTATTATTTTAAATTGTTGCTCATTTTAAAAACAGCGCAAAGAATAATACACGTGAATATTATAAACAGAAAAAAATTTCAAATTAGAATTATTACGTTTTAAAAGCAGGAAAAAATTTAAAATTACCTCATAAATCTGTATTTACACTTGAATTTTAAAAGAGAAAGAAAATTGCAAAATAAAAAATTCCTTAATAGGCGTTAAAAGTCTTAAATGGAGGAAATTACATCATATTTAAAATGACCAAACAATAATATTGCCAAACAGTTTAAATTTAAAAATACATTTGCACGAGACATTTATCTCATATTTTGAAATAATCTTTTAAACTATTGTTGTGAATCGTAAGACATAATTCATAATTCAATACATAAAGGGTTAATACGCTATAGCAACTACTCGGAAACGTTTCTCAAAGTCAGTGGCAGCAAAAGAAACTGTTTTATAAATGTTTCTTTAAATCTCGAAAATATATTGGTTTCAAAGGTTTCTAAAAATAAGAAACGTTTTCGGAAACAGTGGATAACACGGAAGAGCTTATTGTCTATTTTCGTTCATGGTTATATTATATTTACCTACATTAAAAATTATCTGTCTTTTTTTTTTTTTTTTTACAATGCACCAGGTGAGACACGCTGATCTACATTATCATTAATGCAATTTAATATTTCAATTTCAAGTGTCGAAAAACCATTCACCTAAAGAGGAAAACAATCTAATAAATGAATTTAAAATCAAGTTGAATCAATCCTTCTGCATCTCATTAAAGTTAATATGTAAAACTAAAAATTTCTAACCAAATTTCTTATTTTCACGTTTTGTTTCTGGAATCTCTATTTCAAAAAATTAATGAAGCAAAAAAAGTATGGATAAACGTTTAATTTTTAACATTAATAATTAATTTTCATTTTATTCAAAATAATGTATTGTAAATATTTTGTTTTCTTATTCTTCCTTGTTGATTTTGAGCAATGCATCGATTAGTAGTAATGCAGTTTAGAATGACTTATAGATGCATTACTTTATCTTGTTCCAAACGCATTATGGGTTGCACAAAACATAAATATTTTTAAAAAAGATGATTTCTTTTGCCTTTGCATCTTTTCAGCTTTCTCGGCGTCGGGCAGAGGGAGGGGGGGGGGAGAATTTTCAATTCGGAAATATTTCTATATTTCTATTGTCAGAGCATCATTTGTACATTTCCTAATTCTACAAAATACTAAGAAAAATATTTAAAATAAAAGATTTGAGTGGGGTTATAAATATTGCACAAAATTCCTATAAATTCAAATTTAATGAATCCTTCTAAATCCTGCAATCCTTCTAAAATCCTTCTAAAATTTATTAAATCATTATGTAAAGCTTCTGATGTAGTTTCAAAAATTCACGCAAAATGCTTTAGAAGATAAATTTTTCATGAATTCATAATTCAGTACATAAAGGATTAATGCCTCTCTAGATTGTATATAAACCTACATTCACAAAATAATAAAATTCCTTGATTTTAATAGCCAAAATTGCACTAGCAACCAAATTAAGGGAAAATAGTAAAATTCTTAATTCATATTGCTCACTTATAGGTATAAGAATTATTAAATCTTTTTAACAGTAAAATTATTACATATTACAGCTTCATAGTTTAAAAACAATTAGCAAAACAATAAAGATTATGTGCAAGTAATTTTAATATAGCATAACATGCTATTGGCACTGTCTATTGCATACGCTATAGCAACTACTCGGAAACGTTTCTCAAAGTCAGTGGCAGCAAAAGAAACTGTTTTATAAATGTTTCTTTAAATCTCGAAACTATATTGGTTTCCGAGGTTTCTAAAGATAAGAAACGTTTTCGGAAACAGTGAATAACTCGGAAGAGCTTATTATCTATTTTCGTTCATGGTTATATTATATTTACCAAAATTAAAAACTATCCGTCTTTTTTTTTTTTTTTTTTTTTTTTTTTTACAGTGCACCAGATGAGAAACACTGATCTAGGTAATAAATAACATAAAAAGTTAAAAGCTAGGATGATTTTTATTTGTGTTACTTTATCGTTAATGCAATTTAATATTTCAATTTCAAGAGTCGAAAAACCGTTCACCTAAAGGGGAAAAAAATCTCTATTTCATTAAAATGAATTTTAAATCAAGTTGAATACACTACATCTCATTAAAGTAAATATGTAAAACTAAAATTTCTAACTAAATTTCTTATTTTCACGTTTTGTTTCTGGAATCTCTATTTCAAAAAATTAATGAAGTAAAAAAAGTATGGATAAACGTTTAATTTTTAACATTAATAATTAATTTTCTTTTTATTCAAAAATGAAATAGAGAAGATAAGATCTATTTATTAAAAAGATCATTCAAATGTTTTTACAAATAATTACTCCTCTGAGTATTTCATTATTATGAATTGCATTCGAGATATGTTAAATTGTATCGAATAAAAATTTTCACTTAAAGAACCAAAGTACTTTAAAATTGCTTGAAAAATTATATAATGTATTTTATATCTTAAAAATTTAAATCATGCTTTTAATGGGAAATTTTGATTCTTTATTTTTTATATAATAATTGTGTATTGCATGTTTTTTACTGGAATACGAGAAAAAAAATAAATATTTTGTTTTCTTATTCTTTCTTGTTGACTTTGAGCAATGCATCGATTAGTAGTAATACAGTTTAGAATGACTTATAGATGCATTACTTTATCTTCTTCCAAACGCATTATGGGTTGCACAAAACATAAATATTTTTAAAAAGATGATTTCTTTTGCCTTTGCATTTTTTCTGCTTTCTTGGCGTTGGGAAGAGGGGGGAGAATTTTTCAATTCGGAAATATTTCTATATTTCTATTGTAAGAACATTATATTTGTACATTTCCTAATTCTACAAAATACTAAGAAAAATATTTAAAATAAAAGATTTGAGTGGGGTTATAAATATTGCACAAACTCCCTATAAATTCAAATTTAATGAATCCTTCTAAATCCTGCAATCCTTCTAAAATCCTTCTAAAATTTATTAAATCATTATGTAAAGCTTCTGATGTAGTTTCAAAAATTCACGCAAAATGCTTTAGAAGATAAATTTTTCATGAATTCATAATTCAGTACATAAAGGGTTAATACGCTATAGTAACTACTCGGAAACGTTTCTCAAAGTCAGTGGCAGCAAAATAAACTGTTTTATAAATGTTTCTTTAAATCTCGAAAATATATTGGTTTCCGAGGTTTCTAAAGATAAGAAACGTTTTCGGAAACCGTGGATAACTCGGAAAAGCTTATTGTCTATTTTTGTTCATGCTTATATGATATTTACAAAGATTAAATTTATCCGTCTTTTTTTTTTATAGTGCACCAGATGAGAAACACTGATCTAGATAATAAATAACATAAAAAGTTAAAAGCTAGGATGATTTTTATTTGTGTTACTTTATCACTAATGTAATTTAATATTTCAGTTTCAAGAGTCGAAAAACCGTTCACCTAAAGAGGTAAAAAATCTCTACTTCAACTAAATGAACTTAAAATCAAGTTGAATATACTACATCTCATTAAAGTTAATATGTAAAACTAAAAATTTCTAACCAAATTTCTTATTTTGACGTTTTGTTTCGGGAATTTCTATTTCAGAAAATTAATGAAGCAAAAAAGTATGGATAAACGTTTAATTTTTAACATTAATAATTAATTTTCCTTTTATTCAAAAATGAAATAGAAAAGATAAGATCTATTTATTAAAAAGATCATTCAAATGTTTTTTCAAATAATTACTCCTCTGAGTATTTCATTATTATGGATTGCATTCGAGATATGTTAAATTTTATCGAATAAAAATGTTCACTTAAAGAATCAAAGTACTTTAAAATTGCTTGAAAAATTATTTAATGTATTTTATATCTTAAAAATTTAAATTATGCTTTTAATGGGAAATATTGCTTTTTTATTTTTTACATAATAATTGTGTGTTACATGTTTTTTTTTACTGGAACACGAGAAAAAAATTAAATATGTTGTCTTCTTATACTTTCTTGCTGACTTGGAACATCTACATTATAAAGCAAAAATATGTTTGTCACTGACGCTGATGTTATAACGACGGAGGCAACGACCTGTTTTCTTGCTTTTCCTTTTGTCCGAAATATATTAACTTACTATAATTAACTTCTAAACATCACATAATTTCAATTACTCTATCGAATAGTGCAAAACATATAAATAGAAATAAAATTTGTTTGAAAACTTGCAACTCAAGTTATTGCATTTGTATGATTTTTTCCAAATAATTTCCAAGTATGATTTTTTTTTAAGTGTATCTCTAAAATAGACATTTATACTCTGTAAAGTAACATTTACTGTAATATAAATAAAAATATTAAAATCTGAGGGACAATGTCAGTGTTACAACAATTGGCATTTAATTGCCACGTTTAAGGAGCTTCCTCTTTACCTTTCTCTCATAATTAGAAGAAAGTATTTTCTTTTGTAAAACGCAAAAATGGCGGAACTAATATCTTTAAAACTTTATATCCGGCTAGTTCCACGGGTTTTTGTAGTGTAAGTCACATAGCTGATAATTGCTATGCTTGTTGGCCTCCGTTATTTTCATAAAGTTTGTTTGGCCTTATTCAATTAATGAGATATCTCCCATAAAATAAGTCACATTTTTCCTTTCGAAAATGCTGGTAGCCAAAAATCGCAGTAAGACTACACTACAAGTACACTACAAGTACTCATGGAAATAGCCATCCATAGATTACAAACGTTATTATGACACAAACTCCTTATTTCTCTTTAAACAGGTAGTGTTTTAATAATTTTAACAGTGGGGAAGACCAAGCTAAGCCCGGTTAAAATTATCTTTATGTTCAACACGATTAAAAATCGACATTGATGGACAGTTGTATTTCTTCAGCAGATATGCGTTGCGCGGAACAACGTCACTGATTTTCAAGAACGTTCTGAACTCTGATTGGTTGAATCATGTATATCGGCTCCTATTGATAAGTTTGGAAAATTCCTTCAGATTCTGAAAGCCAACTTTAGAAAATTCAGTCAAAATCCTTTGAGTCAATTTTAAGATAAAATTAGCTTGACCCTAACCCGTAGTAAACCAAAATGACCCACTAATAAAATTTTATCAAACATGTGACCCAGCCCAATGGTCTTCTAGTAATCCAAAACGTTAGGAATACAAATTCAGACAAAACTACTTGTGTTGACTTTAAGATAAAATTAGCTTGGCCCTAACCCGTAGTGACCCAAAATGACCCACTAATCAAATTTTCTCGAATATGTGATCTAGCCCAATGGTCTTCTAGTAATCCAAATCGGTAGGCTGCAAAATTTAATCAAAATCGTTAGAGCCGTTTTTAGATCAAATTACTTTGACCCATGTTAAGCCCAAAATGACCCACTAATCGAAATTTCTCGAACATTTGACTTAACTCATTTTTCTTCTTGTAAGCCAAAATGGTATGATACAAAATTTAATCAAAATCGTTTTTTAGATATAATTAGCTTGATCCCGACCCATAGTGACCGAAAATGACCTACTAATCGAATTTTCTCGAACATGGGACCCAGCCCAATGTTCTTCTAGTAATCGAAATCGATAGGGTACAAAATTTAGTCAAAATCATTAGGGTCCTTTTTTTTAGATAAAATTAGTTTGATCTGTAGTAACTTAAAAATGACCCACTAATTGAAATTTCTCGAAGATGTGATCTAGCTTATTGGTGTACTTATAACCCAAAATGTCATGATACAAAATTTAGTCAAAATCGTTTGAGCCGTTTTTTTTTATATATAATTAGCTTGACCCTGACTCATAGTGACCCAAAATGACCCACTAATCGAATTTTCTCGAACATATCACCTAGCCCATTGATCTTCTCATGCCAGAAAGTGGTAGGATACAGAATTTAGTCAAAATCATCAGAGCCGTTTTGAAGATAAAATTTACATACACACACAATTTTTGCTCATATTATAATATAAGATAAACTTTGTTAATCAAATACATAATTAATACCTTTCATACGAAAATGCTTTTTGGTATAATGGGTGGGAAATCTAAAAATACTACTAAATGTAGAAAATAATTTATTAGTTTCTAATTTAAAGGTATTTTCGCCTATGTTCTGTACACCGAGAAATTGGTTCTGTACCCGGGATAGCCACGCGTTGATATCTCATGTTAAAAATGAGTTAATCATTTGTGTGACACATTGTTGCATTTGAAAATTTCCAAAACATTAGAACATTTCTTATTTTCTAAAAATGAATTATATAATTTTTTTTCGACAAATTAAAATAATATAAGATTTTTGAAAAAATTATTTTATTAAAAATTAAAATCGTTTTCTAGTAATATTAGATAACAAAGAAATCGAAAAATTAGAACTAATTTTTTATTATTTGAATTTAAATTTTAATTTCAAGAGTCAAAGAACCGTTCAACGGAAGCAGGTCTGTATTCCAATAAAATTAATATAAAGCCAAGTCGAAAACACTAACACTTAACTAAAAGTCAATGTGTAAAACAAAAAATTTCTAACTGAATATTTTATTTTAACGTCTTGTTTCTGAAAGTTCGGTTCTATGAAATTAACAAGTCTGAATAGTACATATATGTGTTTATTGTGAACTGGGAAATAATTAATTTTCTTCCTATTTAAAAATGAAATGGAAAAGATGAGATAATTTTTCTAATTTTTCATTCAAAAAAAGTTTCAAATTATTCTTCATTTCAATATTTTATTATTATAGTGCAGGAGGTAGCGTCCCATTTTTTCAACCAATTTTAGCGTCTATCATTTTGATATATATGATAGATTAGATGGTTCATGTCGATATAATGCTAGGATCCAGGGTTCTCGCTGCCGCTCGCCATTGCGCTAAATCGCGACAAAATGTTTCATTTGGCGAATAAACTAACAATCAGACTCGCCAAATTGCGAGTGCTCAATTTCTGCTCTGTTGGTGTGTGTGTGCCAATACAGTCAAGACTTTTATCCGCGCTTCTGAACGATTGATGTATGCTTTACATGTTCAATCGCACCGTGCCATTTATATTGCTTTATTTATAGAGATACTGACGCAATATCAATTCAGTTTAGCAACAGCCAAAGACACAGAAAGGATAGTTATGCGATAGGTATTTCTCTATTGTCAGTTAATAACTGTCTATGCGCCCGCATCGCTCTGGTAAAAACATTAACAAATTTACTCGCACCAAGTGCCAAATAGAGAAAAGTTTTGCTGGAATGGGGTTTTGAAATTAACCATACTATGTATTAGTTGTACGTAAAGTATCATGGGTCGGTCAATTTTTTTCTATCGGTCGAAATCTCATAGCAATTTTTAGTATATGTTCTCAGAACGTGTAAATCAAATATAGCCGTTTTTAACTTTTATTTAGACTGCTAAAAAAAGTCTGAAACATTTACACATTTAGGAGGCATTTAGAATGTATTTATTTTGAGTAGTTTCTGTAGCGGATAGTTGAATTTCTATTTTTTAAGTAATTACAAATGTATTTATGTAATTACAAAAAATAAGGTTATTTTAGAACATATTCAAAAAAAGGATACAATAAGGGGTTAAAGATAGAATTTTGAGTGTTTCATGCCGAATCTATTTTGCTACCATTTATTTTCATTTGGCTACTGTTTTAGGTAGATTTCGTAAGAAATACTACCTATTGCAGTCGTTACCATGGTGCGACTTTTGAAAAATTCCTTCATAACTTTTCATTTTAGGACCCCAGGAACCCAAAACCACCCCCACCTAAAAAGTTTATATACATATATATATATATGTATGTATGTATGTACTAAATTTTGTCCGCACGATAAAAGTCGCAATTATGCACGAATCATCTTCAAACTCGCCAACAACTTTGAGATGGCTAATATCTCGGCGGGGATTGAAAATGGGCGAAATCGGCCCAAGAGGGAGGAAATGGAGAGGGTTCAAAATTTTGAATACTGTCTTAACATGATTCTGATAAAACCAGCTCTTACACAACAATGGCAGGAAAAAAATAAAAGTTTTTCGTTATAGCAGTTGCCAACAATTAAAAAAAAAACAAATAATAAAATTCTCACCACAACAATTACTTTTCTTTTCCAAAATTTTCACGTGTAAAATTAAATAGTTTGACAAATTGAAAACAAATTGAATATTACGTCATAAGTTTCCTAGAGCAAGATTTCAGCATGAAAACTCAAAATAAATAGTTTGACGAATTAAAAAAATATGTATATTGCGTCATATTGGAAATATAATGGACCTCAGCAGGTGAATATGTAACGCCATGTAAGTTTGAATAAACGTATTAAAACATGATAAAAACCCGACTATGGAAATATTAACATATTTTAACACTTTAAGGTTCTCTGAATTTTTTGTAGCCATTTTTTAAACCTATTCCATATATATGTGTGTGTGTATTCGTGTATATTACAATTTTCACAAAAAGTTTAGCTCCCTACAGCTCGCTCTTTGTGAAGAAACTGGGTTTTATCTCTAATCTTGATTTAAGTTTTGTTGGAGAATTTAGTACTTAACATCGAAATCTACCTCCGCCTGTAGGCCCGAGTCTGCGGGGATTTTTTTACTTCTTATTCGCCAAATCACTAATGTTGGTCAAAAGCCAGCGAGAACACTGCTAGGATCATTTAAGAAAATATTTTTGTATCACATTATTGCATTCTAGAGTTTCTAACTATCTGAATTTCGTCAAATAAAAGCGTTGTGAGATTCCTGAGATGGGGGAAAATGCTGTACCTCAGTCCTATTTTCACATTTTAATTTTTAATTTAATTAAAATATGTAAATAAAGCTATTTACTAATTATTTATCATGTTCTGCTTCCCTCATAATTTTCTTGAACTGTAATTTTTAGCCTATCATAGTTTTTCTTTTAATAAAAAAAAAATAGTAATTTTAGAACCAAGGTACAACACCCATGTTGTACCTTTGCCCTAGACACGTTGTATGAACCATCTATGAAAAATAAAAATAAATTTGAGGAAACATTTTTCTGATTTATTTCAAATAAATTTTAAAAGTATATTTAATAACAGATTTGTCACACATACCTATTTAAAGTTGTTTTAAATTAATGTAAAACAGAAAATGTAAATTAAAGGGCGGATAGGGGGATAATTCCAACCACAATAGATATCAATTGCATTCTAACTGTTTTATTGCATTTATATATATATATATTTTTTTTTATACATGTTTGTTTTATCACGAAGCAAAATCACTAAAAAATAGTTGCATTAAAAATATAAGATTATTTTTGAAAAAATGATACTGTACCATGAAATAAATAATTATTCTGTCTCTTTAAATAAGACTAGGTTCTGGGAAAATGCTAATTATTTGATCGCAACTGATTAAAAAACATATTTTCCTCACGTATGAATTCCATTCTAGTGCTATTAAAACGTTGTATGGACAGAACAATAATCTCTTCTTCACCATTTCCATCATTTACGCATATTTTTTGTCCGCAAGTTGTGTACCTATAGAGTTGCGTTTTGAATTTCTTTCAATAATGATAGACTGGTAGCCGGGAGCACAGACAATCACCTCATCGAGTTCACGGCTGAAATTCCAGAATTACTTAAAACTCGATACGCATATTAAAATGTAATCGATCTGCAAAGTCATATCTTGGTGGAAAACACCTGAAAACCTGATTTTAGCGGTCGACTCGTCGATTTACTATTGCGTTTTCCTGCTCCCAGACCTCCATGTTTTCATACTTTTGGGTGCAGGAAAATACAAAGATAAACGAGTCGGCCACTAAAATCAGGTTTTCAGGTGTTTTCCATCAAGATATGACTTGGAAAACCGATTGCATTTTAATATGCGTATCGGGTTTTAACTAATTCTGAAATTTCAGCCGTGAACTCGATGAGGTGATTGTCTGTGCTGTCGGCTCCCAGTATATGTTACAAGGAGAAACTTTCCTGACAGATTTTCATTTGTTAGCTTTTTAACTGAATAATGTGTAATTGTGTTGTACCTTTGAACCTGTTCTAGGTACTATTGCTAGGTTCAAGGTACAAAGCTTGCTGACTTGATAAATAATGGCTTCTTACCATTTCCTAGTTAGGCATAACATAATTTGAAACTCATGTTCATATTGCACTATAAATACTCTTTTATATGTATAACTTTGAATTTAAAACAAATAACTGTTGATAACGAGATATAATGAAAAGTTGCAGCTTTAAAATTTTTACTCTTTGATGATCAAATCTTTTTTATTTTTAATCATTGTCTGCAACATGTGTTGAGTATAATAAAGAGACCAACTGCTAAGTGACATCTGGTTGTATATCTCAAAATTACAGTTGATTAGTTTTATACAAATCCTATAGATAGAGCTATAAACTTTGTAGGTCCAAGGTACATATATGTTCAAGGTACAACACTTCCCCCCTACTTATAAAAAATTCAAATGGTTGTAGATTTTTTTTAATGCTTTAGTTGTATTTCAAATAATAGATTATAAAAATAAATAAATACATTTCTTATTCATTACCAATGCTTAAACTTTGACACATTCTTAATTCAGTACTTCTTTGTTATGGGGGGGGCCTTTGGCATAACTCAGTCTTGAGAAAGTGCGATTTCGCGCCAAATATTATAAACAATTACAAAAGTGATACGACAACAAATGTAAAAATTTCTAATCTTACATGGCTTATTTATGTTAAAATATATTTTGCATTACATTATTATATGGTTTATTTGTGTAACGGAAAAAATTGCTTCTCTTTGTACGGTTTAAATGATGTAAAAAAAAATTTTCTGAATTTGATACATTGAGGGTTATTTCATAAAGCCATAACAGTCAGATGATGTTTTTAAATAAAGAAAGAATGCCAGAAAATGCTTTTGAAAATTTCACATTTCTCGCCAGTTTTCTTTCTCGCGCCAATGCCCCTATAACAAAGAGATGCCCTTAATTCATTAAAAAATGAAACACAAAATATTATTTGTTTTTGCTCAATAGTTCAAGTTCAAAATTAAACTCATTATCGAAATAACACAAAAATCACAAAGAACTATTTTTATTTGAGTTATTTTCTCATTAATGGAATTTAAACTTTCAATTTCAAAAGTCAAAGAACTGTTTACAAAAGGGGGGGGACTCTTTTCCAATCCAATAAAGTGAACTTAAAATCGAAAATATAACATCTCATTAAAAATAATTCGAAACTAAAAGTTTTCAACTGGCTTTTATATTTTGACGTATGTCTGTGAAATCTCTATTTTAAAAAAGTAATGAACCTATAAAACATGCACAAACTTTTTAAATGTATTTTGAAACTTGATTTTTTTATTTATTTGTAAATGAAATAAAAAGGAAATAGCCTCAAATTTATTTTTTAATATTTCAATTTAAAGTTGTAGTATCTATATATTTAAAAGACAAGGCTGTTTTTTTTAATCATCTGGTCTCACCTTTCTGCTGAACCGATTTTTATAATTATTTTTTTCAATGAACGAACTTTATTTATAGATGTGCCCGCACTCGCTATTTTTTAAAATAATACAATTTTTATATTTTAATTTAAATTTTAACCCTTTAATTCTCTCTCCCGTCAATATCACGGGCTGATTTGTCTTTCGTTATTTCTTGTGCTCGTCCTATTTCCGGTCTGGAGATTTACTTCTGGAAAAACTTCTGAAACCAGAAAAATTTAACTGGCATTTCGGCGTGAAGTCTTTGAATATTAGCATTTGGGTTTGGTTTTTGGCGCTGATCAAGATGTTGGACTTTGTATTGCATATTTCGAAATATATCACACTCAAAAAAATTACTAATAAAAATTTAATGTATATTATATTACTTCAAATATTATTGGTAAAAATTTGTTTGATGATGATAAATAAAGATATAGGATGTGAAAAATAAAGGTCTTGTGCGCATTTATTTGTATGGTGTAAAACAAACATTAAGACACAGAATTCTCGCATGATGGCTTTTCTACAAATTTGAATTTGTTCTATAACATCTTTTTTTTTCGCCTTAAAAAAAACTAATTGCATATTTTATATAGAAACCCTATAATTATTCAATTTCTGTAATATGCCCCACCAGCGGCTGAGAGGTTCTGCTCTCGAAGCTGGTAGACGGGAGGTGCTGGGTTCGAACCCAATCGCGCCCGTCGGCCTAATCGTTCGGAGTTTTCGTGGTTTTCTTCGAACCGTGGATTCCCATGCGTTAATACGGATTAGGTTCCCTTAGAAAGACCTCCACGGAAGGCACTCCCCCTAGGGCCTATATCCCTCGTGTAGATAATTGGCCGTCATCAATCAACCCAACTCAATTTCTGTAATAAAAAAATACGTACTTTTTTATGGTTTTTCCAAATATTAAGCGACCGTTAAGGGGTTAAAAGTCCTTTATGAAATTTCTTCACATTGGTGACAATCGTGCTTCTTCTATTGTTGAAGAAAGAAGGAAAACAATGTGACTTACCATATCATTACGGTTGCCATTTTCGTATTACAATTAAAAATAACTTTTTTAAAACTTTTCAATCAAAAATTACATTACAAATTAAAATAACGCATTTTGTATTCACAAAGCTACTTCAATCAGCTACTTTTACGACATCTAATAGCTATTTTCGCATTTAATTAAATAAGATGAGTTAAACATTTGAAAATAAGCTAACATAAAATAAACTAAGTAAACAGAGTCTTTGCTTTCCGCTATTTTTTAACAACGCTATAAGAAGACAGTTTTAAATAAGACATTTTAAATGTATCCTTTTAAATCTGACGTAATTTTCACCAAAGTTTTCTTTCTCTTTAATATTCACGTGAAAATACTTTTGTTGTAAGAAAGGAAATATTATTTGCGTTGTCTCAGAATTGACAACAATAGTTAAAAAGACAATCTCTCTCGAAATATGAAATAAATGTCTCGTGCAAATATATTTTTAAATTTAAACTGTTTGGCAATATTATTATTTGGTTTATTTTAAATATGACGCAATTTCTCCCATTTACAGCTTTTAACGCATATTAATGAATTTATTATTTTTATGGGGGGGGGGGGTCCACTTTTTAATTTTCCCGTGAAAATACTGTTTTTGTTAGAAAGGAAATATTATTATTTGCGCTCCTTTAGAATTGGCAACAATAGTTAAAAAGGTCATCTCGAAATATGAAATAAATGTCTCGTGTAAATATATTTTTTAATTTAAACTGTTTGGCAATAAAAGTTGGCCTATTTGGGCTCATTTGAATACATTTAGGCATTTAAATATAATGTAATTTCCCCCATTTACTGCTTTTAACTCTTATTAATAAATGTATTATTTTAAAGTTCTCTTTCTCTTTTAATATTTACATGCAAATACAATTTAGGACGTTTTTTCACTATTTTCCAGCTTTTAACACGTAATCATTTAATTCTAATTTTTAAGTTTTTTTCTGCTTTTAATAGACACATGCCAATAAATTTTTAATTGAAAGTAAATATTATTATTTGCGCTGTTTTTAAAATTGGCAACAATTTAAAATAATAACATTTTCTAAAATATAAAAAAAAAATATATCTTGAAATGCTGAAATGAAAATTTGAAAAAAGAACTTCATAAAATTGGTCCAATTAAAAAAATAAATGCAGTCTGCATACCCCAAGTTTGCATTGTATATCCTAGAAAAAATGATTAAAATCCTATGTATGGTTTTTTTTTCTACAAAACTTTTTAATGGAACGATTTTGACCAACTTTAACAATTAATAGCTCTTAAAATACTTCTTCAATTTAAAAAAAAAAACTGTCTGAATCGACGTGTTTATCAAACATTTCTCTATAATACTACTAATTTTCATATTTTTGTATGTATTAATGTCCTTAATAGTAGAGAAGAAAGACCTCCGGTCACCAAAAATTCCTTTATGGCAGCGGTGACAGCTTTAGTTACCTTTTTTTTAGAATAGAGAGATTTATTTCAGTACTATATTTACTGTCTTATTATTACTATAAAGCTCATTTGAAAAAAAAAGTAAATTTCATTGAATAAAGTTTACACTTGGAAAGTAGACGGCTGTTAAAGTCATCGAATTGGAAATTTGCTTGAGAAAATCGATATCTTAAAAAAATTAGTATTGTTGATGTGGAGAATAAAACCCCTATTGCATTAAATAACCTAATGTTACATGAACCCGACACGACCCACAAGTCATATTGATTCTAATTTTTTTGCTGCGGGTCGAGTTGACTAAAACAATATTAGTGTCTAATGCTGTATTTGACTATTCAAAACATTTTTTATGAAATACGGCGAATTTTTTTAGAAATATGAAACATTTCTATGTTAACTTTTTAATCGACAGTTGTTCAATTTTTTTTCTTCATGATTGTCATTAGATTTTTTTATTTAATGTGCTTCAGTTATACAGACTAAGTTCAAATATTGGGAAACAAGAGGCAAGATGTGTACTATATGTACAAAATCTATACTTAAATTTCATGTTACATATAGTATAACTTTTTAATAATTAGCTTCGTTATACGCTTAAAAGTGGTCCTGCCATATATATATGTAACGAAATAACCTTTGCTTGTTTTTAAAAGAAGAAAAAAAACTTGTAAAATTTCCGAAAAAAGCTGGTACTGACTGGCAGTTGAAATGCAAGTAAAAACTTTTAATTTTACAGGAAAAAAACTTATAGAATTTACGAAAAAAGTTCATTCTGACAGGCAGTTGAAATGACGGTAAAAACTTTATTTTACAGAAAAAAAAACTTGCAGAATTTACGAAAAAAGCTGACTTTGACTGGCAGTTGAAATGCAAGTAAAAACTTTGTTTTACAAGCAAAAAAGTTGCAAAATTTACGGGAAAAGCTGATGCTGATTTTGCAATTGAAATGCCAATAAAAACTCTTTATTTTACAGGGGGGGAAACTGGGGTTTTTTGCTATTTTTTTTCAGTTAACATTTGTTGTGCTTTATTCTTACTAAGAAAAAAATTTATAAAAATAAATAGATTTATTCCGAAAAATGTGCTATTTTCTTATTTCTGTTTTTTTTTTTTTTCCTTTTTTTACTGACATTAAAATAACACTTTTTTGTATAAAGTCAACGGGTGTTTTTTGTTGTTGTGTAAGGTATTTATTTCTGTAAATTTGGTGCTTTTTTTGCTTTGTTTTTATCTATAACCAGTGTTGAATTGAAACAATCAAATGAACTCAAGCATTTTCCTTCGAGAGGATTTTTGTTGCTCGAGGGGGGACGGGGGAGGGTACGGAATCCACAAAGAGAGTTTGCACTTCTGAATTATTAATTTGTACGAAATTCGAAGTCTTCCGAGAGGGACATTTTGATGTCCCGGAGGTAAAATTCCCGTCACCGGCCGAATCCATGAATTCAACAATGTCTATGACGTGATAATTTGGCATTGTGTTATGAAAATAGAATGGATATGGGATTAGTACATTATGTCGTGTTATGATTTATCATACTTTGTCGTAGTCAATATACTTAACACACTAAAATTGCTAATTGCATTGTTATTTTCTACTTTCAGGTGAACTTAAAGACAGGAAAAATGGGCGACGGACGATGCAGTGCAGTACACCGGCACATAGGGCTCCATTCATATTGAGAACACACAACAATAAAATTATTTATTTTACTTCAACTGTATTTATAAAATTTCGTTTCCTAATTCTTCCCATGGTGCAATCAAAAATAAATTAGAAAATGTCATTCCAATCCTGTATAAAGCAGTTCTTTTTCTGTATTTTTGACATATGTATTATGAATGTGTATATGTGTATACGTTGCGTATGAGCTTCTTGTTACATTTTTTTGTTACCAAGCTGTACAGATGTATTATTATTGTTACATATTTGTGGGTACACTATTTCAAAATAGTTATTTATTTATCGCAACTCATACAAGTTGCCATCTAGCTTATAAATAAAGTTTTGTTTCCTTTCTTTGATTTGCATACTACACTTATCTGACATGTTAGTGTTAATGCTCTGGACATATACTGTTAGTTGCTTCATTTGTCTCGTTTGAAGCATGTATTGAAAAGATTGTATGCTTATTTCACTCTTATTCATGTTCTCGAAAATGAAACACAATATATTAAATGTTATAGCATGTTAGTGTGATTCAATTATATAGACGTTATTTTATTTATTTTTTCCTAAAAATTTACGTTATAAGTAACTATATTTTATGTTGAGTATCTTTATTTAATTACGGAAAAAAAAATGAAACAGAAGGACACCTTGCGTAAAATAAAGAGATGATGCAAAACACAATACAATTATATTAACTTCTGAAAGACAGGACAAAAAACATTTATAATAATACCATAATTACATTTAAATACTGCCTTTTAAATATAGCATAAAGTATAAATTTATTTTGGGTACCACTAACTGTTTATGATAGATAACAGTGAAAAAAAAAATGCAGCAAATTTCATACAAGTAAATGGGTAAAGTACTACTGCAAAATGCAATATAATAATATTATTTTTTTTAATATAGCATAAACATACGTTTACATTTTCTTTTCTTAACTTGTATACTACACTTATCTCACATGTTATTATTAATGTTGTGGACATATTCTGTTAGCTGTTTCATTTGTCTCCTTTGAAGCATGTATTGAACAGATTGTATGCTTATTTCACTCTTATTCATGTTCTCGAAATTGAAACACAATATATTAAATGTTGTAGCATGTTAGGGTAATTCCATTATATAGCCGTTATTTTTTTTCCGTAAAATTTACATTTTAAGTAACTATATTTTATGTTGGGTATCTTTATTCAATTACAGAAAACAAAAAGAATGAAACAGAAGGTCAAACTTGTGTAAAATAAAGAGATGATGCAAAACACTTTACAATTGTATTAACTTTTGAAAAGAAGGTTAAAAAACATTTATAATAATAATACAATTACAGTAAAATACTGCTTTTTAAATATAGCATAAAGTACAAATTTATTTTCGGCACCACTAAATATTTATGACAGATAACATTAAAAAAATGCAGCAAATTTCATACAAGTAAATGGGTAAAGTACTTCTACAAAATACATTATAATGATATTAAAATCTTAAATATAGCATAAAATATATGTTTTTCCTTTTCTTAACTTACATACTACATTTATCTGGCATGTTAGTGTTAATGTCCTTGACATAAGCTGTTAGTTACTTCATTTGTCTCGCTTGAAGCATGTATTGAACAGATTGTATACTTATTTCACTCTTATTCTTGTTCTCGAAATTGAAACACAATAGATTAAATGTTATAGCATGTTAGTGTGATTCAATTATACAGCCGTTATTTTTTTTCATAAAATTTACATTTTAAGTTACTATATTTTATGTTGGGTATCTTCATTCAATTGCAGAAAACAAAAAAAATGAAACAGAAGGTTACCTTGCGTAAAATAAAGAGATGATGCAAAACACTTTACAATTGTATTGACTTTTGAAAGGAAGGTTAAAAAACATTTATAATAATAATACAATTACAGTAAAATACTGCTTTTTAAATATAGCATAAAGTACAAATTTATTTTCGGCACCACTAAATATTTATGACAGATAACATTAAAAAAATGCAGCAAATTTCATGCGAGTAAATGGGTAAAATACTTCTGCAAAACACATTATAATGATATTAAGTTCTTAAATACAAAATAAAATATATGTTTGTATTTCCTTTTCTTAACTTGCGCACTACATTTATCTGGCATGTTAGTGTTAATGCCCTTGACATACGCTGTTAGTTGCTTCATTTGTCTCGCTTGAAGCATGTATTGAACAGATTATATACTTATTTCACTCTTATTCATGTTCTCGAAATTGAAACACAATGTATTAAATGTTATAACATGTTAGTGTGATTCAATTATATAGCCGTTATTTTATTTTATTTTCATAAAATTTACGTTTTAAGTAACTATATTTTATGTTGAGTATCTTTATTTTATTGCAGAAAACAAAAAGAATGAAACAGAAGGTCACCTTGCGTAAAATAAAGAGATGATGCAAAACACAATACAATTATATTAACTTCTGAAAGACAGGACAAAAGACATTTATAATAATACTATAATTACAATTAAATACTGCTTTTTTAATATAGCATAAAGTACAAATTTATTTTGGGTACCACTAAATTTTTATGACAGAATGTGAAAAAATGCACCAAATTTCATACAAGTAAATAGGCAAAATACTATACTGCAAAACACATTATGATAATATTAATTTCTTAAATACAGCATAAAATAGATGTTTGTATTTCCTTTTCTTAACTTGCATACTACACTTATCTTACATGTTAGTGTTAATGCTCTTAACATATGCTGTTAGTTGCTTCATTTGTCTCGTTTGAAGCATGTTTTAACACGTTTACGCCGGCGCGGTGGGTCACACTCGACTGTCTCAGAGTTGTCAAGTCTCCGGCTATTATCACACCACTGTTATTTTACAGAAAATGTTGTTTCTTTAAATCGCACAATTGTTCTAATTAAATAAAACAACATTTTCTGTATTAAAATACTGGTATCCAAAAAAGCCGGAGACTTGGCAGCTCTGAGACCGTCGAGTGTGACCCACCGCGCAGGCGTGAACGTGTTAAACAGATTGTATGCTTATTTTACTCTTATTCATGTTCCCGAAAGTGAAGCACAATATATTAAATGTTATAGCATGTTAGTGTGAATCAATTAAATAGTTTTTTTGTTTTTGTTTTTTTGCTTTTAAATACTATATTTTAGAAAATTTAGAAATCATATTTTAGAAAATTTATGTTATAAGTAACTATATTTTTTTTTATGTTGAGTGTCTTTATTTATTAGAGAAATCAAAAAGAATCAAACAAAATACCTTACGTAAAGTAAATAAATGAAAAACACAATACAATTGTATTAACTTCTGAAAAGCATGGTAAAATATAAATACTGCTTTTTAACTATAGCATAAAATACAAAAATGTTTTGACACCGCTAACTGTTTATAACAGATATAAAAAATAGTTTTAAAAAGTCATCAAATTTCAGACAAGTTAAATGCGTAAAGTCAATACTACTACTAAACACAATATAAGGACATTAATTTATTAAACACAGCATAAAACATAAGTGTGCATTTCCTTTTCTTCATCTGCATACTAGATTTACCTGACATATTCATGCTAATGCTATGTACATATAATTTTAACTGCTTCATTTGTCTCCTTTGAATAATGTATTGAACCGACTGTATGCTTATTTCACTCTTATTCATGTTCTCTAAATTGAAACACAGTATATAAAATGTTATAGCATGTTAATGTGATTCCGTTATACAGCCGTTATTTTTATTTCATAAAATTTATAGTTTAAAAAACTATATCTTATGTTGAGAATCTTTATTTAATACAGAAAACAAAAGAGCACCTTACGTAAAGTAAACAGATGATGCAAAATACAGTACAACTGTATTAACTTCTGAAAAACAGGGTAAAATATAATTACTGCTTTTTAAATGTAGCATAAAATACAAATATTTTTGTATACCACTGTTTATGGCAGAAATAAAAAGCAGTAAAAAAATTGAAGAAATTTTCAGACAAGTAAATGAGTTAAGTACCACTGCAAAGCACAATATAATGATATCAATTTCTTAAATACAGCATAAAATATAAATTTGCATTTCCTTTCCTTGATTTGCATACTAGACTTATCTGACATGTTACTGTTAACAGTACACAGCTAACAGTATACAGCTATACATTTAACAGTATACAGCTATAGAGCTAACATTATACAGCTATACAGTTAACAGTACACAGCTATACAGCTAACAGTATACAGCTAACAGTGTACAGCTAACAGTATACAGCTAACAGTATATGTCCAGAGCGTTAACTCGCTCTGGACATGTACTGCTAGCTGCTTCATTTGTCTCGTTTGAAGCATGTATTGAACAGATTGTATGCTTATTTCACTCTTATTCATGTTCTCGAAATTGAAACACAATACATTAAATGTTACAGCAGGTTAATGTGATTCAATAATACAGCCTCTTTTTTTCTTTTTTTTAAGTAACTATATTTTATGTTGTGTATCTTTATTTATTACAGAAAACAAAAAGAATGAAACAAAAGCGCATGCTACTTTATATATACAGATGATGCAAAGTCACAATACAATTGTGGAACAAACACAAGGCAAAGTAAACTTTTAAAATACTGGTATAAAACTAAATATAATGATATTAATTTCTTAAATACAGCATAAAATATAAGTTCGCATTCTTTTTCCTGATTTGCATACTACCCTTATCTGACATGCTACTGTTAATGCGCTGGTCATATTCAGTTAGCTGCTTCATTTGTCTCGTTTGAAGCATGTATTGAACGGATTGTATGCTTATTTCACTCTTATTCGTGTTCTTGAAAATGAAACACACTATCAAGGATGTAGTGGAGGGTATACGGTGGTATACGCCGTATACCTTTTGGATTTTTTTAAGGAACACCGTATACCCTCTGTTTCTCAAAAAAGATATAGTATATACACTGTTAAGGCCTCTGCTTAGAGAGTATGCCCTCTGCTTTTTTTTTACGACTACACCACTGCACACTATATTAAATGTTATAGCATGTTAACGTGATTTAATTATATAGCCTTTTTTCATAAAATTTACGTTTTAAGTAACAATGTTTTATGTTGAGTATCTTTATTTATTACGGGAAAAAAATTAAACAAACGAGCACCTTATTTAAAGTATGCAGATAATGCAAAAGAAAGTTTTAATTGAATTAACTTTTAAAAAGACAGGATAAAACACAAATAGGGTAGATGCACCAGTTTTAGCCACTTTTAGAGAAAATTCGAAATAGAAATTTTGCAGTTCTTGACCGATTTAAGCATATTAAATCATAATAACATCATTCTTTAGTAAATTTAATTGTCTTTCTGTTAGCTATAATGATTATCTACAGAATATTTTAGATTGCGAGTAATAACTCATCAAGTAATTTATTCCAATTTGTACCAGTTTTGGCCACTCCTACACCAGTTTTGGCCATCTCTATGCACCAGTTTTGGCCACTCCAATATCATGTAGTTTAACAAACATTTTAATTGATAATAAGTAAAAATAAAGCATTTTTATGCAACATCTATTTTACCACACATATATTTGTTTTCTGTATTAAGAGAATTTTGCAAATTGCAGGAAATTTGACACAATATAACCGTGAAGGAAGGGGAGGGGGGGGGGGGTCTCAATTGACACGGATCAGAAAGAATGAAATCCAGACCCAGTCTTGCCCGAATCTGCAGAAAAAATATAAGGCCCGGCTTTGTGTCGAGAAGAGAATGAAGTTTAGGCCCGGCTCGAGTATTAAATAAACATTAACCCAGGCACAAGTTTAATGAATGTTAATTTGCCCGAGGTCGGACCGGTATCATGTAGAATTCCATTATATAGTAATAGATAATAGTATGAAATGAAGCCCCGCCGCACAGTGGGGCAAGAAGCCTTCAAATCTGGCAAAAAATCGAAAAAATGAAATTCTAGTTTGAACTTCCGACATACGTCAATTTAATAGAGCAAATGTCAGTAAACATCTGCCTAGGATTAAAAAGTGTGCAAAGTTATCTTGGTCGTCACTAAAGTAAGAAATTAAACTGCATTTCGCAAGATGATAATAAATGAAAAAAAAATCAATAATTTTGTTTCAAATTCGTTATTTAATTTCGCTGTAATAATTTAAAAATAATATTTTTTGACTATGAAACCTTCAACTTCAGGTATCTAATAAAAATACAATAACATTTACATTTTTTTAATATGATTTATATAGACAAAGTGACACTTAGAATATATAGTAGTCAAATTTTAAAATAAAATTAACAGTGTCTACAAACATTGAAGGTTTTAGTTATGAGTTAAAGCGGGTTAAGTATCAACTATAATTTTTTCTACTAGGTTTGAGTTTTAGGATGGTAAATATGTCAGAAAATTTTGCTCCTTTTTGCCCCTTTTTAAATTGTATGGTCCTTTTTATAGATAATCATCCTCAATTTTTTCTTAGTGTACATACATAAACATGATTACAAATTGTTTCTTGTTTTAGAGACGAATTTAAATACATTATATATGTTACCAGAAGAGAACTTCTGAATATTATGAAACGTTCGAAAGAAAAAAACTTTTGAAAAGCAATATGATTTTTTGGTAAAAGACCTCCAGAATAGGACAAACTGCGAACGTAGTAGTTCTATAGACTTAAGAAAGAAACTAAAATATTTTAAATTTCATTATAAATTCCGATGGGCAAAAGACTGTCGAGACAAGATAAAGCAGTCGGTAAAGGAAAAGTTTTTTAGAATTAATAAGGAGTGGCTTGACAAATCGCGTTCATTTCCTCGATTTGAATAAAAAACAGAAGCGGCATTGAAAAGCAAACGTGGCTGGCCTCATATTTCGTTTGAAAGGATGTTCTGAACGATCAAAAAGATTAAGAGCAAAATGATTATGCGATTCTAGTTCGACATCTTCTTTAGTGTACGCGAAATATATGAGTTTAAGATCTGAAGGACAGATTCAGGCCTCAAACGTTTTAAAAGATAAGTCCAAAGCGAGCTATCAAATATCAAAATGCTTATACAAAATCTGCAAAATCACAACAGCATTTGTCAAGAGAAGATACTCTGACTGTATTAATAGACGCGAAATTATGTCGCGAACAGTTTAACGTCATTAGAAGTCCCCAGAAAAATTTCCCGCTTAAAAAATTGTGCAAGAGGCAAAAAAAGAATGTAATCCTAAAAACATCGCGGTAACAGAAGTTAGTGCTTCAGTTGCATTACAGGCTCTTCTAGATCATACTTCAGAGTGCTTGTTACAAATACTACAACCTGTTATCGAATCTCTTGAAAACGAATAATTAAAGCAGTTGTGCCTTATATCAAAGTGGGGTATTGGTAGGTCTTCGGGACATAGCTTATACAAACAAACTTTCTGTGACTCGGAAGCCAGTGATTCAGCTGTATTTATTAAGTCTCTAGTTCCCCTTCGAATGATATCTGAAAAAAGAGTTATACCAGTTTTTTTTTTTTTGCATTTTTAAAGCGATAATATGGACGATTTATAAATATTTAACTTGTAAGAAACTATCTTAATTTCTTGTTTTTAACTTATTTTTGTACAGAAAATATTTGAAAAAGCTTTGTAAATTAATTAACCCTTTAGTGCGCAGCTTTGCATATATGCAAACAACAGTCTTTTGAATTTAATAGATTTTTTTTATTCGTATATACGTAATTCACCCCAGAAAATTAAAATAGCTATATGTGTTTTAATTAATAACAGTCATTCCATATTTAAATAAACGGAAATTAACCATTGAAATTTTTCTGGTGTAAAGTCAGATTTTCTGAACTACGTGATTTGTAGAACGTATTCTATCATGGGAATTAAAGAGTTAAGGCTTAGAATTTATAAAATAAATAATTATATAAAAAAAGGAATTTGGAGACATACGTAATAAAATATTTACTAAATTGCAATATTGCTGATGTGCAACAGAAGAGAAGATTGACATATTATATGAAAAACGTATCTCTAATTTTTTCATTATTTTCCCTGTGTAATAAACCTTTCAGATATATAATTTTTTCGAAACAAAATAAAAAATCGCGCATTTAAGGGTTAATAAATTACTCTATAGCTTATGTAAAAGTTTTAAGTTTTACTACGTAAAATGTATAAAAGAATGCATGTTGTGCTTTTTTTGTTCAAAGTAAATTTTATTTATTGCCAACTTTGGTGGTTCCCTGCCCCACTGTGCGCCGGGTAAATTCTGACGCCGTCGTCGACCCCGAATGGGAGCCAGAATCTAGAATCTCACTCCGCAATTTAACTAACCCCTATTTTAAAAGGGACGATGTTCTCCGCAGGAGGAAGGAACACTTAAAGCGAAGAACCGAAAATTCTAATTGTAGGAAATTAACTTATTTTTGTGTTTATACGTTATACCTTTCGAAAAAATAACACAATCAGACTTTAAATCTGTAATAGTTGACCGAAACAAGAAACTTCCAAATACTAAATTGTTTGGTGCTGCCATCTATTAGCATTATGTAAAAATAAATTAAGTTTCTTTCTTTTTCACGTATTTCATTTCTTTTACTTTTCAGCAATTATCGTCGATATATATTGTTTTTTTTTGTTGTTGTTGTTTTTTTTTTCGGGGAGGGGGGCGGTAGGATATAAAGAAAATTAAAAAAATATTAAAATAAAGCACGCGAGAGAACAAATTCAAAATAATTTGGAACAGATGTCATATTCGCCCCATATTGGCGCGATTTTTTTCGGTTGCCAATTTGGCGAAAACATAAACAGCATAATCCGGGTTACCACATCAAGCAAAATAACGACACTTTGGCGCAAGTTAAGTACCTGTTGCCTATATGATATTGGCGACAGAAAAAAATCGCGCCAATATGGGGCGAATATGACATCTGTACCAATAATTTATATCAAGAGGTCATTTTTATCTAAAATTTTATTACCTTTTTTTTTAAAATAACCTCCTGCAATTTATCTAGAACATGGCTTATATTCTTATCTTTTGTTTCCTGCTTCTGTTTCTTTTTCCATTAGATTTTTTTTTCAAAGAACTTCATGATAAAAGAAATTTTATAAACCACTTGCACGATATTGTTAAGTAAATATATTTCCCATCATCAGAAAGCACCTTCTGATGGCTTGACGTATCTCAAACCCAAGAAGACTGTTTAAATACATTCATGAAGGCATTTAATCTTGAAAATAAATAAACTTCGCAGATTTTTTTTTACTCATACACCAAGAAATCGAATAGTGTGTTCCATTCAGAGTTGAATTCAGTGGGTGGCTCGGGGAGGGGGAGTTCCCCTCCCCACCCCCACCCCCCCCTCCTGAGCAATGAGATGTCTCCCCCAGGAGATTCGAGATTTTGTGTTTTCAATGGTCAAAAAGTGAAACTTTCTCCCGGAACTGTATAATGCCCCCCTCCCCCTCCAGCCACAGAAATCCCTTCCGGAGAAAAGTGTCTGAATTCAAACAGTGGTTTCATTTTCCAATATTGACAAAGAATCTTTCAGGATATGTTGTCAAATTTGCCGTTTTAAGACAGTTTTCGGGTTGCAACATTCCATTGTTATCACGGAGTAATCGATTATTATTCGAGATGTATTTCGTTTCTAAGAAAATTAAAAATGTTATTTGATTCTTTAGATATTTACATATCAATGTATGTAATTTTCTTCCATTTACGTGTAAGAATGAGTACATGTGTCAGAAATTTTCGTGTTATTAAACTGGCAAAATAAAAATAATTGAGGAAGCAACAGTTTTAATGTTGTACTTCTATCACACTTTTTCTTACTATAATATGAAATTGAATTTGCCAGATCACAATCCAGAAGTCAGAGCATGCTTCTACATGTGAAAATGACGTCTTATTTAAAATTTAAAAAATGCAATGTCATTCTCCAGTCGCGAATTTCCCAATATGCTAGCTACGATGACCAAAGATTGAACCATAAGTACCCAAAGATTAAGCAGTTTAGCTATTTTGTCAGTCGCATCAGATAGATTATCAGGTATTTTACATTTACATACATTAAAAGTGTGGTGTCATAGCGTCGAACGGCTCGTTCCAAATAATACTGCTCGAGTTCCAAATAGAACCAAAAAATCTGTTCAATGGAAGGTTTACTCTGTCTGTACCAATTGTCTGAAGGAGTTCCCACACAGAAAAAAAAACAGCAACAACTAGGAAATGCATAGCATCAAAGGCTTGTTTGAAATGATCAATGGCGTCATAAGTTGTTTTAGATTATAATTAGAGCTTATTTCAATTTCAATGATTTTTTTTTTTTAATAGATTTAGAAAACATGTGTCAATGTTCAAGTACTAATCATCTGCCAACTAAACCTTAAAATAGTTTATATATATTTTTTTATAATAGTTCTATTTTTATTTCAAACAGAAATCAGAAATTTAATCTTTTTTTAGTAAAAATTTCGAAGTTATAGGGTATAGTGTAGTTGACAAATAATGTCTATATATATATATATATATTTTTTTTTTATCTTCCACTGAATGGAAATAATAAAACATGGCATAATTTTCACAATCTTAAAGACATTTAAAAGTCTTCAGAACTTCGTTCCCTCGTAACCAAGCAATAAGGAAAGATAAATAACAAAAACTCCCAACAGTTTTTTCCCCTGATTCCCCTGAGGCTCCACTGCACTGAAACTCCCCGATCGCGAAATCCCATGTTAGCCTATGGGAAAACTTTCAAGCGCGATCACTCATTACCTAATACAATTATTAAAACACCGTTTTCACCATCAGAAAGTAGACGTCAGATGCCGATGATGTACGTTTTTAAAAATTATCTCCGTAAATTTTAAGTAGATAAAAAATCCCTATAAACTTTGAAATTTCCATTTGATTAAATTTTGTCATCTTCTTAAAAATACTTAAAATTTATGGAGATAATTTTAAAAAACGCACATCATCGGCAAATGACGTCTACTTTCTGATGGTGAAAACGGTATTTTAATAATTATATTAGGTAATGAGTGATCGCGCTTCAAAGTTTTCCCATAGGCTAACATGGGATTTCGCAATCGGGGAGTTTCAGTGCAGCGGAGCCTTAACCCGGTTCTTGTAGAAAGAAGAATGAAGAGAAAAGAGAGAAATGAACTCCATAATAGAAAGAAAAGGATACTCGTTGGCTCGGTGGTCTAGGGGTATGATTCTCGCTTTGGGTGCGAGAGGTCCCGGGTTCAAATCCCGGTCGAGCCCACTTTTATATTTTTCATATAATACTGGAGTTGTCGTTTAATCCGTATGTTTTCAAGGCCCTTGCTATAAACCAGTTATGAAAACGGCGTTTATTGTATACTTGTATATTGTTGCCTTTACGACACAAAACTTCTAAAAATATTATTTTGTGCCCAGTAGTTTTAAAAGTCTTTGGCAATGGGCCATATTCTTCTTTTGGATTCGAGACTACAAAAATTCGTCTGCTTGGGAATAATATTCATAACCGCGCTATTGAAAAGCATTGTGTTTAGAAAATGTATGCTTATATTTTATTTTATACGGAGTTTTAAACCTTTTAGGAGCAGGTATGGATTATACATGAATTCTTTCCCTATTTTAAAGTAATGGCATGCATATTTTTCATTTTATTTATAAAATAAAAGTTTTAAATTTCAGTTAATACGTATATATGGATTTTAATTAATATGTATATAAGAACTGATGGAAAATAATTCGTACAAAATAAATCTGCAGTATTTTACGCATGCATTTACCTGTATTTCTGCTGCATCAAATGACGCAATAAGGTAAACAAACGCGCTAGCCGCTATTTTTACACCACGTGATTTCCACTGTGACGTCACGAGAATACTGTCCATTGTTCACCTCTGAAGTCTAAAGCCGCCGGTGCTTATATCTTATCTTAAACCGAAATTTTCATTTGAAATCTACATAACGCAAACCAACAAAAATAAATCTTCGTTGACGCGGACACGCAACCCGATTCGAATACGAAAAACTTAAGAGGCTACTTCACTCAAGCGAAAATTCCCGCTCGCTAATGTTAATCCTATGGAAAAGATTTTTTGTAATTTATCCCGTAGGATTAACAGCTAGCGAGCGAGTGTTTTCGTGTGAATGAAGTAGTCCCTTGCCTACACAAGTCGGGTTGCTCTCGGCCCGAACATGAAAATTCTGTTGAAAGTCAATCTCGCGCCCAACACATTTCAACCCGAAACCAACTCAAACCCGAAATGGAAGAAAATTAATAGATAGAAGAAAATTAATAGAATGTAATAGAATTATGAAAAAGTAGTCTACGATTATCTCTTTAAAAACAATTTTATCTTTTTTTTTTTTTTTTTTTTTTTTTTTTTTTTTGTATAAAAATGATCGCATCGACTCAGTAATACTCAAATATACCGTTTTAATTTAATTAAAAAATATTCAGAACTTTCTAAGGAAAATCGGGTCAAACCGAAATCGACCCAAACCCTGCTCGAATTAAAAAATTAGCGTCAGCCGAAACCGACCGGAACAGCAAGTAAAATTGAGTTATCTGGGCCGATGGAGGACTTTAACTTGAACCTGAGATCAAAAAGTAATTGATATCATATTTAAATGAGTTTATGGAAAAATTGTTTATAATCATATTTCTAAATTTTATTTGTAATGAAATAAACTGAATGTATGTGCAGGATGACACTTTTTTGTGGTTGACCAATAGCTAATTCCTAATCCTCTAATTACTTTCTGCTATCTATCAAGAAGAAAGTATCGGATTCGTGAAAATTTTCGAATTCCGGTTTTCGACGGATTTTACACGGTTTAGGGGCCAGAGATTCCAAAAAACATGTTTTTACAAAATGTCTGTCTCTGAGTCTGTCTGTCTGTTTGTGTGTGTGTGACACAAATTTTCTGGGCGCTCTATCTCAAGAATTAATGCACGGAATTTAATTAAATTTATATTCAGTTAGTCCCTGATATAAATTGATGCTGATTAGTTTTTGGTGTAAATCGCTCAACAGGTGGCGCTGCTATGCTGCATTTTTCGCAATAGCCCTATCTCAAGAACTGATGCACGGATTTCTAACAAACTTCAGGTTAATCCTTGACATGAATTGATGCTTTTTGTATTTTGGTGTGAATCGGCCAACAGGTGGCGCTGCTGTGCTACATTTTCATGATTTCTGCAATAGCTGTATCTCAATAATTATTGCACGGATCTTCATCAAACTTCAGATTAAGTTAATCCTTGATATGAAATGGTAATATTGACGTTTTGGTGAAAATCGTCCAACAGGTGGCGCTGCTATGCTGCATTTTCCCCGATTCTCGCAATGGCTCTATCTCAAGAACTAATGCGCGGATTTTTTATCAAACTTCAGATTAGGTTAGTCCGTGACATGACATGAGGATTTTTGCATTTTAGTGTTAATCGCCCCAACAGGTGCCGCTGCTATGCTGCCTTTTTCATGACTTCCGCAAAAGCTCTATCTCAAGAATTAATACACGGATTTTCACCAAACTTCAAATTCAGTTAATTCTTGATGTGAATTGGTACTGTTTACGTTTTGGTGTAAATTGCGAAACAAGTTGTGCTGCTATGCTGCGTTTTTCCGCAATAGCTCTATCTCAAGAACTAATGCACGAATTTTCATCTAACTTAGGATTCAGTTAGACGGTGACAAAAGTTGTTGCTGTTTAAGTTTTAGTGTTAATCACCCAACAAGGGATGTTGTTATGATACATTTTGGAGGATTTACACGATTTTAGCGATAGCTATATCTCAAGAACTAATGCACAGAATTACATACCTTTACCATCCTCACGATGGGCATAGATTGCCATTTAATTGTGACCCTATGATAGTGAATTTTGAAGTATTAACATTTATGAGATAGAAGAACGTTTTGGGATTGCCCCATCCGACTAGTTTTAGATCTACATTTACAATTGAAAACATATTTCAACAGTTGTCAGGGCCGAAGCCAATGGGGGGGGGGGGGGGGGTCACCATGATTTGATCCCCCTCCGAAATTTTTGTGGAGATGATTATAAATATGCCACTAACTATCAGTCAAGACGGCCAAAATTCGAAAATGAACTGCAGTCAAGATTCAAAATTCTACGCTACCATATCTTTATTGTATGGAATTTCTAAGAAAACTTCGATTTTTTAGAATGGGATTTTCTAAAAGCAGAATGCTAATGCTGTTAAAATAAAGTGATTACAACATTCCGATACAAATCATCACACTTGTTTAGCCCAAATCCTAGAAAAATGCAACGGAAATCACTTTAAATATTCACAAACTTAGTTGTTCCGACGTATGCTACTGGGAAGACATTTTTAGCAATAAAACATATGTAAACTAGTATGTTGTGGCTATCACAAAACTTTCTTCTATATAAATCCCGTCAATTAACCCTTTCAGACGCGAAGTAATTCTGTTTATAAACTGATGATATAATGGACTGACACCAGAATTTATAAACGAATTTATTAGAAAATACGAACTTACTTATTTTTACGTACATTATAAAAGGAAAATTTTAATTAAATATTCTTGGTGCCATTTGTCAGTTTTGGAATTAAAATTAGGTGCCCTTTTTTAAGGACACCGCCCTCGAAAGCGTGAAATCATTTAAATAATACAAGAAATTACATCAATCTAGCACCAATTCATATCAAAGTATATCTGAATTTGAAGTTCGATGAAAATTCGTGCATTAATTCTTGAGATAGTGCTATAGCGGTAATTCTGAGAAATGTAGCATAGCAGCGCCACCTATTGAGCGATTTGCACCAAAACATAAACAGCATTAATTGATATCAAGGTATACCTGAATCTGAAGTTGGATGAAAAATCGTGCATTAGTTATTCAGCTAGAGCTATTGAAGAAATCGTGCAAAATGCAGCACAGCAGCGCCACCTATTGTGCGATTTACACCAACACGTAATCAGCATCATTTCATATCAAGGACTAACTGAATCTGAACTTTGATGAAAATCTGTGCATTAGTTCTGGAGATTGAGCTATTGTGGAAATCGTGGAAAATGCTGCATAGCAACGCTACCTGTTGAGAGATTTACACCAAAAACTAATCAGCACCAATTTATATCATGAACTAACTGAATATAAATTTTTATTAAATTCCGTTCATTAGTTCTTGAGATAGAGCACCCACAAAATTTGTCTCCCACACAGACAGACATTTTGTAAAAACATGAATTTCGGGTTTTCTGACACCTAAAACTTGTAAATCCGTTGAAAACCTGAATTCGAAAATTTTTATGAATCCAATACTTTCTTCTTGTAAAGATAGAAGAAAGTAAAAATGCCAAACATTAATTTGGTTGACATTAACGGCAATACGTCACTGAATAAATATCTCAATTCGATTATGATATGATTTTCAAAAAAGGTCTAAAGTTTCTTTTGTAATTATATTAAATTGAATTAGTACAGTAGAACCGCTCTAATACGAACTAATTGTTACCGGTGCCTGTTCGGATTGCCTGAAATTCCGATTAAAATAGAAAAGAAAAAGATGTGTGTTATATGTAAATATTATTCGTAAAATATGTAAGTTATAAGTACTCAGTAGTACTACTATTTCTTGAATTCAGTTATATACAGATGATGAAATCGTCTATTTAGTTCAGAATAAGCCACAAGATGACTCTGATCTAGTAGAAACTGGTGAGCTAGAGAATGTTCTCGTTTTCCATTCTGAAGCTGCAGATGCGCTAGAAATAGTACTGCAATAAAGTAGAGTAAAAATGCGACATCAACAGACATTATGTTTACCAGACATAGACATTGGCATAATATTACTTCCTCGTCGAGAATAACATCACTTCGTCACACAAATCTAACAAATTTCTTCACTCCAAAAAATCATTAATGTAAATGTGTATGATGTGAATGTAATGCGTTTTTATTGAATGTAAATGTGATCCTTGAATTATTGCACTCTCTTCAATGGGTACAAAATTATGCATGCTGTAAAAGTACTTTTTTTTTTTTTTAGTACAATATTTCACTCTTTTCGGTTAATCTATTGAAGTATAATTTTCGAAAATAAAGCATGTTCGGAATAACAGGAATTTCGGATTAGCGGGCTTCTACTGTATTTGACTTCACAATAAAATTTAATTAAACTCTTGACAGTTGCCTCTATTCAATTAGTTAAAAAAAAAAAAAAAAAAAAAAAAAAAAAAATCTAAAATAAGTCAAGGTCCTAAATCTCCTACCGAAATATTTTTCTGGCTAAGACTTTGACCGTTGTTTTCCATCATATTAAAAAGCAGTCGACTCGTAAAGGAAAACGTTAAAATCAACCTGACCTGAGACAGGCCGGTAATAAAAAGAACTAACTCATTCAGAACGGATGGGTATAGACAGGCCGAAACTAGGGTGTTTTTCACCCGGACCAAGCAGGAATTTTTGCCCCCGCCCCACCTCCACACACACACAAACTCCTAAATAAACTTATAAACAGAAGTTTTCTATCTATTGCTTTTTAGGTGCGTTCGTAATTACATAAATTCGTAGCACCTACAGTGATCGTTCAGTCCGTCTGTCTGTCCGTCCGCATATAACAGAGCAAAAACTACCCAACCAAACAGTCTGAAATTCTAAATATATAATTGTTGCAAAATTTTGTCGAGTCATTTCAAATTTTATGAAAATCGGATTTATAGTTTAATGACAGGGACAACCAAAAGTTTTTCGTTACATTACGGCCAATGGGAAAAAATTATTTAAAGTGCATTTTAATGATTTTACAGCCTTTCGAACACAATGAAATGGATATTCACTTATGAAGTGCACTAAAATATACATTCAGTACAATATGCGGTGCAAAAAATATTTATAAAACTAGTTATAGTACGAACGAACCTCATTTGCCACGTTTCATGTGCAATTTCCAACTTGTTTTTATATATATGAAATACGTTGATTTCTTTAAAAATCTACCTATTGCAACCATTTCATTTGTATAATATATACACTAATAAGTAAGAAAAATCATGCCTTAAGCATAGCTTATGAAACACTTTCCAACACTTCCTGAATGCTTTAACAAAATTTCGTTATTTAGGAAAATAAGGTATATAAGAAAACTAAGTAAACATTTTAGAAAACGCATAAAACATTTGAAAAACTGATTTCAGCAGTTACCGTCCATAACAAATATGTATTCCAATTCTTTTGAACATCCCTGTATTTGATCTGTAGGTTGATACGTATACTATATAACGGGGAAATTTAGTTTAGAAAGAAAACACATAACAGGTTAAAATTTCTCTTTCAGCAATTTATACTTAATAGATGGAAACATACTTGTATACTTTTGTACAACCTTGTAGTTAACCTAGTACCTTTATTACATGCCACTATTTAGCCAAAATTTAATTTAAACTACTCTTCAAACTACTGGAATCACATTTCCAGAAATTATCATTTATAGACGGTTATGTATCCATTTCTTTGCGTGACCCTGTATATCATTTTATCTATATTCTACAAGCATTTCTTAGTAAACTAAATGCAGTTCAGCGTAAAAATGCATAACTCATTTAAAAACCGCCTTTAAGCAATTTGCAATCATACCCAGTGACCATTACGAATTCTTTTGTGTAGCCCTGTATATTAATTACAGCATTTATACACACCATATACAATTCATAAATATATAGTGAAATATAAAGGCACATAACAAAATTAAAAATGCATTTCCAGCAATCAATCGCTACTGTACAGTACTTCGGATACAATATAGTATCTGAAATCTCTTGTGTGTCCCTGTAAATGCTATGCACTTTGTATTATACATGAAATAAGTTATAGTAAACCTCAGTGACGTATATCAATTTCATTATACATGAAATAATTTAACATAATTAAAATACGCCGGAAAAAATCCTCTCCATCCCTATAGCATTATGTAACGGAATTCTTTTGTGTGGCCCTGTAAATGAATAATAATTATTCTTTGCACCGCTTATTCTACAGAATGTATATTTTAGTGTACTTAATAAATGCATATCAATTTTATCATGTTTGAAAGCATGTAACACCATTAAAAATCATTTGAAACGATTTTTTCCATAGGCCGTAATGTAACGGAAAACTTTTGACTGTCCCTGTAATTGAACTAAACATGCTTCAAACTTCTTTTGAAATAGGGTTCGTGCTATGGTAGAGGTCACTAACATCCAAAAATTTCAGAACGATCGGAGTATATTTACGGTAGTTAGAGCGCGGACAGACAAACCGAAGTCAAACACTTTTCAACTTTGTTGGAAAGTGTTAAAAATGGAAATCTTGTCATTACGATAACGTCTGGCATACTGAACCGCTTTGAACGTAATTGGGAAAATAAATTGATCTACTAGTATCTTGGATTAGTTCGTTAATCAAGTATGTAGCTGTTATAGTTCGTTTACAGGGGCATAGAAATGCAAAAAGTCAAAACGATAAATCAAGTATTATTGTTTTGATGCCCCTTCGTGGTCACCTAATGGAAAAACCGGCCTTATTCAGAGCAAAAAATATATAATCTACGGATACACTTTTAAGTCGGGTTGTCCGATTTCATGGGGGTTTTCTCTCAAATTTTGTTTTTTGTACCGGAAGACAAATCAAATCTTTTTTTTTTTTTTTTGGCGCCCCCTTCTACACTGGCGCCCGGGGTACAAGTGCCACTTGATCCCGCCTAACTTCGAACCTGGGTATAGAATAGGGCGGGCCGAAAAATCGAATTTTGGATTATGGAATTTTAATAAAGCAGAAAAGTTGCATTATGCATAAAAGTTGCATTAGCCAGTCAATAGTAACTGTGCAAAATTTAATTTTCATCGATTAATATTTTTTGCCTCCTCAAGACGACCAAAAATTCCGAAAACGGCCATTATTTTACTTAAAATAATAAAAATTAGGAAAAAGGACAATCGTTTTCTAACAGTGGGAAAATGGTCTACCATCATACTTAACTCTAAAAAAAAATTAACCATATCGGTTAATAACTTGTCTCCCCAAGATGGCCACATTTTTTGCTCAAAACAGAAAAACTGCCAAAAGCGGACATTTTTTACTAAAATTAATAAAAATTAGGAAAAAAGTAACTTGTTTTCTAAAAACAGCCAAGTGGTCGACCATTCCATCATAATTAACAGTAAAAAAAATTACCAGATCGGTTAATAGACTTTACCTGCTCAAGACGGCCAAAATGGCCGTTTTTGGTATTTTCTCGAAACTTTGGCCGCCTTCAGGAGGTAAAATTTATTAACCGATTTGGTTAAAAAATTTTTAAAGTTAATTGTGATGGAATGGTAGACCACTTGGTCGTTTTAGAAAACAATTGTCCTTTTTCCTAATTTTTATTATTTTAGTAAAAATTGTCGTTTTTTAAAATTTTAGCCATCTTGAGAAGGCAAAAGATATTAATCAATGAAAATAAAATTTTACTTAGTTATTATTGACAGGACAATGCAACTATCCCGCACTATTAGAATTCCATAATCCCAAATTCGATTTTTTCGGCCCGCCCTAGTGTAGAATCTGATGGTTACCCCAACCCAATGCAGGATAATCTGCAAACCCAGAGTGGAATGCAACAATATTTAATTTGAAAATGATATATTAAACTAGAGATGAAAATAGATAACAAGATTCGTATTTTCACTCTTTTATTTAGCATAAATTTGTTCATATGTAATAACCCTCTTTTACTCTAACTCAGTTTGGAATTTCATAATTGATTTTTCATGCAATATCTACTTTGGAAATGATATTTTAAATTAAGGTGAAAATAGATAACAAGATTTGTATTTTCACTCTTTTATTTAACATAAATTTGTCCATGTATGTAATTACCCTCTTTTACTCAAGTTAACTTCAGTTTGGAATTTCATAATCGATTTTTTATACAATATCTAATTTGGAAATGATATTTTAAATTAGAGGCGAAAATAGATAACAAGATTTGTATTTTAATACATGGAAATTATTACAGAGGGAAACATTCGCCTTGGATACAATATTTCAAATGAAAATCAAATTCCAAAGTAATTGCTTAATAGGCGCAAAGACCAACATAGTGAAATAAAGGATTCCAAGCCGGGACTCGAACCCGGGCCATCAGTATAACGCACTGACGATCTACCGACTAAACCACTTGGAACAATACCCAGCAAGGAAAAATTTCTCACTATTATATGTTGGCAAGGCTACAAACGCAGCACAAGATGGAATATTTACCGGAGCCACCAACTTGGGGCAAACACGGAATATAATTAAATCCAGCATCACTATATTAATACATGGAAATTATTCCAGAGGGAAACATTCGCCCGTGGATACAATATTTCAAATGAAAATCAAATTGCAAAGTTAATTGCTTAATAGGCGCAAGGCCAACATAGTGAAAAAGATTCCAAGCCGGGACTCGTCAGTGCACTATACTGATGGCCCGGTTGCTTTTTCGGGAAGGCTCACGTTTTCAGCACCAGCGTTGGCGAGTTGGCGAAGGAGAACGCTCAGCCAGCTCTAACGCCAATCGTCGTCTTGTGTTTTTGTTTTGAACCGAAATGGCGGAAGACGAACTAGCATATTTTAGAATAAACAGTCCTACCTAAATTAAAGAAATATTTGCAATTATCTGTTCTAGATGAAAAGAAATCTTCTTCAAAAAAAATTGTATTAAGAACTCTTATACTCTGTTTTAATCAAAGGCCTTTATTACTTTTGATGATATAGATTAAAATTTGATTACTTGATCCCCTCAAAAATCTACATTTTCATTCAATTGAGTATTATTAATTCCAATACCTCGGAGGGGAGGGATTTCATTCGAGAGAAGATTTAGATGATTTATTCAAATATGACGAATTACTATTTTAAAATAACAAATAAAACAACTAGGACGAAATAATATTTAAAAATATGGCAAAAATTTTAAATAAAAAACTGAAGAATTTTAAAGATTTTTTAATTTTGTGCACTAGGGGCAAACCAATGTTTTTTTTTCATAAAAACTCAAATAATGATAAAGATTTAACAGTATTAAAAATGTAAATAGTAATTGATTTAATTGCATGCATCAACTTGCAATTGTTTTAGCCGATTGATTTAATTGCAGGATACAGCTAAATAATTTATAATTTATCGTTCAATCCAATTATAATCGAATTGATTTTAGTTTCAACTTCCTATTAACTTCTAATCGCAATTAAATTAAGAACAATTAATTTTTAATGAATTATTTCAGTAAAAATCGATTTTGAGTGATATGTTTTATTAATGCAATAACACACGTCACACAGTTATGCCGCTTAAAAAAAAAAAAAAACTATATTAATTTAGTAGTAATGCTAATAAAACTAACTTCAATTGTGTCATAAAAACATGATCAACAGAATTATATTTATTACAAGAAAATCTTTACGTCTGTTTTTATTTTTCCTAAAAAATAAAATACGTTCTCAATTTCTTGAAACATAGCAAATTAAGGAAATAAATTAATATTATTGAATTGAAAAAAATAACTTATGTTTGAATTATGTATATTGTGAAATTAAAAGCATACTATTCCGAAAAAGCTCTATGTTTTAAGCAAGGTTTTAATTGTAAACCATGGTGAAATAACATTTCGTCATACTTTATTCTTTGCTTGATAGCTTTTTACATTTGCGGAAAAACAAATGAAAAAAAAAAAAAAAAGAAAGAAAAAAGGGAAAAAAAAAAAAAAAAAAACACTATCTTTGCTTTCAGCAAAGGAATGGGTAGGGCTATGGGGTTGCTGTTCGCTACTCGTATGACGTCACGAATAAGAAAGGGTGCGTATAGAGCTTCTAAATACACAGGCTGGCTCGTCTGTTTGCCATAGCATTCCCAGGTGGGAGCATGTTGGCGCGAGATTGACCTATTTGGCACATTTATCGCTGTCTTCGTTGCTTTCCTGAATTTATCAAATAGTAAGCTATTGAATGAAAGTTTCGAATAAATTTCAAATTTTAAAATTAGTAATAATTTACTTTTAGAGAATACATAAATGAAATCTGATGTTTGTAAGTACTTTGTTGAAAAGGATGTGTGTGTGGGGAGGGGGGGGGGGGACTAAAGAACTCAATTTCAATTAAATTTATATTTTAGGATTATCAATAAATAATAAAATGTCTATAAAAATTAATTGCTTTAACTATTTATTAATCAAGTCATAAAATCAATATATATATATATATATATATATATTAGGAATTTGTAAGATTGTATGTATAAGGTTTTCAAAAGTAATTTCCAGAAAATTGCGATTGTTAAATCGAAACAGAGGTGGGGGGGAGGGGGTGTAAGGGAGTATTTGATAATTTGATATAAAAAAAGTAGCAGAAAAAGGAAACTGCATCAGTGGTTACTAAACATCTACCCGTATCCGAATTCTTTGGAATAGCTCATGTACCGTTAAAATAATAATAAATGATAATAAATGATAATAATAATAATAATAATGATAATAATAATAACTGAATGCTGAGGAATTGAACCCCTTCTTTTTTTTTTCTACGTCCTGAAAGAAAAATTGCCTTACATCTTTAATTAATATTTCATTTATTAAAATTATTATTTATTAATATTCATTTTGCTAGTGGATCCAGTGCTGAATTTACAGTCTGACATCCCTACCCCCAACCCGCTGGAAGATTACGAATTTGATCTTTAATTATAGTCTAGAAGGGCACACCTTCTCGGAATTTCAGAGGCCGCAAAGTTTCAGAAATCCCTCCCGAAAAAATAATCGAAACTAAGTTTATTTCTTAAAGAGGGTAGGGAGAGAGAAATTATTATTATTTTTCAATAGAACCATTTTTTATCTTTAATACCTGACTTTTGACCACGGCTCCGCTCACACAGAGTGTAAGTTTTGCAGTTCAAAATGACAATTTTACATATAATTTTTTTTTCTTTTTCTTCATAATTTATTTAACTACTAAGGCAACTTCCATCTAAATCCGTTCAGTAGAACTTTTTTAACTATATTCGCATGTATTTCAAAATGTATCATTTTATTTGTCCATATGTTGGAGAATTAAAATGATGAAGATTATGTTTGCAGGATATCAACAGCAATTTATTAGCGTAAGAAAATGTAATTTTTAAATGTACATTCATTCTCATTTTTTTTTTCCTTTTTGTGTTTATGTAGCGCCACATAAAAAATCAAAAGTGTGCACTTTTGATTGTCCTTAAGAAGTTGGCAATGTAATAAAATAAATATTATAATTAATTTCTGATGCTAACAATGAGCAAAATGAAATTAACTGAACAATGATACCATTAAAAAATATTTTCTTTTCTTTCTTTCTTTCTTTTTTTTTTTTTTTTTTTTTTTTGTTTACTTTGTTATAGTTTTTAAAAACTTCTATAAAGTAAAATTGTTTTAAAAAAGTTTTCATGGGTAGAAAGTTTTCATTACTTTAATAATATGAAACTGTTCTTTTCTAAGAGGAAAATGTAATGAGACGCAGGGGTCGAACCGGCAAAATTTGAGGCCTATTTAGGGCCCCTTCACAAAATTCTATTTAATAAAACAGGTCCCTTCACAAAGATGAATTTAACAAAATGGACCCCTTTATAAAAATAAATTTAATAAACTAGGCCCCTTCAGAAAACTCCTTTTAATGAAATAGGTCCCTTCACAAAATTCTGTTTTAATACAATAGGCCCTTTGACAAAATCCCTTTCATAAAAACTTACTTCTATTTATTATTTTTATTTTGTTAGGTTTTAAAATCTGTGATTTGAAAATAAAACCAATTCACCAGAAACAAAAATTTTAGCAAAATGGTTTAAAGAAATTTTTGTTAGTTCGAATTTGAGTAACTCGATTTCAACTTTCATTACAAAATATTATTTTTCACAAAATTATAATAAAATTCACAAAAAAAAAAAAAAAAAAAAAAAAAAAAAAAAAAAAACATTTACTTTTCACAAAATGGGCACCAGGAAATAAACCTCATCGACCTCTGAAATTTCATAGTATGGAAGTATCCTTTGATATTTTTTAAAACAATTTTATATCTGAAAGTTACAGTAAAGATACGCTTTATTTCTTGGTAATACTGACTTACGAAAATTGTTAAAAATATTTATTTATATATTTTTAAATATTACTGTCTTATGATGAAATATTAACAATAAAATTATCTTAAGCAAATTTGGAGAATTTTTTTCAAAAACTTAAAATAGAATCCATTTTTTTTGTGTGAAAATAAATATATATATATATATAAAAAAAATACATTGTAAAATTTCCCTGAAAAATTCTATTTCACATTAGTTCTTTAGCTATTTTTTTTTCAAAAATCTCATAAATTTCATCACATGGTAATATTTTGAGGTATCGTTATTAATTATCCAAAAAAATTAAAGTAGCTTCCCATATAATTTCACTCTATTTTCGTCCAATAATATAAAAAATCGCAAATCGCATCAAAATCAATTGTTTTCCCGAAAATGAACTAGATGGCACTGTACTTTTAAAATATGTTCTTATCGCCAAAATTGGCGAAGAAAAAATTCACGAAGAATATAATCTACAATTAATATTAAAATTTGGTCATTTCTTATGTTTATAGGGAAATTGAAGCATGCAGTAATCCTTTATTGAATGATTTCAACAATTAATAGCAGAAAAACTACCGATAATTAAACTTTTAAAGCTAAAAATAGACAGAAACTAACTCAACGCTATTGAGATACATTACGCGAAGCAGTCCGTCAGGGATGAAAATGCCTGACGAGCCAGCTCATCTATTTAGTAGCCTTAGGTGCGTAGTGTTGAATTCATCCCCGCGTCAACCGTTACTCTGGCGATAAGGTGCTCAAAACGTGAGCCTTCTTGAAAAAGCGCCCGGCTTCGAGTCCCGGCTTGGAATCTTTTTCACTATGTTGGCCTTTGCGCCTATTAAGCAATTACTTTGGAATTTGATTTTCATTTGAAAGATTTGTATTTTCACTCTTTTATTTAACATAAATTTGTCCATGTATGTAATTACTTCCTTTTACTCAAATTAACTTCAGTTTGGAATTTCATAATCGATTTTTTAAATTAGAGGTGAAGATAGATAACAAGATTCGTATTTTCACTCTTTTATTTAACATAAATTTGTCCATGTATGTAATTACCCTCTTTTACTCAAATTCACTTCAGTTTGGAATTTCATAATCAATTTTTTAAATTATAGTTGAAAATTGATAACAAGTTTCGTATTTTCATTCTTTTATTTAACATAAATTTGTCCATGTATGTAATTACCCTCTTTTACTCAAATTAACTGCAGTTAGGAATTTCATAATCGATTTTTTATACAATATCTAATTTGGAAATGATATTTTAAATTAGAGGTGAAAATAGATAACAAGATTTGCATTTTCACTTCTTTATTGAACATAAATTTGTCCATGTATGTAATTACCCTCTTTTACTCAAATTCACTTCAGTTTGGAATTTCATAATCAATTTTTTAAATTATAGTTGAAAATTGATAACAAGTTTCGTATTTTCATTCTTTTATTTAACATAAATTTGTCCATGTATGTAATTACCCTCTTTTACTCAAATTAACTGCAGTTAGGAATTTCATAATTGATTTTTTATACAATATCTAATTTGGAAATGATATTTTAAATTAGAGGCGAAAATAGATAACAAGATTTGTATTTTCACTCTTTTATTTAACATAAATTTGTCCATGTATGTAATTACTTTCTTTTACTCAAATTAACTTCAGTTTGGAATTTCATAATCGATTTTTTGAATTAGAGGTGAAAATAGATAACAAGATTCTTATTTTCATTCTTTTATTTAACATAAATTTGTCCATGTATGTAATTACCCTCTTTTACTCATATTAACTGCAGTTTGGAATTTCATAATCGATTTTTCATACAATATCTAATTTGGAAATGATATTTTAAATTAGAGGTGAAAATAGATAACAAGATTTGTATTTTCACTCTTTTATTTAACATAAATTTGTCCATGTATGTAAACCTCTTTTACTCAAATTAACTTCAGTTTGGAATTTCATAATCGATTTTTTAAATTAGAGGTGAAAATAGATAACAAGTTTCATATTTTCCCTCTTTTATTTAACATGTCTGTAACCCATGTCTGTAATTACCCTCTTTTACTCAAATTAACCGCAGTTTGGAATTTCATAATGGATTTTTTATACAATATCTAATTTGGAAATGATATTTTAAATTAGAGGTGAAAAATATTAAATATTTTTTTTTTAGTACTCTTATTGATCCATGTACAGTCGTGGAAAAAAAAAGTAAACACCCCCTACTAACTCCTCAACAAATTATCGTAGAAGAAAGTTACTGGTACCGAACGATTGGAAATAAAGTCTACTTTTAAATGATGTATATAAAATTTGCTTAGGGGGTCATCTACATATTAAAAGGAACCATAACTTCATTTTTTTCAATGGCAATACCCAATTTTGACAGCATAAATGAACTCTACACCCTTCAATTAGCCAAAAAACAAATTTTTATGCAATTCGTACCGTAAGTTTCCGAGAAATTAATTATTTTAAAACGAGCGTATTTTAAGGGCTGTATCTGTCAGGTTCTGAGAAACATCTGCTATTAGAACTGAGGTTCTATATTTTTTTTTTTTTTTGTCTTAATATATTATATATTGTATGGGCTGTGTACTGGAATTTCAAAATAACAGTCTTTCCTTATCTAAAACTGGATCTAAGCCGGTGAAAATGTATAGATGGTATGAAGGGGGAAAAGATAGTTGGAGAGGGGTGTGCCCAACCTTTTGAGATGTCTGTGGAAGATGGGGAGACAATGGGAGCCAGGTAGAAAACCCCGGAGGGGTTACGCTGAGAAGGAGCAAGGGGTTCCTGGAAGGCAGGCTGTTCTGCTGAGAGAGTTGGAGCGTAGCGCGCAAGGTGGACGGTCGTTCCTTGGATAGCTCTGAGAGAGTGCGTAGGGTTGAGAGAGGCTCGGATAGCTTAGGCTTAGAGCCCATATGTTGGGAGATCGAGATTGATCTCCGGAAAGCTAATTTAACGTGTGTAGAGTGAGAGTGATTTAACGTAGTTTAACAGTACACAGACAGCATTTACTGTATTCAATTTAATGTTGAACCGGATCATCTGTATCCGAGTTTGTAAGTGTAAATAGTGTTTGTGGTTGTGTAAATAAACTGTTAATTTAGTTAATTGAAAGCGTTGGTTTTCATTTAAACAATCCTCTCAGCGCGTGACCGATATCACGTAATCATATCGGTGGTGGCAGCATATAAATAATAAGGATTTTCTTCCAAGCTGTGCGGACTAAGAGGAAACTCCGAAAAATTGATGGCAGGGACGGGATAGAATCGTCTTGGACCAGTGACCAGCGAGCCGTGTTGCAGTGTGTTAGTGCCGGAGCACCCAGTGGAATTCTTGCGAGGAAATGCCGGATCGTCGAACGGAAGTTTAGAGAGATAAAAACCAAGCGTCGAGCAGAAATACAGAGTGTGTGTGCCCTATCATCGTTACAGCGAACCGAACTAAAGTGTTTGTGCCCTATCATCGCTACAGTGCCTCAAGTTATAGTGTATTACAGCCTGAGTGTTGAATAACATCAAAGTGACTTTAAAGTGTGAAATATTGAATTCATCGTGAAACTACGTGTGAGAAGCTGAGTACCCCAGCAGATAAAGTATAAGGTAAGGTGTTTTGATCATTTCTGTCTGCTGACATTCTCGAACCAAATGTATTTGTTGTTGTATAATTGATAGTAATTTAAGATAAATTGTTTAGGTAATTTATGTGCAGTCAAATAATTGTGTTCAGATAGGTAGGAAATATTAAGAGCCATATTTACCATTGTTTTAAGAAAAGGTCATAATAACTTGTACTAATATTGATTTTCTATTTTTTTTTACTAATAATGGTAGTGAACAAAATTAATGCATTGTGTTAATAATAGTTGGAAGGAATAATTGAATTTACTTAAATTTAAATTATTATTAAAGTAATATTTAAATGAAGCAATACTGTTTTAAGTTTGAAGAGTTGATAACAAACGAGTAATGAACATTTGCTTAGAATTTTAATTGGCTAGAAGTAAATTTCGAGAGAAAAAAAAAAGGCTCACAGTGAGGAAAAAAATATATATATATATATATAGAAGGTTTTGATCTTATCATATATATTACTAGGGGGCTCTGCCCCCTACGAGCTACGCTCGTCAACCCCCGTTCAGACACCGCAGACTCTAAAAGTACGCTAATTTGATCGGCTTTAAAACGATTTCGGAAAATTGAATTATAATTTAAAAAACAGTGGCGATCTCCCTATAAACGGATTTATATTCATTTCTCTTTGAATGGGGAATTTTAAGGCCAAATCCGCTGCGGTACTACTTGATGAACCCGTCGACCAATTTCGCCAAATTATATAAATCGCCAAAGCACTCGCCAATTATACAAACTGACATAATTTTTATTTTAAATAATGAAAGAACAAATAAATTAGTGCAACATTAATAAAAATACAAATAAAACGTCGAAATAAAAATAACTTGATGACGTAGACACGTGTAACTTGCTTAAAGTCAAGTTAATGTGACATTTAAGATCAACCATTATTGGCATTTAATCTTATAGTTTGGCGAATGATAGATTTTTGGTCGACGGGATAACTAAGTAGTACCAAAAATACATATGTCAATCGCTGTTTTCGTCTTTGACGTAGACACGTGTAACAACATTTCAAAATAAGCTAATGTAAAAGGAATTAAGTAAACAGAGTCTTTGTCTCCCGGTATTTTTTAACAAAGCGAAAAGAAAGTTCTTTTAAATAAGACTTTTTAAATTAATCGTTTTTAATCTGACGTAATTTTGACCAAACTATTCTTTCTCTTTTTAATATTCACGTGAAAATACTTGTGTTAAGAAATGAAATATTATTTGCGCTTTCCTAACAAAAATAGTTGAAAAGTATCCGCTCAAAATATCAAATAAATGTCTAGCGCAATTTCTGAATTTAAACCTTTTTGCAATATTATTTTGTATTCATTTTATGTAATAACTGCAATGTGACGTAAATATGACGTAATTTCTCCTATTTAAAACTTCTAACGCATGTTAATAAGTTTATTATTTTACAAATTCCTTTCTCTCTTAAAATTCACGTGTAATTATAGTTTTTATGACGTAATTTTTAATAAGTTCCTGCTTTTTGTACATAATTATTTAATTCTAATTCCAAATGTTTTTTTCTGTTTATAATAGTCACGTGTAAATAAATTTTTAATTTATTTACAAGTATAAATATTTTTTTTGATGCAAACATTATTGTTTCCACTGTTTATACAGTTGGCAACAGTTTAAATTAATATCACTTTCTAAAATCTGTAAAAAATATCTCTAGAAATGCTGAAAATTTGAATTTAAAATAGAAATAAAACCTCAAAAAATTAGTCAAATTAAAAAAAGAAAAACAGTCTGCACACCGGGAACTTCAAACGTATAAAATGATCTAAAAATGATTAAATTCCTATGAATCGTTTTTGCTCCTATAAAACTTTTTTAGTGGAACGATTTTGTCCAACTTTAACATTAAATATCTCTTAAAATAATTCTTCGATTTGAAAACTGTCTGCATCAGCGTGTTTATAAAACATTTCTGTATCATACTACCGATTTTCATATTTTTGTATGCATTATTTTTTTTAATATTAACGAAGAAAGACCTCCTGCCACAAAAAATTCAAAACCGGCGGCGGCGGTGACAGCGGTAGTTACTTTTTTTTAGAATAGAGAGAAACGAGCAAGCGATTTTCCCGATTACGGGTGATATCGTAAACTACTGGATCGATTTTCATGAAACTTGCCTCCTATACTAAGACGAGCACGAGAAAAAGATCTAGCTAGGTCCAAAATTCAAGAAAATTCGTTTTTACAGGGTAAAACAAGATCTTAGCTGAAACTTTTGCTTGCTATAAATCGAAAAATTCTCATGCAATTTTCACGAAACGTGTTTTCTATACTAATTCGAGAACGAGAAACACATCTAGCTAGGTTTCGAATTCGAGAAAATTCGCTTTGATCGATTAAAACAAACTCAGCACTGAAAATGTTGCTATATATCGAACACGGCTCTAACGATTTTCACAAAATTTAACGCATATACTAAACCGAGCACGATAAAAAGATCTAGCTAGGTCCTGAATTCCAGAAAATTCAATTTTACAGGGTAAAACAAGATCTTAGTCGAAACTTCTGCTTGCTATAAATCGAAACATTCTCATGCAATTAACATGAAACGTGTTTACTATACTAATTCGAACACGAGAAATACATCTAGCTAGGTTTCGAATTCGAGAAAATTCGTTTTTATCGATTAAAACAAACTCAGCACTGAAAATGTTGCTATATATCGAAAATGGCTCTAACGATTTTCATAAAATTTGACGCTTATTCTAATTCGAGCTCAAGAAATCGATTTAGCTAAGTCGTTAATTCGAGAAAAATCGTTTTCTGTCATTAAAATAAGCTCATTACTCAAAAAAGTGGTGTTAATCGAAAAAAATTCTGACGATTTTTATGAAATATACTTTATTCTAATATGAGAAAACCTTCCAACTCAGTCTCGACTTAGGTAGGAAAAAAATGTAATTTTAAGCAAATTTTTTATGTTTAATCATCCGTAATCGGAATCCTCACCAACACAATGAAAGGTAATCTCGAAAGTGGCACTAAAAGATTCCCTTCTACACTTAATCGAGCACTAGATAACGGCTTATGTAGATCAAAAACACGGTAAAATTTGTTTTAACTGGCTAGAATAAAAAAATAGATTGATTATAATTATTGATTATGATTATATTTCGTGAATTTAAATATTTTCATAAACATTAGTAATATTTCTTCAGAAATAACTGTGTTTATACTTTTGCTAAGTTTAAAATAACTGCCATATTGTTACAAACATCTGTATAGTTTGTTGCCATGGGCGTTATACCCTGGCGCAAAATTAGCAACAATTTTAAAAGCAAGATCATTTTTCTGTGCCAATCTTTCTACATAGCTCATTTTTGTCGCCAAACATTGGCTTAGACAACATATTTTGTTAATAATCATTTAATTTATGAAACATGGAGTATAGCACCCAGGATATGCTTGATAATCGCATGCATATAAAAATAGTTTATTTTCATGTATGGCAATCCAAATTTCCGGCTATGTAAAGTTTTCTTTTCTTTTTCTTTTTTTACTTTAAAATATAATATTTACGTACTCGAATAAATGCTTCGGAATAAAAAAATTAAATTTTATATTTCTTCTCCCCACTTAATAAATGACACTATATTTAAAAGAAAACAAGTAATTTTTCTATTTAAAAGGGAAATATCTCAACTTTTGCCCATCTATGACATCATTTTCTCTGACTTTTAGTTTCTGATCGTGCTAAGACTAGGAGCCGTAAATACAAACGTTAACTCCATGATTTATTGATATTCTACTAATATTTAGTAACTATCACTTTTCTATGTTTACTGGAAAAAGTAAATATTTCTAATACTGTGAAGTTAGAACTAAAGTATTCATTTGTCTTTAAATTTAGTCAGTATAACTGCAAATTCATTATGTCTGCAGGATGGCCTAAAAAACGAGAATTCAACTTTAACGAAAGAAAGCCTAGTCCGATTAAAAATATTGAAATTGATATTTCAACGTCTAGACCAATGCGTGCTGCTAAAGAAAGAAGCCGACAGAAGATCGCAGATATGATGTATTGTCTTAATGAATCTGGATCCCAAGAATTAGATCAATAGTGTACATTAAAAAGACGGAAAAGTGTTGGCAAAACAAACTAAAGCCGCATTCAACCCATACGTGAAATGCAGCATTGTTCCATTCAGCACATGGCAAATGAAATAAATAAGCGACAAGATCAAGATTTAGAAGAACAAATACGCCGTAACATAAAACGCCTGTAAATTTTAGTAAAGAAACGAATGCGAACATGGAAGTGCGCAGTTATCAAAGAAGCAACATACCAAAAATTGGGTTCTTTTAACATTAAATGTATTCATTGCAAAGCAATTCATTTTCCAGAAGAACGTGTGTCTGATCAAATTAACCAGGACTCATTTGGCGACTGCTGCTTACATGGATGAATTAAGCTTGACTTCCCCATTTTTCCAACTGAATTGGTGCGTCTCTTTTTAAAATGCCTTTCATTTGCTGAAAATTTCCAGAAAATAATTCGCAATTTAAATTCATGCTTTGCTTTGGCTTCATTTAAGACACTTGATGATCGAACAATTAACAGCCATGGTATTTACAGTTTTGTCGCCGGCGGACAAGTTTATCATAAGATGAATATGGCAGCTCATGCAACACACAACAGTGAAGGCGAATTCGAACGACCGCAATATGGTCAGATGTAATTTTTAAGTTCAGAAGATGCTGTTAACGAAAGACTCGAATATCCTCTCAACCATGGAATCAGACGAAATTTAATGGAGCTTTTAGAGCATATTATTCGGTCTCAAAATATGTTTGCACAAACATTTATGAGGATGCGAGAAGTTGAAGAAGAAGTGAATCAACATGCTAAAGCAGAAGGAATAAAAGCTCCATATGTCAAACTTCTGTTTACAATGCAAGAAAATTCTGATTACAGAAGATTCAATGTCCCTATGACCAATGATGTATGCGCGGTGCTTACACTCAACGCCGATCAAAGCTTTCCAGATAACGAAATGGTGGTACATCAACGTGGGAAAAAATTGTCAATTTGCGTAATATTGATAAACGGATAGAACCATTCACGTATCCACTATTTTACCCCAAAGGAACATTTGGCTATTCTGTGGATCTACAATTGCAAACACCTTTATACAAGTCGTCAGCATCTTACTCGACTAGAATTAGCACAATATAGAATTGCTTTTCGACTTGAACTTACTAAATACCTTCCTCCAGAAACAGCTATTATAGGTGCAGATTTGCGCCAAATGCACTTCAACGCTTTGCATTTTGGTGGTCGGCTTTTCCAACAATACCTCGTTGATACATACATCAGAGTAGAGCGCGATCGCATCCAATGGATCAAAGCTAATCAAAAAAAAAAATTCTTGCCGACCAATATTCTGGCGTTACCCACATTATTAGGGCACTCGCTGAAAAGAAAAATGCCGTTGTTGGTGAAAAGATAATACTGCCATCTTCATTCATTGGATCGACGCGATACTATGTTGAACCGTTCGAAGATGCGATGGCCATTGTCTACAGATATGGATCGCCAGATTTCTTTATCACTGTGACATCAAATCCTGAATGGATAGAAAATAGTAAAGCTGCAGATCAGGAGCCTCAACGTCATCTTTGCAAGTCATTGTTTTTTAACACTCATTGCGTAATATTCAACTTCCTACAAATCGCATTTTAAAGTTTTCAAATTACATAAATATTTATAAGCAAACAAGATACTTCGTAAAGTTTCAGAAATTAAAAGTGTTAAGCAAGTGGTTATACATTGATGTTCTGAAATTCTGATGAGCTACTTATTCTGGTAACTTTTTAAATCAAAAATTGCATTTCTTCAGGGGGGGGGGCTCTGCCCCCCTGAACCCCCCGTAGTCTATTTAAATTTAAATTCGTAATTTTTTATTGATTGTGCGGATGGTTATAGTATATCTTAGATTTTTTTACGCTGTGATTTATTGATAAGCATACTTTTTTTATATAAATTAATAAAATTTAAATTTTAAATAAAATATTCAAGTTAACCGTACACAGACAATAAATCTTGAAGTGACGCCAAAAATGTAACCCTAAAATCCGCTACATTCGGCACAACACAACGACGTGCTTAAGAAAAAAAAAAATAATAATAGTATTTTTAGTAATACAGTTTTTAATTCATAATACAATGAAATGCTACCTTAGAATGCTTATTGCTTAAATATAAGTAGATCATTTTCATTACACAAAAAAAAAAATGCACGGATGAAGTCAAAGAATTCGGTCCCTGTTTCACGTGCTTGTTTTGTTTGGGCCGAATGAGGGCATTTAAATCTGAGCGATAACGCACATCGTATTGCAAACTGTTTTTACGGCATACTGCATCTCCATCTATCTCTTTCCTCCGTGAATAATAGTTAATTTTATTTTAACCAATTCATCTTGTTATATTAAGAAATACTCGAGAGTTTTCTTTTTATTTCCAATATGCCACCATATTAATTTTTCTATTCTTAATTTTATTTTTCATTTTCCTGTTTCACGACAAAACATTTCAATTGAAAATTATTTAAAAGAAAATATTATTCCGGGTTTTGATTTCCTTGGCAACAGTAAAAGAAATATTGGTAAATGTTATGGAAAAATGTTCCGTTATTCTCTATGAAAATAATGAACTTTTGTATTTTTAAGCAAAATATTTGAATAAAATAAATAAAATAAATGAAATATTGCCTATTTTTATTTCTGGTCTAAAATCCATCTATATGCAAAGATACAAATGCATTAATTCATCAGTTTTGACGTTGGCTTTACTCAAACATTATACACGCAATTATACTAATATTATTAGGACCAAATGCGTTGCTAGGCAACAGATGAAAGAAGAGGAAAAATATGAAATATGCATTATGTCAAATTGATAAAACAAAATCGTTTATATTATTGGAAAACATGCATAAAATTCCCCCAATATTATAAACCTAATTAAAAAAATCTCGCGAATATATTGACAAATTTTCAAGCTAATTGGAATAATCTTAATTTAATAATCTTATTTAAAAATTTCAGCATCCAAAATTTACCATTTAAATCCATTTTTCATATGAGCCATTTCGTTCAACAAATGAAAATCTGAAAATCGTCTGACTTGCCATAGCAAAGCATTATAGAGCAAAATAAAATATTCCATATTTCCCGAACGAATGAACCAAATTTAACCAAAAACTATACAGCTAAGTCCGGGTACCTCATCAATATGCCCAGTGAATTTCAAGCCGATCGGATGCCTTTTGCGGCAGTTATCGCGGAACAGACAGACAGACTAACAGAAACCAAAACTTTTCGTGTCTCCACAGTAAGCCTTCACTGACGTTTCGGCATCAAAAGAGTTGTCTTGGAAAATGGAATAATACATGAGCAACCTGCTCAAGATAGACCAGATCTCGTAGCTAGAGTTTGTAAAACTAGTAAATCTGCAGATCAGGAGCCTCAACCTCATCTTTGCAAGTCATTGTTTTTTAACACTCATTGCGTAATATTCAACTTCCTACAAATCGCTTTTTAAAGTTTTCAAATTACACAAATATTTATAAGCATACAAGATACTTCGTAAAGTTTCAGAAATTAAAAGTGTTAAACAAGTGGTTATACATTGATGTTCTGAAATTCTGATGAGCTACTTATTCTAGTAACTTTTAAAATCAAAAACTGCATTTCTTCAGCGGGGCTCTGCCCCCCTGAACCACCTGTAGTCTATTTAAATTTACATTCGTAATTTTTTATTGATTGTGCGGATGGTTATAGTATATCTTAGATTTTTTTTTTTTACGCTGTGATTTATAAGGCTAAGCATAAGTTTTTTTTTTATAAATTAATAAAATTTAAATTTAAAATTAAATATTTATGTTAACCGTACACAGACAATAAATCTTGAAGTGACGCCAAAAATGTAACCCTAAAATCCGCTACATTCGACACAACACAACGACGTGCTTAGAAAAAAAAAAAAAAAAAAAACAGAATAATATTTTTAGTAATACAGTTTTTAATTAATAATACAATGAAATGCTACCTTAGAATGTTTATTGCTTAAATATAAGCAGATCATTTTCATTTTACAGAAAAAATGCACAGATGAAGTCAAAGAATTCGGTCCCTGTTGCACGTGCTTGTTTTGTTTGGGCCGAATGAGGGCATTTAAATCTGAGCGATAACGCACATCGTATTGCAAACTGTTTTTAAGGCATACTGCATCTCCAACTATCTCTTTCCTCCGTGAATAATAGTTAATTTTATTTTACCCAAGATCTTTTTATTTCAGCATCTTTGTTTTCGATAAATGACGTCTAATTCACCTGCTATGCGTACTTACTCAAAACTTTTCATCTTGTTATATTAAGAAATACTCGAGAGTTTTCTTTTTATTTCCAATAAGCCGCCATATTAATTTTTCTATTCTTAATTTTATTTTTCATTTTCCTGTTTCACGACAAAACATTTCAATTGAAAATTGTTTAAAAGAAAATATTATTCCGGGTTTTGATTTTCTTGGCAACAATTAAAGAAATATTGGTAAATGTTATGGAAAAATGTTCCGTTATTCTCTATGAAAATAATGAACTTTTGTATTTTTAAGCAAAATATTTGAATAAAATAAATGAAATATTGCCTATTTTTATTTCTGGGCTAAAATGCAAAGATAATATATGCAAAGATACAAATGCATTAATTCATCCGTTTTGAAGTTGGCTTTACTCAAACATTATACACTCAATTATACTAATACTAGTAAATCTGCAGATTAGGAGCCTCAACGTCAGATCTGCAATTCATTGTTTTTAGACACACTCTAGTAATATTCAATTTCCTGCAAACCGCAATTTAAAGTTTTCAAATTACGTAATTATTTATAAGAATAAAAAATACGAAGTTTTCAGACATTAGAAGCGTTAAATTAAAAACTTTGTAATGGAAGGATATTTTGAATTTTCATGAGCTACTAATTCTGGTATTTTTTGTAAATAATACAGTATTCAGGGAGGCTCCGCCCCCCTGAACCACCCGTGGTCTCATTAATTTACATATGTAACTTTTTATTGATTGCGCTAATGATTATGGTAAATCTTTTTACACTTCCGAGCTTTATTCTTCAATACTGGTAGGCAGAAAAGGATTTACATTGACGCAATTATATTAAAAGTTTAGGTTTTACGAACGAAAATGTAATTTCCTTTTAAAGATAAAAAAATTTTCATTCATATTTTCTGAAATGAGGCGGCAATAAGAACTAACACTCGTCAAAAAATATTTTTTCAGGCAATCTAGTTAATGTTTGTTTTTAAGAATGAAAATATTTATTTCCCGATACAATGACGTCCTTTTCGACAGCGATAATTTTGCGATGCATAATTTTGACATTTACTATCAATTTGCTTTTCAAAAGTTTTTTTTTTTTCTCATTGAAATTTTCGATTAAAAATTAAATATTTCTGTTAGCTGCGTCCAAACGATAAACCGTGAGATATTAGTAACGTTTTTTTTTAATAATAAGAATTAATATCATAACACAAGCCCCTTTTATTTCAACCTCAAAGCGTATTTGTTTTATTTTTGATATATGAGATCAAATTCACCTTTCCGTTGCTAGGAAACAGTTAAAATAAAATTAAGACAATGAAATATGTGATTGAAAAAAAGTAAATTAAAAAAAAGAAAGTATTTTATATTATTGGAACACATATATAAAATCCCTCCATAAGATATACACCGAATTTAAAAACTCTGACAAATGTATACACAAAATTTCAAACTAATATGAATAATATATGGTTCTAATTAGGAAATTCCATCATCCATAATTTATCATTTAAATCTTTCAATCATATGAGCCATTTCTTTTCAACAAATAAAAATGGAAAAATCGTCTGAATTGTTATAGGAAAGCATTAAGGCGGAAAATAAAATGTTCTATATATTCCGAACGAATGAACCAAATTTAACCAAAAACTATACAGCTAAATCCGGTGACCTCACCAACATGCCTCCTTAATTTCAGGCTAATCGGATGCTTTTTACGACAGTTATCGCGGGACAGACAGAAACCAAAAACTTTTCGGGTCTCCACAGTAAGCCTTCACTGACGTTTCGGCAATTATTAGGACCAAATACGTTGCTAGGCAACAGATGAAAGAAAAGGAAAAAAATGAAATATGCATTATGTCAAATTGATAAATCAAAATCCGTTATTGGTAAGCATGCATAAAATCCCCCCCCCCCCCCCAATAAACCCAATTAAAGAAATCTCGCAAATATATCCACAAATTTTCAAACTAATTGGAATAATTTATAATCTTATTTAAAAATTTCAGCATCAAAAATTTACCATTTAAATCCATTTTTCATATGAGCCGTTTCTTTCAACAAATGAAAATCTGAAAATCGTCTGACTTGCCATAGAAAAGCAGTATAGAGCAAAATAAAATGTTCCATATTTCCCGAACGAATGAACCAAATTTAACCAAAAACTATACAGCTAAGTCCGAGTACCTCATCAACATGCCCAGTGAATTTCAAGCCGATCGGATGCTTTTTGCGGCAGTTATCGCGGAACAGACAGACAGACTAACAGACAGACTAACAGACTGACTAACAGACAGATTAACAGAAACCAAAACTTTTCGTGTCTCCACAGTAAGCCTTCACTGGCGTTTCAGCAATTAAATTCGATATTATTGAAGAATTGGACAAAAAACAAGTATTTTGAAAGGTTGCCGCTTACGTTTATACAATAGAATTCCAGAAACGTGGCCTCCCACATATGCATCTGCTGCTGATTATGGCTCCTGAAGATAGAATCCGTAACCCAGAGGAACTTGATGACCTAATTTCAGCGGAAATTTCCATTAATAATGATCCTGAATTACGAAATCTGGTGCTAAAATTGATGATTCATAATCCGTGTGAGAAACTAAACCCAAATGCACCGTGTATGGTTAATAAAAATGGGTGCATGAAATGTCGCTTCAACTATCCTAAAATGTTTAACGAAATCACTTCTTTAGCGGACGATGAAAAACAAAATTATCGACGTAGATATAATCGACAGTTGGATCAACATAGTTTAGAATTTTCGCACGAGCATGCTGTTTATTGAAAGGATATAAATGGTTGCAAAATAACAAGAGATAACCGTCACGTAGCTCCATACAATGCTTATCTGTTGAAGAGATACAAGTGTCATATAAACGTTGAATATGTAGTAAATATTCGTGTTGTAAAATAATCTCTACAAATATATCTACAAAGGGCATGACTGTGCAACAATAAAGATCGTTGAAAACCAAAGAAAACTTATGTACAATGAAGTAGACACTTATATTGAAGGTCGATGTATCACTCCACCAGAAGCATGTTGGCGATTATTTGGCAACGAGATTCAAAAGAAAAGCCATTCTGTTCAACGCTTAGATATCCATTTACCAGGCCAATTTCGAATTGCAAACATTGATCTAGCACAAGAAGATTTAGCAGATACGGGTCAGAAAGGTTCAACATTAGAGGCATATTTCCGGCATAATCGAGGCCTAAAACAAATAGAAGAAAATAATCTTCTGAACGGAAATTCTCAAGAAGTTATATATCACTACTATTGGCAAATTCCTGAATACTTCAAATGGGATGGAAAATCCAGCGAATGGATTCAGAGAAGTCACCGTTTACGCTTTATTGGTCGAATACATAACGTAAATTTCATCTCCCAGCCAGAACTCTACCACTTACGAATGTTGCTGTACCATGTTAAGAATGCAACAAGCTTCGAAGATATGCTAACAGTTGATGGCATTACATATGCATCATATAAACAAGTTTGTTTAGTTCGTGGACTAACTTACGATGACCAACAATGGATTGAAAGTCTGCGAGAATCTGCTATGTCGAAGATGCCTAAAGTCATGAGAACGCTGTTTACACAGATTCTCATTTTTGGATCCCCTGAAAATCCAAGATGCCTGTGGGAAATGCTTAAGAAAGATTTGGCTGAAGACTTCATCCGAGAAACAGGACGGATGGTTAATTCTGTCGAAGAAGCGCTTAAGCGTGCTTATCGAATTATCGCATTCAGGTTAAATACAGAAGCTACTGAAGGTAGGAATTTCCTATACTGGGTTCATCAACTTGGTATGGACGATATTGATGGATACGAGAACCTGCTAAATGAAGAAACTATAAACACCAATGAGTCTATTTCTATTGGAGAACATATGTATCAACTTCTTAAAGGGAGACAAATTGTTGATACCTTCTTACATTCAGTAAACGATTCAACCCCTCGATCAAAATGTTTCTTTATTGATGGACCTGGAGGCACTGGAAAGACTTTTGTATACAAAACTCTTTATTACATCCTTTCAAGACAAAAGCATAAAGTAAAGTGCATCGCATTCACTAGGATTGCTTCTATTCTGCTACCTGATGTAAGTACTTCACACAAGACTTTTGGACTTAAAGTTCCATTGACATCGGATTCAATTTCCAACATCAAACATAGATCCGCTAAAGTAGTCGAACTCAGCAAAGTTGATGTATTTTTGATGGATGAAGCTCCTATGCTGCCAAAATACGGACTTCACAACATAGATCAATTGCTGCGCTCTATTGAAAATCCAATTTTGCCATTTGGTGGAAAGATTATGGTCCTAGGAGGGGACTTCCGTCAATGTCTACCCGTCCAACTACGAGCAAACAGTATTGAAATATTGTATTTATCAATCAAAAAAAGTGAACTGTGGCACCACTTCAATTCAATTTCATTAACAGATAACATGCGCGTTGATCCGGAACAAAGAGAATTTGCCAAATATCGTTTGGAACTTGGAAATGGGGAGCTACCTGAGAACGCGATGGGTGAAATCGAACTACCCGTAGATATACTTTCAAATGGTCATCTCATTGATGAAGTCTTTGGAAAATGCTTAAAGAAAGGAAGTTATGAAGAAATGAAGGATCGAGCTATCCTTGCGCCATTAAATAAAGATGTCAGCAAGATTAACGCCGAAATTATTGAAAAGTTTCCTGGAGAGCATAAAATCTACCACAGCTACGATTCCGTCAAAGATCAACCTGAAGGAACAGTCCAGTTTACGACGGAATTTCTCAATTCCATCGAAATAGCTGATTTGCCACCTCATGAGTTAAAGCTTAAAAATAACGTAATAATCATACTATTGTGCAATTTAGATGTTTCAGAAGGCCTTTGCAATGGAACAAGGCTAATTGTTAAAGATCTTTGCAATAACATAATCAAAGCAAAAATAATCACAGGAGAATATTCAGGTATCGAAGTACATATTCCGTGAATAACTCTCGATTCAAGCAGAGGTCAACTTGGATGCACGATGCAAAGGCATCAATTTCCTGTGAAGCCAGCATTTGCAATAACTATACATAAAGCTCAAGGTCAGACCTTCGAATTTGTTGGCGTCGACTTACGGACACCTGTTTTTATGCATGGAATGCTCTACGTTGCTTTTTCCAGGGTTAAGAGGCAAAACAACTTAAAGGTACTTCTACCTACAGAAAATCCTCATCACACTCATAATGTTGTATGGAAAGAAGTATTGAATACACCAACAACCAATCAATTAAGTATTTAAAAGACTGCAGAAATACGTAACAAAATGGTTTACTAGAAAGTACTAAGAAACGGATATAGATTTGTAAATAAATAAAAAGCTTAAATAACGAATATTTAATATGTGTTATTATAATTTTTAGAAAGTAGAAATGACATGTTCATGTAGAAATAAATACGCTTAAATAATAAATAAATAACATTTTTTCAATGCAATATGATCGCAGAATAAAAAAATCACCGAGTGATGCTCGGTGTACCAGGTACTTTGTTTTAAGTGTGAAGACCAGTATTGAATTTGGAAATATTTTATTGAGGATAATTGTAGAAATTTATATGTGTATGTTATACATTTTTTCTTTATGTGGATGTTTCTATTGACATCAATACTTTTATTCAATTTGCAACGTATCAGTATTATTATGTAAATTGTATGTTACTATCTAATTGTATAAAGTGGAATCTGTATTGCATAGTAATCAAATCGAAATTATTGTTTTACCTTTTGTTTTATTGGAAGTAAATTGCGTGATATAAATGGTTGAGGAAAATCAGGTTATACAGTGGGTTAACCCATTAACCGCTGACGTTGCGTTTACGCAACAGTCAAAATAATTGCTCATCCAATGAATTAATTACATTGGCACCATTATTTTAGAATTTATAAAAATGTCTTATTTATTGGCAGGAATTTTGCTATTTTAGTAAAGCGAAATTTACCTTACTGAATTTGTGGTGGGAAACTACTTTCAACAAGAAATTTGAAATTTTCTATCGTAATAGTTTTGGCGGTTAATGGGTTAAATTAGAAATATAATATATCGATTATCTGAAAGGTATTAATTAGTATCATAAGTGGAGGTAACTGCACTGTTAAAAATATCGTGAAAAATTACCTCTGTTTTTAAAGGCTATCTATTTTCTGACCAATGAGAGCGCTTTATAGGCGTTTATGTAGCTTTCTCATTGGTCAGAAAATAGATAGCCTTTAAAAACAGAGGCAATCTTTCACGATATTTTTAACAGTGTGTACTAAAGTAGAAATTTGGGAAATGTTCATTTAGAAGGTTTAAATATTATTGTAGAGTGGTAATAGTAATCGGTGAAGGTATGGCTTTCTTATTGAAACTAAAAAGGATGGATCTTCAGATGATAGCCGAAGAGTTGGGGGTTGAATTCACGGAAGATGATACCAGATTTCAGCTTAAGAAAAAGATAATGGACAGCGAAGAATATGATGAGGGGCTATTAAGGAATTATCTAACACTATTGTTGCGGAGCGATTAGAGCGCGAAGAAAAACAGGAAAAATTAGAGCGCGAAAAGTTAGAAAAACAGAAAAAATTAGAGCGCGAAAGAGAAGAAAGGGTTGAACGGGCAAAGTTAGAACGCGAAAAGTTAGATAGAGAAGAGAGGTCTGAAAAATTGAGGATGGAACATGAATTAGAAATGGAGAGGCTAAGGGTACAAGGTTCGACAAATTACTCTAATGGGTCTAGGGAATCTAATAATGAAAGTAACATAGAAAAATTGATCAAAAGTGTTAAAACTCTGTCAATCAAAGTACCAGAAGGGACTGAGGGATGGAATTTATTTTTCAACAGTTTAGAAAGAGCATTCAAAACTAAAAATGTACCGGAAAACCAGCAGGCCGAAATTCTACTAAATATGTTAGGAGATAAGGCGGATAATTTGTTAATTTATACCACTAGGGAAGAAATTGAGAGTTATGAGGAATTAAAGGAGTTAGTTCTAAGGGAACATGAGCCGACACCGAAGGCGTGTTTGGAAAATTTTAAGAAGGCTAGGAGAAACCAGAATGAAACTCATGTATTATTTGTATCGCGTTTAATAGCAACATGGGAAAATTATTGTAAGATTAGGGGTGCTGACTCATATGAAAAGGTCAACCAGTTAATAATTACGGATAAGTTATTAAACACGTTAGATGAAGAAACCGCATCATATATTGGGTTAACTCAGCAGAGTAAATGGTTAGAAGCTTCTAAAATTGCTAAAGAATGTGACAATTATTTTGACGCTAAACACAAATCTTATGCGGTTACGTATAAAAGTTTTAAGGGTAAAGATAGGTATGTAAACAGTGAAAAAGTGAAACCGAGGGAGGATAGTAAATTTAGTGGTAATTGAAGGCAAAACGGGAGTAATGAGACTAATTCTTTTTCGGAAAGGAAAACTGATTTTAAGAAACCTAGTGATGATTCAGCTCCTAGATGCTTCAAATGTGGTTTAAGAGGTCATTACCAACGTTTTTGTAATAAAGTGGGTAATAAGGGAAATAATAATGCTAGTAAAGGGCGTGAACAGAAAGCGGGTGTAAATAAGATTGTCGTGAAAGGAAATAAAGAGTTACCGAAGGGAGCAATTGTGGCGAGGATATCGGCAAAGGCCGAACAGAGAACGTGTTATTGGTGAAAAATTAAATAAACTTGAGAAAATTGAAGTTAGTGTAAATGGGCAAAAAGCAAAAGGACTGGTCGATTCTGGATATGAAATTAGTGTTATTCATAAAGATTTGGTACCGGAAGAGAAATTAAAAGGAGCGGGTAGTATTTATTTACAAGGATTATTTGGTGAAGCAGTTAAATCACCGTTGGTTAAATTACCGTTAGCTATTCCGCAATTCGGACAAACTAATATAATTCATCAGGAAGTACTTTGCGCAGTGACCGATAATATTAATGAGCAGGTAATTTTACATCCCGAGGTGATTAATGAGTTATCAGGGGTCAATCGTGAGGAGCCATTGCTAGAGTCCCAGGAATTAGAAAGTTCGGAAATTAGTATCGATAACTTGAGTAAAAAGAAAGGTATGAGCAGCGATAATTGTTAGGTTTACGCAATAGAAGCGAGATCGGAAAATTTACAAAGTCAGAATGCAGAAAAAACGGAAGTGGAGGAAAATAATAAAGTTATCGTTAGCAATTCAGATATGTTTAAGAAATCCCAATGGGAATGTAAAAATTTAGAGAGAGTTTGGGAATTAGCCAAAATGGATAAAGGGGATTATTATATTGTAGATGGTTTATTGTATAATAAAGAGAAATTGTTAGGCGAAACTATAGCGCAATTAGTAGTACCCAAGATAAGAAGGGAAGAGATCCTAAAATTAGCGCATACTTCGGTATTTGGAGCGCATCATCCAGCCAAGAAAACGTTACAGAGAATCAGGTATTCCTTTTATTGGGAGGGGAAGGCGAAATAAACTAAACAATTTTGTGAGTCATTTTTAGAGTGCCAATTGACTAGAGGGGTTAAGGTGAATGATAAAGCCCCTATTTCCCCAGTATCGCGGCCAGAACTTCCATTTCAGATAGTTAATATTGATTTAATTAGGTCTATTGATCCCAAAAGTTCACAAGGGCATCAATATATATTAACCTTAATTGATCAGCATACCAGGTGGGCGGAAGCAATCCCCCTAAAAAGTTTAACTGCTAAAACAGCGTGTGACGCATTACTTCAAATATTTACAAGGACAGGAATTCCAAATATAATCGCGTGTGATAATGGAAGCAATTTCACTGCTGACTTAACGAAAGAATTTGAGAAAATGTTAGGGGCTAGTCCACGATTTTCGACCCCACAGAACCCACAGTCGAACGGTCTTGTGGAACGTTTTAATCAGACGCTTAAACGTATGTTGCATTATACGATTAGGGAAGAAGGGAAAAGATGGCATGAACAAATACCATTTATATTATGGGCGTATAGGGAAGTCCCAAATTCTACGACCGAAATCGCACCTTTTCAATTATTATATGGTAGAGCGCCGGAGGGTCCTTTATCAGTTCTCAAGTCATCCTGGGCAGGAGAAAATAAGGGGGCATAGTTAGATACTATGCCGATTCATGAATATTTGAATAAACTTAAGGGACGCTTAGAAAGAGCCGCAAAGGAGGCAAAATTATCGTCCGAGGTGCAACAGGGCAGAATGGCCTATCATTATAACTTAAGGTCAAAAGAAAAAAACGTTTGAAGTAGGCGATAAGGTAATACTATTAATCCCCGATTCAACTAACAAATTATATTCTAGGTGGCAAGGGCCGGCAACTATTGTCGGAAAACGAAACAAGCATTCGTTTATAGTTGAATTAGCCGACGGGAGTAGGAAACACGCGTACCAAAGGGGAATTTATGGTCAGGTGTAACATAGTTAATATTGTTTTTGAAGGTGATGAGGAATTTGGAGAAGTTGGGGAAATTCCTATTCAAAACCGGGAACAAGAGGTAGAACGAGACATAGAAAGGTTCGAAATAAAAGGGTTATCTAATAGTCAAGTCAAGGATATAAAGTCCATTTTGAGAGATAATAAAGAGGTATTTATCGATCCTGTGCGACCAGCGGAAGTAGGGGAGCACCGTATTGATTTGAAACCGGATGTGGCAAGGAAAAAGCCAAAGTTATATAGTGTACCTGTTGCTTATAAAGAGGAAGTAGATAGACAGATTCAGGAGTTATTAGGATTAAATCTAATCGAAGTATCAAATGCAGAAATTAGTCATCAAATTGTTTGCGTGGCGAAAAAAGACGCAACTGTTAGGCTTTGCATTGATTATAGAGCTTTAAATTCAGTAACGCAGGTCCCAACATTTCCGATGAAAGATCGGCAAGAAATCATGTATACTGCGGGGGCAGCTAAATATTTATCTTCGATTGATTTATTGAGGGGTTATTGGCAGATTAAAATGGCGGAGGAATGTAAGCATTTGACAGCTTTTACAACTCATAATGTCAGTGGCGTACTATGCCTTTTGGTTTATCAGGGGCGACTGCTACGTTCCAAAAAGATATGAATGATGTTCTTCAAGGTCATCGGAGGTATGCACAAGCATATATTGATGATGTGATCATTTTCTCAGACACCTGGGAAGAGCATTGTGAGCATGTTAGGGCTGTCATAGAAGAACTTAAAAATAGAAATTTTACGATTAGGCTGGATAAATGTAAATTTGGAGAGAAATTGACTAAGTTTTTAGGTCATGTAATTGGGGGTGGAACGCATGCACCTGATGAGGAGAAAATAGGAGCAATAAGGGACTTAAAGAGACCGAAAACTAAGAAGGAAGTTAGATCTGTTTTGGGATTAATGTGATTTTACCGATCTTATATTCCAAATTATGCAGAAATTGCTATACTTTTAACGGAATTAACTAAAGGGAAGGTTAAAAATACTGTACCATGGAATGAAAGGGCAGAAGAAGCATTTAATACCCTTAAAGATGAGTTATGTAACGTGACGCGTTTGGCTACACCTACCGTAGGCCGGGAATATCCGCTTCAGACCTGGCATTGCTCAGCGTGCTTGGCCGAGTATAGAGAAAGAGGCTTGGAGTGTTCTCTTCGGTTTGCGGAAGTTTGAAAAGTGGACATATGGATCTCAAATTGAGATCATAACGGATCATAATCATTAAAATTTCTCACTGAAACAACCCCAAGGTCCCCCAAACTCACTAGATGGGCTCTTGCCTTGCAACGCTGGAACCTGAGTATTTCTCATCGTCCAGGAGCGCAACATTTAAATGCTGATTCAATTTCCAAGCTACATAGGAAGAACAGCCAATTGCTAGCCCATCGGCATCAATGACTAAATAGTGGACAAACCTGAGGGGTGTCATCATGTTTTAATTTTTTTTTTTGTATATGTGTAATTGTATTTGAATTTTGTGTTATAGTGTATTAGCATGTGTAGTTTTTCTGTAATAATAGTAGTAGTACACGGTTCATTAGAGATGTCAGTAGAGAATGTTCAGACACCTTGATATATATATATGTGTAATAATAATAATGAAAAACCTGCAAAGAGACTATTGAACTCTTCGGTGATGTTACTATATGTTTGGGGAAAATTAGCCCCTAAATGGCATATTTTCCGCTAAGGTAGGGGGTGTCAGGTTCTGAGAAACATCTGCTATTAGAACTGAGGTTCTATATTATTTTTTGTCTTAATATATTATATATTGTATGGGCTGTGTACTGGAATTTCAAAATAAGTCTTTCCTTATCTAAAACTGGATCTTAGCCGGTGAAAATGTATAGATGGTATGAAGGGGGAAAAGATAGTTGGAGAGGGGTGTGCCCAACCTTTTGAGGTGTCTGTGGAAGATGGGGAGACAATAGGAGCCAGGTAGAAAACCCCGGAGGGGTTACGTTGAGAAGGAGCAAGGGGTTCCTGGAAGGCAGGCTGTTCTGCTGAGAGAGTTGGAGCGTAGCGCGCAAGGTGGACAGTCGTTCCTTGGATAGCGCGTAGGGTTGAGAGAGGCTCGGATAGCTTAGGCTTAGAGCCCATGTGTTGGGAGATCGAGATTGATCTCCGGAAAGCTAATTTAACGTGTGTAGAGCGAGAGTGATTTAACGTAGTTTAACAGTACACAGCCCGCATTTACTGTATTCAATTTAATGTTGAACCGGATCATCTATATCCGAGTTTGTAAGTGTAAACAGTGTTTGTTGTTGTGTAAATAAACTGTTAATTTAGTTAATTGAAAGCGTTGGTTTTCATTTAAACAATCCTCTCAGCGCGTGACCGATATCACGTAATCATATCGGTGGTGGCAGCATATAAATAATAAGGATTTTCTTCCAAGTTGTGCGGACTAAGAGGAAACTCCGACAGTTTCCAAATTGAGGTTCGGTACTCTATTGTTAACCGAGAGAGCCCCCTTTTTGATCAAGGCACCTTAAGCACCACTGAAGAAAACAATGAAGCCTGTTAAATAACAGGATAGCAGAAGAAATTTCAAAATATCTACTCACTTCTATCATAGACGGCCCCTTAAACCATCATTTTGCCTTTTATTAAGCATAATTTGAAAACCATTTGAAAGAAAAGTGTGAAATTTTGGATTTTCATAAAGCAGGACTTAATAAATCTAAATTCATGAAAAAAAATTGTAGGTTGCAAGTAATAATTTTTTCGAATATTAATTTCATAATTCATATCATAAAATTATAAAAATTGCAAATTCAGCGTGTTTATGCTTGGATACATTAGTATTATTGCGACACAAAAAATTAGCACATTAGGAGCATAATTTCAGGAGATATAAATAAAAATATGAAAATGTAATTTAACATTAGAAGCACTAAATTTTGAATGTTTATAATTCAAAAACGTATCATTCAAATGACTTGAAATTTGGTGTCTAGGCATAGTTTGAACCGAAGATTTGAAATATCTCGTTAAAATTGGGCATTGCAATTGAAAAAAAATGAAGTTTGGGTTAGTTTTAATATGTAGATGGCCCCCTAAGCAAATTTTATATACATCATTTAAAAGTAGACCTTATTTCCAATGGTTTGGTACCAGTAACTTCCGTCTACGATAATTTGTTGAAGAGTTAGTAGGGGTGTTTACTTTTTTTTTCCACGACTGTACGTAATCACCCTCTTTTATTAGGTGCGTTCGTAATTCTGTAAATACGTAGCACCTATAGTTGTCATCTGGTCCGTCCCTCTGTCCGCATATAACACCGCAAAAATTACCCAACCGAATGGTTCGAAATGTAATATACAATATCGTTGAAGAATTTCGTCATTTCAAATTTTACGAACATCGAATCAAAACTTAAAAATATATTAATAAAAGTTTTCGTCATTCTTTTAAATCCTATCATATGTAATTAATTCAATGACTCTACCGCATGGTGATTACGTCCTATTATTTCCGTTTTTCTGAATATACAGAATCGTAGTAAATTTTGTATTCATGCATTTTTGCATAAGAGTGCAACAGCTATTGCACAAAGATCTGAATATTTATGAAACTAGTTATAGTAGGAACGCACCTCATTTCCCACGTTTGACGTACAATTTCTGACCTTTTTTAGCTTAAATTAGTTCATATAGGTAAAGATGGAATTTCGTAAATGATTTTTCATCCGCTTCCTGATGGCTTAGAATTATAAAAATTGCGTAAAGAGATGCGATTCCGATGACAGTACAACGAATTAGTTTTAGAACTTAATTAGAAATTAATACATTAAGTTTAAGACATTTTTCCAATAGCCGGGACAACAATGGAGTTCATTATACGCCAAACCACGCTCCCTGAAATAAGCCAACTGGCTGCGAAGCTGCAATTATAAAATATTTAAACACTAAACGATAGCAAATAAAAATTTAAGAGTGCAATTGGTTTTTTTAATAATAAAAACAGTAAAAAAATGTTAATAAACTGTCTACATCTTTCAGTTTCATCGAAGCCTTTATCAAGAAAAATGAAAATAATCTACAGTTGCACAATCCATAAAGAAATATGAAATTCTACTTATTTCGGTTTCATTCAAGCCTTTATCAAGACAAATGAGAATATTCTACTATTGCATAATCTACGATGCAATAATGTGAAAAAGGCTTCGGTAAAGCAGAAACATGTAGACAGTTTATTAAAACTTTTTTTATGATTTTTATTTAAATTTTTCAACAATTAATAAAGTATATTGTTGTATATAATGAAGTTCTATTAGTAAAACAGTTTAATATTAATTAAACTTACATTTTCGGAAAAAATTTAGAAATCCGCGGTAATTTTCCATAATTGAGGCCCGCAGCAAAATTACGTACTCTACCGGACCTGTTTTGAAACATCATTAAATCAAGCGTTGTTTGAGATAAACATTGAATGCTTATATATATATATATATTACTATTTTCACGTTAAACATTTCCCTCTCATGTAATAAGCAGAGAAAACGGCTATATCAGGGGCGATTCTGAGTAATTTTCTGAAAGGTTACAACAGAGAGGGGGAGATCCATTCCCAGCACTATAACTTTTATTTTTTTTTTTTTCGTGCCCCTTTGACGAAATTTGCGGATTTTTCGCGATGTTTTGACGAAATTTGCATTTTTTGCCCGATCATTGGACGAAATTGGCGATTTTTAGGGTTCCGTACTTAAAAAGTAAAAACTGAACCATTATAGCATCACTCCTATGTCTGTCTGTCACAGTCATTTTACTCGTAAACTATGGAAAGTGGAAAGTTTAAATTGGAGGAAGTAATAAAGACTATTGACCCACACGTTTATAGATATATTTAGGGAAAATGTAGAGGGGCTAATTAAGCTACTTGGGGGGTGTTGGAAAGACATATTCTTTCCTTTTTTCCATATTGGAGGCGGAGATGATGGAAAGAATATGTCTTTCCAACAAACTTTAACTTTTATCTATAAACTATGATGTTATTATATACGAGGCAGCATATAAAAAGAAGCATTCGTATGACTATAATGGAACCTGAACTAGGTTAAGTGCATGTCTTGGTAAAGTATCGTACAGATAAAATTTACGATACTAATAAATCTACAAAAGTCATCGAAATTACGATTTATAGTTGTGTAGGACATCATGAGGGCATAACAACGAAATTTACAGCTGACCTTTGACCAGAAGGACCACACACACGGAATAAAGTAAAAATAAATATAACTGGGTACAGCAAAAACTCAACCTATAAGGTTGCGCCACATAAATTCAGAGTCGACCAATGATATTCGCCTGTAAAGATGGGTGGCAACTCTGTATGCAAATTTTCTAGCTATATGGTATAATTTTATGTTTGCATAAATAATGTAAACAGAACAATGTCCGTTTTTTTGCTTTTTTCAGCGTAAGTAAGAGATAGACTTCACTTGCAATTTTTATCCCAATGCTGATGGCAGCAAAAAAAAAATAAGATGCTGCGGTTGGATTTTAGCAGATTGCTGTACCATGAATAACATATAAAATATATATATAAAAAAATAAGTTACCCCAACATTGGCTTAAAAATACATGTGATGGCCGATTAAGGATTAATATTTTGTGTGAACATTTTTTTGGAGACCTTTTGTGCCTACGTGTGGGATATTCACGGAGCAACGAGAATTCTACATGCTGCCGGGGGCAGTGGATCAGGTAGTCCATTATGATTTTATTCCATTGTTTTTACCAGTAATAAGCATTACCTATGAAAGTAACGGACTATGGTGATATTTCACGTGTTATAAAATTAATTAAATAGATTGATTAATTGAAATAGGTAAATATATATATAATGATGTGCATCAGCATTACTATTAAAATATATAACCCACAATATGTAAATAACCTTTTTTTATTGTAAATTTTCTCCTATAATAAAATGTAATCAAGTTTGAATATGAGTAATCTTTTCTTTATTTTAATTCTTAATTAATATTTTTCTCTTATAGATGTGGGAATGTAAAATAAATAATCTATTTATCCATATGATTTGCTAAAAAAATTATTATATAAAAGAAATTACAGACTTAGAAGGTAAACGATCTCCGAAAAAAATAACACAGCGCATTGATTAATTATAATTTTAATATTTAATATATTAAATTTTCTTTGGATTTCCCTGAAGGGAATTGTTAATTATATCGCTTACCTAGAGTCATTTGGTGCTAACACTGTACGAATAGTAAGAATCATAAAAATTAATCTCCTCATATAAAATTAATATTAATCAACCTCATTACCCGTGTTGCAATGTATTTAAGTTATGGATATATTTTAGCATGTATATATCATTCCAGCAGGGGGAAAAAATCTTTTCTTTGTATATCGTGCGAAAGCTTTCGTAGCACTGAACAAAAATACATTTCTTTTAATTTTAGATATTATAGTTGCAGAGATATCACCAAAAATGTAGTGCAAAAATATGCCCCCGTCCTCTATTTTCGAATCTACTCAAAATTATGAAAAAATTAGAATTAGTAGACGTTAACTTAAACATTGCAGGAAATTTATAGCGATTACCCAAGGTCACATAGTTTGAGGAAAGCGCATTTTTTCGTTACACACAAATTTCGATTTGGCGGACATTCAGCAAAAGTGTTGAGGAACGTTGATGGCATCTTTCGTAGTAGATGTATAAAAGCATTGTTGATAATGATTTTCGAAAAAAGTCGTCGGTAATTAACTCTTAAAGACCCGGGCGGTTTAGACATACATAATGACAGAGGCAGCGTACTCTATGTACCATAGGCTTTTAAAGCGTATATAGCAACTTTTAATGATGCATTTGTGTAATGCAATGCCCAGTAGCAGCATAAAAGCAATAAACGTCAAATTGTTAAAAACGGACTAATTTAATTAGAATTAATCGCATAAATACTATGGGATTCGCGATTAATTTGCATGGGTGGGATCTCTCAATACGCCTACCGCATCTTTAAAAGTTAATTAAAAACCTATCTGGAAAAACGCGGCACAAATCAAGGCGGCGTTGCAACTTTGTGACCTCCTTTCGAAGCGTGCTTAGCACAATGGCAAGTTTAAACTTTGAACAAGGGTTTTGTTTTAGCTACACTGTAAAAGGAAAAGATTTTTACTCAGGCGTGTAAGTGAGGAAATGGGAAAAAAGATGGAAATTTTTTTCCATCTATACGAAATGCCAAACTTGTATAATTTAGATGCATTTCAATATTTATTCATACAATAAAATGAATTATAACTATACATATGATTGTTTGTTTTGTTTTGTAACTTAGAAAGTATTAAAAGAAAAAAAATAAATAACAATAAACGTATAAATTCATTAAATCAAAAAAGGAAATTGAAAACAGTTTGCTAAAAGTATAATTCAATTCAAATGTATCTGATGAACTTATGCGAAGTACAGAGATTAATTTTACAAAATAAATGTATTATTTTGAATGTTTAAGACTTTACTTAAAAGAAAAAAATAAATCTATGTTAAATATATGCACGCCAAATTTATCTTTACTCCAGAAATACATTTCCAAAATTGCATCACTGAAATTACCCAGAAGTGTTTTATAAGTAGAATAAAATATTCTATTAAAAAAAAAAAACCTTATGGAAACTTCCTTTCCCTAATTAAAGAACTTAATTTACATGACTTTCAGATGCTTATAATAAAAGCTTGACCTTGATTTTTTAGTACAGCAACTCAGAAACAAACTCCAAGAATTTGAGTAGACAAATGTCTAATTATTAATCTTTCTAGAACCTCCCCCCACTCCATATGCTTCTAATATTTCCTTTGCATTTTTGGATCAATTCAGAGAATGTCCAAATTTGCTTTTAAAAACTTTGAATTTCTCCTTTAGGAGGAACTTTTTCAAGCCCAATTTACTACACTGAATTTAGTTTTATGAAATGCCAAATGAAGTTTAAATAGGCACTACTTTTATTGTCAATACCGAATTAAGTTCATTGTAAACAGATTAGGATAAGATTTTAAAAAAAGGAGTTATACAGAACAGCAATATTTGATGTTATTTAGGCTTCATATCTCTTCGAACTTTTATGGTATACCCCTTCATACTTTTCTAGTATATACAGCTTTACCCAACGCTACATTGTATAGTTTTTTTTTTTTACAAAGTCTTATTATTCTTTTAGAAATTTTTTTTAATAATACAATTAATAATTCACATATTGTACGGAACCAACAGAGCGTGAGTAATACTCGCACTTGACCGTTTTTTCTTCGAACGATTGACAAAACTGATTTTTTTTTCGGCGACCATGTGTCTAAATTCGCAACATATTTTGTCCGAATTTTCGGATTTTTTCTTTTAATTTTTGGAAATAACTGCCTTAATTTTTTGGAAAATTGGAACAGAATCACCCCTGGGCTATAGTTTAGAGAGCAACTGTCAAAATCTACATGAGTGTAGGAAAGATCATACTGCATCGTTTCTAATAACCTACACTGTTAAAAATTTGCAGCATTCTGACAGGTCATTTGACCGTTTTTTTCCCGAAAATGATTACACAAACATAATTTTAACGCTATTCTGACCATATTACTGGCCATTTTATGGTCAGAATGTGGTTAAATTATGGTTATGAAACCTTTTTTTTCAAAAAACGGTCGAATGACCTGCAGAATGCAGCAAAATTTTTAACAGTGTAGTTTTATCTATACATCTACCAGGTATTTTGGCTCTAGGATGATGTAACTAAATACGACAGTTTATATGCACCCTCGAAAGACATGAATTTTGATTTCACCGTATTGGTGCAAAAACAAAAGAATATATCATGTTTATTAAGAGGATAAATGCATACACATGAAAAATTCTCATCATTTAAAAAGTTTAAAAAATATCAGACTTTAAAGTCAGAATGCTGTTATTGTAACGTTATTATTTTTAAACAGCAGCAACTTCTTAAAATATTGATAATTGAATTTAACCTCTTCAGTTCCGAAGCTAAAATAATAATACAAATGCTTATTCACTGATTTTTTTCAAACAAAATGACATCGTAAATGACAGAAAAAATATTTTCTCTGAAATTGATCCTTTAGGCATGTAGTAATTTAAGTGAAAAAATATGGATCAAAACCTACAGACCCCTTAAAAACATCAATTTAATAACCATTAACCTAAATTAACGCAATCACAAATTTAAGATCTTTAAACAAGTAAAAATAATATACAAATACTAAAAAATTTTTATTGAAAAAGATTTAAGTTAAATACTTATGAAAATTTCTCACTTTTTTGGTCATACTGTCTTTTGGGTATTTTTAGGCATTTTGCAAACTCAGATGAAAATAACATTTTATGTAGGAATCAGCTTTGATGCTGCCATTTATTAATTTACTTTGAACGCAAAAAAATCTGACATTTTAGTTTTCATAAGGAAAAGGACAGAGGTCCCCGTATGGGGACCCAGGGACCAAAGAGGTTAAAGTAAAATCATTTCAAGCAAAAAATATCTTTATATAATTTTAAAAAATTTGATGACTATTTTTAAATTTTGCATTATTAAGTCTAATTTTTTTTAGTATAATAATGGGAGTATTTACCTTGGAGTAAATAATGTACCTTGGGGTTGGTAAAATATAAACATATATATGCTTTGTTTTGTTTAAACCAGATTTGGGGGGGGGATATAATTTGCTATAATTCATTTTTGATTAAAAAATAAAATAAAATAAACAAACATTGTCGGGTATTGATTACTTTGAAAATAATTTAAATAATTCAGTCAGTTATGTAGAAAATTAAATTCATTTACAATTTAAACACAATTAGTAACAGCTGTGTCTTAAGTTCTAGGAATAAACCATTGCACATAGATAATTTATTCAGAATTTAAAGATATTTTAGTTAGAAAACGAGTTTTAAAAGCTACTGTAACTAAACTAGAAAATAATATTATTAGTTCGATAGATGATGCTGATTCTAGTCAACTTGCTTTATTCGAAAATAAAATCGAAAAATTAAATGAGGAATTACATGAAATACTGATTATACTGAATAAATTTTAAATAAAGAAAAAACTTATAGTGGATCGAAAAGGAGGAATGTAAAACATAGGAGATGAGAAGAATCCTAAGCTATGAAGAAAATGAAATTAACAAGTGGTTAAATAGTGACATACATGACTCTGGATATCAGATTTTAAATGATGACGAGATTGTCAATGAGATTCAAGATGAAAAAGAAATTGAAGAAAATGAAAACGAATGCTCTGAAATTCATTATCAGATCTTAATATCTTGAATCTCTTTTCAAAATTTTTTTTGTAATTAAGATAAATAAATATTCAATGCACTTTAATGTATATTATTCCCTTTACCTATTCTACAGGATGCACATATAGATTTATATTCACACAATATTCTATATATTTATTACTCCTCTCCTCCTTTAAGGGTACAATGGACCATCAAAATCAAATTTATTTACCACTGTGTTTTTAAATTGCAGCAAATGTGTATAGTGATTAGATATTAGTATGCAAATTGTAGTTAAAATATGATTCGAGATAATCAGAACTTTCAAAATACTGAATAATTAGGATTTTTTAAAATGCTTCCTGCACATTCTATTTTTACATGATCACAGCATGCTGTTTTTAGCATTTCAAAATTCTTTGACAATAATCGTACATAAAAATAAACATTACTAAAATTTGTTTATTTCAGAAATGAAGCTTTTAAAAATGAACTTAATTTGAATTGATGATTAATGCGTGAAAATGTCTATTATTCTGACTCCAAGGAAATCAGTCATAAAAAACTTTTTAAATATGGACTAGCTGTGTGGCAACCCGAAGTGTTATATTTAAATTGCATGAGATCTTTCAGTTCTCTGAGAAAAAGAAATCTACAGTAGAGCGCCGATTATCAGAACTCCAATTAACCGAACTTCCAATTATCCTTACAGCCTATTTTTCTCAAAAAAATTTTTGAACTGAACTTCCAATTACCCAAACACCCTATTTCTCTCATTTTTCAGGCAAAGTTCTTGCCACCTAATGTTACTGTAATCCAACCCATAGATCAAGGTGTGATAGAGACATTCAAAGGGCTTTATAGAAAGCAAATGTTAAGAATGCTCATTTTATCAAAAGAAACAGAAGAGCCTGATTCCTAAGATACCTAAAAAATTAATTTGAAAGATTGTGGTATAATGCTTTTTGATTCCTGGAATCTAGTAAAATCCTCAATATTAAAAAAGGCTTGGAATAAAATTTTAAATAAAGAAAAAACTAATAGTGGATCGAAAAGGAGGAATGTAAAACAAAGGAGATGAGAAGAATCCTAAGCTATGAAGAAAATGAAATTAACAAGTGATTAAATAGTGACATACATGACTCTGGATATCAGATTTTAAATGATGACGAGATTGTCAATGAGATTCAAGATGAAAAAGAAATTGAAGAAAATGAAAACGAATGCTCTGAAAATGACCCAGTTACATCACATACGCCTTTGAATGTTTTAAAACAGTTATGAAATGGCTCAAACAACAGAAGAACGGTGATCCTATTCAACTAACATATTTAAGAAGAATTTGAGATAGAGCAGCATTTAAAAGAATGTCTTCTTTGAAGCAAGCAACAATCGAAAGCTTTTTTGCTTAAATTATAATCTCTGAAATTCAGAAAATCATAAAAAGAGAAAAAGAAAATTTTAAATGATAAACAAAAAAAATTTTTAATACAAAAATATATATATATAACAACTTTTAAACATGCCAGCACCAACTGGTGCTGGCAGTCCAAGCCTGGATAAAATGTGAAGGTTTTAGTATAGTCAGGAACATCCCTTAAATTGTCTGTCCATTTATCCGAACTTTTGCTTATCCGAACTCGGGTTGGTCCCGACTTCTTTGGATAATCGGCGCTCTACTGTAATTGTAAAGTGCATTTATAAAAAGGTCCATATAATTAATTTAATTAAATACTAAATTTCAAATATGATATGTTTATACTGTAGCTAAAAGATTTCTCAAAAAATAATTCATATTTATAATTAGCCCAATTTGCCAAAACATTTTGTGCTATTAAAATTTGATATCTAACTTCATAGAATAATAAAAATGGCATCACTTTGATGAACTTAAAGAACAATGAGACATTTCTGATGAACTTAATCAAAATATATTTTAGATTTATGAATTTAAACAGGAGCACAAAAAAGGCAATCTTCCATGCTATTTTTAGCCCCTTTGTGAAAAGTTTCAAACAGTGCTGAATACATGGGGGGGGGGGGGGACATTCCCTTCCGGAGCAATGACATTAGTTTCATTACACTTTATTTTACATTCTAGGAATAGCAGTTGTGAAATACAAACAGGTAATCAGATTTGAATATAACAGATACAGTGCCAGAAACAAAACTTAAAACTTATTTTTTCAGTCTTAAACCACAATGGTTAATTAAAATGCTATAATTAGTCATAACTGATAATAATAAAGACTTACACATACATAGAAACAGATGAAACTTTTAATCTAAAAATTTTTATATGTTTGAGGAACATTTTGTGAAGAAAAATTCACCAAAAATGTGAAAGATGAAAAAAGGCTAGAGAGCAATTTTAATAATCCTAGAACTATAAAATCTCAGATCTATTTGGCAATATCAATTTTGAATTTTATTTCACCCTTACAAATGTTTTTTTTTTTTTTTTTTCCTTTTCCCCCAGATGTTTGATAGCATGTATCCCAGCATGATTAGGTAAAGAAGTCCTGAATGTAGAGGAATGAAATCAGAATAAAATTTAAAATAAAATATTAGTTATAAATTGTACTTTAAAGTTAGGACTCTTTTCCATAAGAAACTTACTACAATTAATTTTTTCACCATATTTATCAATTTTTTTGAAGAAATTCATAGGGATTTTAAATAGCGTTAGCTTTTGGCAAATAAATCTACCAATCACGTGGATTCTTATATTTAAAATATTTATTCTATCAGGATGGCTAGCACTTGAATATATTCCTTTTACTTGACTTTTTCCGTGTTGCTAAATTCCCTGGCTTTTCAAGGTATTGCATGCAGTTAACCAACCTACCAGTCAATTAAATATATATACTGTACACTGAACGATAGAAAGTATCTTCCTTTAAAAAAAAAAAAAAAAAAAAAAAAAAAAATTAACAAAGAAACACTTTAGAAGGAACTACACAGTATAGAAAAAGAAACACGACAAAAGAAAATTAAATTTTTAATGTAAACTCTGAAATAAAAAGGAACATTGTACAAAAAACAAGCTTTAAATTGATCTACCACTTAGTGGCAAAATAAATGAAGGAAAAATAAACCCATAATCAATAAAAGAAAAATAACTTTATTGTTCAAACAGAAGAAATGTTAATTTCTTTTCTGTTTTGGACTTGTAGTAGCACCAGTGCGAGCTCTTAAATCCTTCTTGGTATTTTGGTCCACTTCAGGCAGTTCATTTACATCGTCTTCAGATGCCTTCTTCACTGTCAAAAATAATTAGTTTAATCAAAAACGAAAAACTAATAATAAAAAAGACTAATAATAAATTACTGTTATCAGAAATATTGTTACTTTATTACTTTCCCATTTAGAATAAAAATCTGACACCATAAACAAAATTAGGCATGTAATGGATATACGGCAACCACACTGTATTAAACGATCCATTCTGTTTGCTAGATACAGTAGGCACCAGACGGATATTATGATAATCTGGCAGTACATCAGGCCTGACATTACATGGTCACACTATGCTTTTATTCTTCATTGAACTTGATGTTAAAATTTGAAGTCAATACTTCATCTTGCGAATTGATCTACCACTTTTAAATGCATTAATTTATTAACTTAAAAATTTAAATGATCTACCACTTTTAAATGCATTAATTTATTAACTTAAAAATTTAAATCTATACACAAACGTGTTAAGAACTATTCATACAATATGTACCTGCCAATTCTTTTGGCTTAGACTCAAAATGAAAATTTATTTATACACAACTTTTAAAAAAGCAGAAGGAGGGAGGAGGGACTCACTATTTCAGAAAAAGTCTTGAATAGAAACAATATTTCAGAAACAGTCTTGAATAGAAACAATATTTTAGAAACAGTATTTGAGTCCAAGGTCTCTTAAAGTGTTTCACAATCCTTTAACCCTCTGAGCAGTAGGACTGGGCAATGTCTCAATGTCTACATCGTGATGTATTGTCACAGTAAAATCACTATATTACACTGCATCATGATGTTAGACTTTTGTTTAAAGTATTTTTTATTCACTTCACAGTTGCCAGCAAAATTATTACATTTACCACAGTTGCCAGCAAAATTATTACATTTACTAACTCTTTTAATTTATACATTTATTTAATGTTATATTTTACTTTTTTTTTTTTTTTAAAGGGGGGGGGGGGGGAGGATTATCCTATCAAAATAAACAAATGAGCCAATTCTCTTTTCCTGTCAATACAAGATGAAAAATCAACTGGCTCTATATGTTATCGCACACGTTTAGAGTCAGAGTGATATGGCCTAGAGAAAATGTACATTTTGCATCACCATATTTTCTCAAATGAACATCGTGGTGCCTTCATACAGCTAGAAAAACAGACTTAAAAATATCAAGCGTGCAGTGATTTTCGTAGCAAATTCTGCAGTGTCTGAACACGGGTTGGCGAGTGTAGCTTGCAGGAGGCAGAGCCCCCTAGTGTGTGTGTGTATATATATATATATATAACCATTATATAATTACAGTTCATCTTTTTCTGTTATCTATAATAATAAGGAAAGAAGTTTGTGTGTGAGTGAGTGTGTCGACGGTGTTCTGAAGGGACCGCTGCATGTAGAGCTACAAAATTTGGGGAAAAGTTCCGTCTATATGAAGTTTTGCACCTCGAAGCCCGATTTTCGATTAGATTTTTTTTAATTTAATTTTTTATGTGATTTTTAGTGCTTTTTTAAGTTTCGAGGCAATTTTTCCACAATAGTGAAAAGAATACGGTTTCATTCTTTTAATCCAATATAGCAAATTTGTTCTCTTTTCAAAAAAGTTTATTCGGAATTCGTACAGCGATTTTTGAATTTTTAGTGCATTTTTTATGCGATTACTGAACAGCAGTTAATGCGTCTTCATACCTATAAGGGGTGTTACCGTAGGGGGGACACAGTTCTGTCGCCAAATACCGCCAAGTTTATTGCCAAATGTGGCGACCAAAGTTAGTCGTCAAAAGTGACGCTAACTTGGCGATATCGCTAATATTTCTCCAAATTCCATAGACTTCCATTGCAAACCAATAGTGATTACTTGCTTAGAGAAAATCAACAAATTGAGATATTTTAATGCAACAAAAACTAATATTAACTTAAGGGGTTATATTAATTATATTTAAAGGAATTCAGGTAAATTAAATCTATAATAATAAGGAAAGAAGTTTGTGTGTGAGTGTGTGCACAATGTTCTGAAGAGACAGCTGCACGTAGAGCTACAAAATTTGGGGAAAAGGTCTATCTATATATGAAGTTTTGCAACTCAAAGCCCGATATTAGATTTTTTTTATTAGATTTTTTTTTATTTAATTTTTTTGGGCAATTTTTAGCGCTTTTTTAAGTTTTAAGGCGATTTTTCCACATTAGTGAAAATAATATGGTTTTTTCTTTTAACCCAATATAGTAAATTTCGTTCTCTTTTCAAAAAAGTTTATTCGGAATTCGTACAGCGATTTTTGAATTTTTAGCGAATTTTTTATGCGATTATTGAACAGCATTTAATGCATCTTCATACCTATAAGAGGAAGAGGGTTACTGTGGGGGGGGAACAGTTCTGTCGCCGAATGCCACCAAGTTTGTCGTCAACTTGGCGATATCTCTAAAATCAAATTCCCATAGACTTCCATAGTAAACCAATAGGGATTACTTGCTTACAGAAAATGAACAAACTGAGATATTTTATTGCAACAAAAACTAATATTAACTTAAGGGGTTACATTAATTATATTTAAGAGAATGCAAGTAAATTAAATTATGAATAAAAGTAACATGATACAATGCTTAGCATGCTTTCCCAAACATAAATTTTAAGAGAGCCCGCAGGTCAAAGGAATTAGATTTGAAACTTTTATCCAATTACAGGAAATTTTGACTTTCGTGATTTTTGAACTTTTTGTGATTTTTAATTTGATTTCTACGTTTCTCCGCAATCTGCTGCAGTTTTTTGACATTTCATTTTTGGCCTATAATACTAAAGTAATTTCTGCCTTCATTTCAATAAAGTTTATTCAAATTTCGTATAGCAATTTTCGAATTTTTCGGGAATTTCGTATGTGATTTTTAGTGTATTTTAGCAATTTCCTACCATTTTTCCACATTAGTGAAAGGATCTTTCAAACACAATATATATATTTTTTTCTCTTTTCAAATTTGTGCAGCAATTTAAATTTTTTTTCGCTATCTTATTATGATTTGCAGAGCTTTTTCGCAATTTGAGCTGATTTTGACGTACGCGGGCAACGGCAGGCAAGATAGCTAGTTAAAAATAAAATTAATAAATTAAGCATTAATACATTACACTGACATTATACAAATTAAAGCACATCTATTTTTAACTTAATGAATCATCATTAACAATTCTTTTGTCCGATATGTACGTTCTCAAAATTTAAAATCTCTAATTCAATAAAGGAAAAACCAATAATGATCTCAAAACATAAGAAAATTTATGAATAAAAATGGAACTAACGACTGGTAATGCATTATCAAGGGCAATTTTATGGAATCATTAGTAAATTGTGGACAATTAAACCAAACACACACAAAAAAAAAAATTACCAAATTTTTTGCAATAATCTGTTATAGACATAAGATACAAAAATCCAGCTAAACAATGTTGAACTAATAAAAGACCAATTGGATGGATGTAGAAGGAAGCTTATATTGTATTTCACTTCATCAGGGGTACATGAAATACAAATATAAGCAATACACAGTCGATTTCTGTAAAAGAATCAAGCTATAAACTGAAAAATAAATTATTTTATGTAATCAATCGACTATAAACCAAGAAGTATAAATAAACCACACCATAAAAAATGAAATAAATTAATTAATCAATATAAGACCTGTACAGATTAACATAAACTAAATTGGAACATGTGATTTAAAAACTTACTCAGCAGAAGAAATATTATCACCATATCTAAATTGCAAACATGTAACCTGTTTGTCACTGCGAAAATCCCACCAAATTAAATGGTCACACTTAAAAACGAATCCATACGGTTTGAAATCATACCAAGTAAATATTATCATTATTATTATTGTTATAAATATAATAATTATAAATTATCCTAACTAGTCTAAATATTATAAATTATTTTATATGCTAACTAAAGGATCCAAGAGTAAATTATTACAAAATAGGACAAAAGAAGTAGCTATCTGAAATAAAAAGATATTAATGAAGAAAAGTAATATAATATATGATGGCAACAAAATATTTTAGAACTGAATTCAAATAATTATATAATGCTGCCATTACGGAAAATTCATAAAGTTAAAAATTATTCCTTCCATGTTCACTTTCTAAACTAATATAAGAAGAAACTATTAGTAGTGCTGTCATCTGTCAGAGATTATTGAAATTAATTAAGTAGAAAAATTGCAATTTGCATTTCTAAATCTGCTCATCATAATATCGATAATAATCATTTAGCATCTATAATGTAATGTATTTATAACTATTTTTAAATTATAATTCAGATAAAATTAAGTAAATTAATAATAATATTAAATAAATAATAAATATAATATAAAAGAATGAAAATCATTCTCTTAATAAATTTAATTTTATATATTTTAAATTGTTTCTTTACATATGGGGGGGGGGGGGCATATAGAACCAAAATATAACATTATTACATGTTTAAAAATAAATGTATCATATACAGTATTAGAGTCCACTATTTATAAATTATATTTTGAAGTAAATTAATAAAACTGATTGTAAATTAATATAATATAAATGTTTTATGCAGTACTAAGGACAGCAAAACTCTCAAGGACCAAAACAAACATAGAAACTCATTCATACACTGTATCTTTCCCCCCCCCCTTTTTTTTTTTTTTTTTTTTTTTTTTTTTTAAATATATATACAGTTGGACTTCTATTTAACGAACCTCTATTTTGCGAACTTTTCCTTGGAACCAAGGAAATTTTGCAAATTTTTTCGTAAAATAACCTTCAAATAGCGAAGTGCATTCTCTATTTAACGAACTTTTTCTTGCAATCTAATTTTTTTTACTCCCTGTTTCTCAAAATATTTCTGGACATTTCGAACTTATTCTTTCTTTTAATACATTTTATGATGATCAAGAACCTTGAACTGGTTTTACCAGGTGCCTAACTCACAACAACAAGAGCAACAAAATCTCTGTCATTTTTTGCATTTCACCCAGAAAGGGAAAACTTTCAATATCCTCCTTTCATCCATACGACGCAGATTACAGTCTGAAGAAAATACGCCTATAGGTAATTTTTGGTGCATTGCAAACATGCTAGACATATGATGAGAGAAGATTTTTTCAAACTGAAAATATGGACAGAATTAAGAGATTTTTTAGCAATTAACCTTAAGGACACATGTAGTAATTAATGTATGCTTAAAATTACTTGTTATAATAAATACGATAATGTCATTAAAATTCATAAATTTTAATATAAAATTATTTTCTTAAAACTGAAGATACAATGTGCGAAAATACAATGTTTCATTTTATTCTTGTTTTCTTTGCAGATTTCTTTTTGATGGAATAAATAAATAAAACACATAATTTATTTTTTAAAGTGTAATTAATTAGTTTCTTTAATAATATATAGTGTTTATGAATTTAAAAAATCTGTTTTATGTAGCTTAAAGTATTTTAAAAGATGAATCTCTATTTAATGAATTTTCCATATAACGAACTTTTTTTCGGGATTTAGCGACTTCGTTAAATCGAGGTCCGACTGTATATATATATATATATTTATTGAATCAACATTTGTGTATAAATTATCCTAAATAAATATATATATATATAAGAAATATTCTACCTGATTTTGAAGTTTTTGCGTGATCAGTGTTAGTAACACATAAAAGATGCAGAATATCCTTTGTTTATAATCTCTTTTCATTTGATCCTTTACCATAATTACTAAAAAACAGATCTCAAGTCTTTCTGCATGGGTACAAGAAGTGTTCAACCAAGCCAAAACTGAAAACTTTGGGCATTAGAAATAACCAAATGAAAATGGAATAAAAGATTTCTATGCCTTGCTTATGGCTAAAAAATGATATTTTACAATATAAGAAAGTGATTAAAAGTTCTTGATAGAAAAAATGCTTTTATTTAAGTATCAGTCAAAAATTTCTAGACTGAAATCAGTCCTGAAACTGAACATTTTGCACCCATGTCTTTCTGCCACAGTTGAACAGCAAATTTTTTAAAAAAAGAATAAGAATTGTGAGTTTTGCAGATTTTTACCAGTAGCCTGATATAAATAGCAAACTCGCTATTTTAAAGAAATTTTCAGCGGCATGAAAATCATGAAACGATGTAATGAGGAAGTATTTAAGATTATTATAAAGGCATGGACCATTACACCATGTGAAATTTAAATAACTAGATATAATGTGATAAAATACACATTGCTAAATGATGTACTACATTAAAAATATTAAAATTACACAAAAATAGACATAAATCAATGGTTTCAACCCTCTTGTGGAGCCATCTTCAGAATCTGAAGTAAAAAATAATCAATGTTTTTCAACTTTGCTATGTTCAAGAATTCAAAGCATAAACAGTGACCAATCAGCACCAAGTTAATGGAAGAGTGAACGGACAAGCAAATGCCATCTATTAGTAAAAACTATTATTTCAATAAATTCAACCAAATCTTAAAAATGTTATAATGACATATTGCTCACCCGCAAGAAAAATGACACATCTTGCAAAAATTCATTTTGCATTTTATTCCATTAATAGGTCTGTCATAAGTACATTTTGCAACAAAAACAGTTTCATAAGTGTGGCTATGCGGAAAATCACTTTATTATGCTATATGTCCTTTTGTGACCACAGAAGAGGAATGGATTGCGTGGGGAGGTAAAATTACTCAACCCTCCAAAAATAATCCTACATCTTTATTTTTAAGGGTTTTCTGCTTTTATGCAAGCTTTCATTCTTGCATGCAGAGCTAAGTGCTACAATTTCACGTTTCAGTAAAATCATGGAAATTTTCTTTTGCCCCTCATGTGAAATTTATTGTCAAGATGTGTCATTTTTCTTGCAGGTCAGCGATATATGATATTATATCGCGGCATTCTTGCCGATATCTAAATGTGACATAGATGTCAATGCTTCACGTCGTTATGCTTCGTGGCCCAATTCTGAGACTGGTCGGCATCGATGGTTGTTTTGTAGTCTAACTACGATACTGTTTCAGCCTTTAGCTTATGAACATTTCCTTTTCTGACAATATGACGTCATACATTTACGAATTCCATGCATCTGGAGATGGATGATTGAATTTCAATTTAAGTATACTAGTGTACGCTAGTTTCTAAATGGTTGATTTGTATAACGGCATGCATCACTGTCAGTTGCAGAGTTGATCCTGACAAGATGGTATACAGGGTGGCTACTAAATACTGTTACACTCCAAAAAATACGAAATAATTTTAATCGTTTGGTAAAACAATTTATTTCTCTATTTTAACGTTTGGCAATCTTCTATTAGTGCAGACGAATTTTGTTATAAAGCAAATATTTAAAATTATTTTAAAGAGGGAAGACAAAAGAATGATGATTAAACAGCTCTTTGATCGCAGATTTTCCGCTGGTGAAAATTTAAAGCAATTAAAATGCCTTGATTTTAATGGAACATTTATATATAGAACTATAAATTGATTATTGGATACTAATAGCTATGTAAAGATCGGCCTAGGCCTGGATGTCCACGCTCTGTTCGCACAATAGAGCGCATCAAAAGAATTCGTGAAAAGGTATGAAGAAATCCACAACGTTCTGCAAATAAAATGGCTGCAGAAGAGAACGCGAGTCGCAGAACTATGCAAGTTATTATAAATGAAGATATGGGTTATGTCCCTTATCGCAAAAGAAAAAATTCAAGGCTTGACTGCTGCACAAAAAATAAAAACATTACAAAGGAGGAAGAAATTGATGAAGCGGCATGGTAGGAAAAGTGTTGACAGAATAAAATTTTTTTATGGGAAGCTATTTTGCACTGAACAGTGTTATAATGCTAAAAATGATGTCGTATATTCAGCAACCGTTGAGGATATACCTGAAACCTTTCGAACTATTAAACGCTTTCAGAACAAGAATTCTGTTATGGTTTGGGCTGCAGTGTCAAACAATGGAAAATTGCCTTTGAAGTTCATCGATAAAGGGATAAAAATCAATGCGAATATTACAAACAGGATATATTGGCTACACATTTATTCCCACAAGCTGAAAGGTTGTATCCGAAACAGAATTGGGCATTTCAGCAAGATTCTACACCTTCGCACCGAGCTAAATACACACGGGCTTGGCTCCCTGTCAATTATCCGAACTTTATCATGCAAGAAGATTGGCCACCTTCTTCACCAGATCTAAATCCTTTAGATTATTGCGTCTGGGGGATTTTAGAGGCTAAAGTAAACAGCAACAAACACAGAAGTTTGGGCTCTCACAAAGCTTCCATATTGCGTGAATGGTACCGATTATCTCTTAAAAGGATTCGTGCCGCAGTCTGACAATGTCATAAGCGATTATCTATGATAATCGTTAAAGATGGCGGTCAATTCGAGTAAAATTTTTTCCCTGTAAACTTTCATCTATGATGTTCCTCATGTTAGTGTAGTTATCCTTTTCTATTTTATATTTGTAAAATAAAATTACTGAATATTTGTAACAGTATTTAGTAGCCACCCTGTATATTGGAACGACTTCATGTTCGAATGGCTCTTTTCACATGTTATGTTTTTCAGGCATGTGCTTGATTTAAGCAAAGGCTCATTAAATGACCAAGTTAATTTGTTGGCCGAGGTTATGGCATTATTTCTTTATTATTTAACATATTTAATCATATTTTTAATCATGCTTGTAATTATTTTTAATGAAATAAAATTATGTTTGAATTATATCCTGAATTATTTCTGCATGTAAGTGAACACCGATCCTTGAAACTCTGCTTTAAGTAGTTGTGGCTTCTAGGCTTAATTTGCCCTAGCAGCCTGTTAATATAATCATTGTATGCTTCCTCTCCCTTTCATTGAGATTTCAATGGATTCTCTTATTAAACTTTTTTGCACTGTATTACATGGTAGAATAATCTTAGCATTTTTAAAATCAATTATGGAGGCAATAGTATTCATATAAAATCTAGATAGAGCTGTAGATTGATTGTTTATGACATTTAATGTCAATGGAATGTTCTTTAATATGTTCTGTGAATTTTCTCTTTGTCATACCTATATAAAATTTCATGGAGCTGTTTTTCAGATGGATAGGAATCTCATATATTCCAGTGAGATATTTGGAGGTTGTTGGGTCTAAATGAACTGCAAGTCTGTTTAATAAATTCAGACAGAGAATTGCAACTAGGTAAATATCACATTTAATTAAATACTTCTTAATCCTCTTATATAAAACTGGTATGTATTGACACATTTTAACTTTTGTGTGGGGGCATTTAGGCTATTATGTTGAATTAGCAGATATTTAAACTTTATATAAATATTAAAAGCTATAATTATGTAGCTATTAATATATATAACTGAGAAACCATGGTCCAAAGTAGTGATGCAACGAATAATGGTTTGGCCGAATAACCGAATATTTGGCTTATTCGCCCACCGAATAATAAACTCAGTTTTGTCTAAAACCAAAATATATTATGCACTATATGCACAATTCTTGCATATTTCACAATTAAAATAGATTATTTTCTTTTAAAAAAATTATTTATATACAAATTTAATTTTTTAAAGCATTATTTTATTCTGAAAAAATATTTGGCTATGTTCGGTCTAAAAATTGCCTTAATAATATAATCCCCCCCCCCCCCCCCTCAAAGAAAAAAAATCTTAGCAAAAGTTAATCATCAGTTACTGTCTAGTTACATTTTAGTAGATATTATGTATGTTATTGTTACATTTTAAAATGACAAAATTTTAAAAGTATTAGAAAACATAAATTTCAACTTTCAGATGAAAGAAAATAAACATAAGAAATCTTAATATGTTAAGAAAAATCACTGACAGAAAGGAATATCCACTAAAATGGTGGAAAGAAATCAGTGTAAACTTTATAAAGCTCACAATTAACAAAAACATCATGTATTGTTTTGCTATGTCAGCAGACATTTCTTTCATTATTCAATAAGAAATAGTAACACACTTTATAAAATTACTTAAATTATATTTAAATTTAAGGGTATTTTACTAAAAAACTTAAGCATTGCAGTAAAAAGTGTATGGTGAATGATTTCAGATTTAAAGGAAGGAAATATCTGTAAGGAAAATAAATTTTAAAATATTGACTATGCAGTATCTTAGTTAGTGTATTGTTACAATTTAATAGATATTAGGTACATTGTTGCTGTTACATTTTAAAATAATCACAAAATTTTAAAAGTATTAGCCAACAAAAATTTAAGTTTCAGGTTATAGAAAATCAAAATTAAATAGTGATGTAAAAACATACATATATACTAATTAAAAGAATTTAGTACTTACATTTCTTTCATTATTCAATAAGAAATAGTAACACACTTTATAAAATTACTTAAATTATATTTAAATTTAAGGGCATTTTACTAAAAAACTTAAGTATTGTAGCATATACGACTTAAATATTTGTTATACATACATCTATACTTAATCTATCGTATATATTTGTGTTCTTTATAAATCTAATTAAAAATATCACCGAAAGAAATATTTTTTTATGTAACAATAGCAAGAGATAAATATTAAACTTTCCATTAGCCTTAAAAAGTTAGAATTTCCTTGTATTGCTCTATTAGGAAAATTTTGAATAGATTAATTTTAAATTGAACAGATTATGTTAGCTTATTATAGATACTTTTTGTACTTATTGATACAGCATAAAAATTTTAACATGATTCCTAAATTACTCTGTTATATAAAAATGGGTAGATAAAACCCATTCAGGGTATGAAAGTTAAGGGGAGTGTTAGTTAATTTCAAATAAAATTTTCATTACACATGATGAAAATAAATTGCCAAATTAAAAAGTTTTACTGTGTAAAAAAAGAAAAAAAAAAAAAACAGTTCTTACAGTATTACTCGGCCAAGGCCGATTAATGGACTTGATATTCGTCCGAAGCCGAATATTCGGTGGATAGGCCGAATGATTGTTGCATCTCTAGTCCAAAGCATGGACTAGTCTTTTAATCAGATTGAGCTCCTTTTTAAGATGAATATTGAACATACTAAAAATCCCCTTTTAATAAAAGAATTAAATGCTGCAATTTTATAACTGAATGGCATTAAAGCATAAAATGGAATAACTGTATTTAACTGGTTTGAATTTATTGAAGTAATAGATTTTACTAATAGGTGGCATTTGCTGTCCGTTCACTCACTCTTCAATTAACTTGGTGCTGACAGGCCACTGTTCATGCTTTGAATTCTCGAACATAGCAAAGTCAAAAAACAGTGATTATTTTTGACTTCAGATCGGAAAGATGGCCTCAGAAGAGGGTTGGAACCATTGATTTATGCATATTTTTGTGTAATTTTAATATTTTTAATGTAGTACATCATTTAACTATGTGTTTTATCACATTTTAGCTAGTTATTTATATTTAAGATTAATATTCATTTCTATGTAAAAAGAGAATTTTAAGAAATTAACCTTGAAACAATTTTTAAATGTTATTAACCATTTTCTACTGCATACATTTGGTATAGGGCTTTGACTTGGGTGGCAAAATTTTTCAATCTTGGATGAGCTGGAATTTTAAATCATCTGGCTCAAAAAAAGGAACCTGAACTCATCTTTAATGAGCAATGGACTCAGTTAAACAGACAAAAGTGAGAGAATGACTGAGTAAAGAAAAAAAACCTTTTTACTGTATTAGTAGCAGGCAAGAACATGTTTTCTATTCTCATAACACTAAACTTGTTTTTATAAAGTAAAGCAAGAATGAAGTTAAAGAAAAACAAGATAGAAAAAATCATGCATCAAGCATAGATTATGAAACATTTTTCAACACATTCAGAATAATGTAACAAAACTGCACCATTTAAAAAATTAAAATATTACATCTAATTCAACCCTATGGAAACGCATAACACATTCAAAATCCAATATCAGTTGTTCCCATCTACAATCGGAAAATTAACCAAATTTTTTAGCAGCCCTGTATAGGATATATAGATTTTTATCTATTAACTACATGCATGCCAAAATTTAGTTGACTTAAGATATACATATACTTCAGTTGAAAAATTCCCTTCAGCAATTTCCTCTTGTAAGGAGAATGGTGTGTGAATACTTTAGTGCAGCCCTGTATATGAGGTATAGAATTTATACATGACAACATACAAAAAATTAAATTGAAAAGCGCATACCAAATATTAAACCATACACTCCAGCAATTATTACTCAAAGACAGTACTGTAATCAATTTCTTTTGCATGCCCCTGTAAATGAATAAAAAAGACCATGAATGCCCTGTTCTTACGTGATCGTAGTGAAATTCAGTGATTTATATCAGTTTCAATACATTTGAAACAGCGTCATGTTATTAAAATATTCTGTAAACGATTTTTCCCCATATACCATAATGTAATGGAATACTTTTGAGTGCCTCTGTAATTGAACTATTAATCCTACATACTTCATATACAATACCAAACATGCTTGGGTGACCCTAAACAACCTTTACCAATTTCATGAAAATCCGAGAATATTTACGGGAGTTAGAGTGTGGACAGGCGGACAGACAAACTAAATTAATAAACACTTTTCAAGTTTGTTGAGGTAAGGCAAAAATATTAGATAAAACATTCTCCTACAAATATATTCAGTTTTAAGTTTTTTCATGAAAATAATTTACTATTACAAAACTAATTCCTCTTTTGCGATTACATTACTAATTTTGTCATGTTGCTAAGATGGCATGATAGTAAAAACAAGTTTTTTCTTTTCGCAGCACGAAACTTGCTTTTAAGTGGTTAAGCAATAAGAGGTAATAAGGATGTTTATAGCCTGAAAATACTGCAAATAAAGTACTGTAAAATACTACAATAAAGGAAAGACAAAAGTACTAAGATATTCTTTTTCAAATGAATTCAGTTGTAAGTTTTTTTCATAAAAAATTTACTAATACACAAAATTAAGAGAAAAATAAATAAAAGGGTTGCCAATTTACACCATGGAGTTACAGTTTTGTGTGTTTTCCCCTTATTTGGCAATTTTTTTCACAAAGCTAAACATATAACATTTGAATCACATTTATAAACAGTTAAAAAACATTTAACCCTTTAACAGTCTAGCAAAATGGCAAAATTGTAATGTTTTTTCTGTATTTTATTTTAAATGCTAAAAAAGAAGATTCTTTCAACACTATGTTAAAAAAACTTAATTACGAATATGAATGTAATTTTTTGATAGTATTAATCATTGTTCAATAATGTAATAAATATGAATTAAATCAATAATATTACTTTAAATAATGCTTATACTGCAGTAAAATCTGGAGCTTAGTGAATGTATTAACACGGGCTTGCCCATGAGAGGGTTAATTTATTCAGATATTTAAAAAGACTTAAAAAACAAAAATTGCATCATACAATAAAAACAAATCTTGTTAAATGTTTCAGGATTCAAATGAGCCCTTCATCAGTACAATGTTGATCAATAAACAAAGTTGTTGCCAAAATATGCAGTTAAATTAGTAAAATTCTATGGAGCCTATGTCAGAGAGAATTGAATACTCAGATGGAACTGTGCAAGCCTCATTAAAAGGAGGTCTTCGTAAATGCGTAAACATTTAACATTGTTGCAACTGAATTTAATTATTTTGATATTTGCAAGAAAATCTGCTTTGAAACCTGGGATGTCGTCTGACTATATCACAAATTTTACTTAATACTTCGACATTATTGAAAATAAGTCTCATTGTTTGGAAACATTTGTTTATTGCAAATGGTCAATGAGAAAGTAAATAAGTGTGAAATATTCAAGAAATTTTCAAATATGAAATAAAATGATTTAACAAAACATAGCTTCCAACCCAATATTAGGAAAAATAGAGAAATTCTGCTGCTTATAAAAAAGATAAACTTATGCAAGTTGAGAAATTTAAACAAATTAGATCATAATGTAAAATATGCAGCAAACTAGTTTTTTTTTTTCCTTTTTATATTTCATTTAAAACTACTAGAAAATACAGTTATTCATGAAATTAGTAAAAATTATTGAAAATATTAAAATAACGAATTAATGAATATAATAGCTCAGAAAAATGAGACAAATTTTCCACAACAAATAAATGATACAACTCTATATATTTAAGCTTTCAGTGAGTGTAAATTTTTAATGTCTTGACATATGTAAGAGAATATCCTTTTTTACGCATAGTAGTTAAGCTATTACAGATATAATATATTTCATAACAGTAATAAAAGACAGAAAAGTAAATACATTAATTACTCTCAAATTTTACACCCCCAAAGACTTATTTTCCGAGAACTTTCTATTCTTATCTTCTACCTAATTTCTCTTCCAAGAATTTTCTTTGTAATATTTGCAAATGGTGCTGAAATTTAGGACAGATGGAAAAATTCATGTTCGAAAGGATTTCAAATATAGGAACCTCTCACCCAAGAAATTTCAATATTTTTGGGAACAATGATCAAGTAGAAGAAGCAATGCACTATGAAATTACAACAAAAAATACTGAATGAATGCCAGTTATTAAGTGCACATAATATTTATAAAATTTAGAAATAATGATATTTTGACGTGTTTAATTTAAATAGCATGTTAAAATAAATGCAAAGTTAAAACACTTTTCTCTCCCATCCCCACCATTTAAAAATGTTGGTAGTAGGACTTCATTTCTAGAAAAAAAATAAAAATAAGAAAAATAATAATTCAAGGGATGGGTGCATTTATTAGCCTTTATGCAACATTTGCAGTTGGCACAAAACGGTGCCTCTCTAATGCAGCCATATTTAACCTTTTTTCTTGTGGGTCGCAAACATACTTTTCTAAGTTAGGTGGGCCGCAACACATTATACACATCTAATAATGGAAAAAAGCAATTAAAATAGTAATAAAACAAAACAAATATAATAAGGTTACTAAACGAATATAACAAAACTAACAACTAGTATTAGCTTATGTAACAAATATAAACATAATAATATAATAATGAAGAATTTCAAAGTTCAATCTATTAAAAAAAAAAAAAAAATCAGAAGATTTTCTTCAATAAATCAAATTTGTTTTTCAATGCAAAAACTTTTTATCCTTATGAAATATAAATATATAGTGCAAATTTATTTTAAATAATGCTTGTTTAATCTTAAATATTAAAAAGTGCAATGCACCATTGTAAGGAAAACATAACTACATGTAAAAAGAAATTTTGTGTAAGCAAATTACATTTAGAATGTCTTAATATACAGTACAGGACCTATTATCCGGAATCTTCGAGACCGAAGGCTTTCCGGATTTCAGGTCCTTCTGAAGTTTGTGTTTTTTCTGCAATCCTTTGACGAAATTAGCAGGCTTTTTTAAAAATACTTTGACGAAATTAGTGTTTTATCGTGAACATTTGATGAAATTCATGTTTTTTTCTACAATCAGGGGCGTTTCTTTGTGATCCCTTGACAAAATTTGTGTTTTTTCACAATCCTTTGCAGAAATTTGCTTTTTTTCGCGATCCTTTAAAGAAATTCGTAATTATTTGAAAGAAATTCACATTTTTTTTTCACGATTCTTTGATGAAATCAGCATTTTATTTCATTAGGGGGGGGGGGGGGGGGCACTAATAGGCATCTGTAAAATTTTTGTAAAAGTTTACAAATTTTGAAATTTTTCAATTTTTTTATATATATATATATATATATATATATATATATATATCTTTCCGGATTTTGGAATTCCAGATAATGGGTCCTGTACTGTAATTTTAAATAACAAAATAGATTTTGTTTTTCATTGAAAATACATAAAAATTAAAAATATATTAAAAATTTTTTAAATATGGGTCATGTACCTCAAGCTGCACATTAAAGGTCGGTGGGCCACATCCAGGGCCCACATGTTGCATAAGCCTGCTTTAATGGTAAAGTTCTGATAATTTTCCTTGGCTGATTTTTATATATAAATTTTAAAATATGAATAAGTTAAAAGCAAATATATAAAATAAGCATAACTGAATTAGGAAAACAAACCAATATGAATGAATATATGATACATACATTCATCTTTCTTCATTTTCTTTTCCTTCTTGGCCAAAGCCTTCTTTTTGCTGGAAGCAATCTGGGCAGCTCGTTCTCTCATCCTCTTCAGATGGAAGTTAATGAAGTTCCACATCATCCAGGCCTGGAGTAAACACACGGCAACCAGACAATTTATCCGAATCAGCTGGGTATTGAAGTTTCCAGTGACAATGTCGATTTGGTTTGTAGAGGGCTGCAAGGCCAACCCGTACCAGAATGTCAAAACAGATAACGTAATGGATCCCAACCTTACAAGAACAAATAGGAAATTCCACACCATAAATCTGAAAAAGAACATTTTTTTAACCTCCATAAAATTTGAAAACAAAGATACATTATATAACAAATTATAACATATCTGAGCTATTATCAAAACAAATAAGAAAATTGCACGATCTATGGTGTTAATGATTTAAAATGCCATCATTCAAATTTTCACCCATGTTTTCAGATGACACACATTATTTTTCATTTTTACTTGAACGTTTATTTTCATATTCATAACCATGAAGTAACTCAAGCCATTTTGGAAAGTTAAATGATGCTGCATCGTTATATATTGAATTTTTAAGTGTTACAATCTTTATGGTTTCTGTTATAATGAACGGATCACATAGATTGGAGGGAAAAATTATCTTACTTTCGATGAAATTTATTTCAAAGATTTTTTCTTGATATAATCTTATGAATGAAGTCAAAACATGTAAAACAATCTAATAAAACTTTTTTTTTTGGCAGTTTTTAAAGTTTTCATCTTACACTTTTAGCAATTAAAAGGGATATTCAAAGATACATTATTTAAACGCATAAAACATACATAAGTAATGCACATAGTGTTGACTCTATACAAAAAGGGCTGCCGTGGAGGAATTTTTAAAAAGGGGTCACTATTCTTAAAAAGGGCACTGTACCTTGTTCTCAAAAAACATTTTGAATTGGTTAGTTCAGAGTCCTTTTTTTATCAGTAGAATTTTGCGATATTTACCCACGACTGATTAAATTTCACGATTTTGCACACTATTGACTGTCGAATTTTGCTTTTTTTTTTTTTTTTTTTTTTTTGCAACCGACTGAAGAATTTCATGATTTTTTTCTGACAATTGACTGCCAAACTTCATAAATTTTTCCCATGGCTGAGCTGATTGATGAATTTCATGATATTTTAAAGCATCAGACTGAACAATATCTATTTTTTTTAAAAAACATAGCATTATTCAGGATATGATTAACAAAATATCAAACCTCATATCTAAAAGACATACAATCGTGGTTTTTCATTAGCTTTTAACTGACTTTAGCAATTTGGCTAACCATCAAGGTAAAACTATAGCTAAATAAAAATAATGTTAGCAATAGATTTGTAGTGGGAATACAAATTCTAAAATCGTTCTGTAATCTCCTCAATGTACCTTCCTTTTCAATATGTATCCAAATTTTTGTAATAGTTTTTAGAGCAGTTAATAATCTGAATTTGTAGAAACTAATAACACAAGTATATTACAGATGCTTTGTAAAACGAAGAAAACAAAACACTATCCTGATTTATTTCTAAATTGCTTTATGGATAAAAACTGGAGTTAACTCAGGGTTAGTGAATTAAATGAAAATAAATAAATTTTTTAAAAAAGTGTGTTCTTACAAAAAAAAAAAAAAAATCAAACAAGTTGCATAAAAAAGCTTTTGATTGTTCGATAACCTCATTCAAAGTATAAAAATATATTTATATATAAAAAATTCATGCAATCTTGTTTTCTCATCATAAGAGCCATTTTGTCACAATTTGGCACAAATGTGATCATCAGTTAGAACTATGGAAAAATAAATGCTCATCACGCAAGAATGCAACAAGGCTAAAAGAAAAAAATTTAATTTCTGTTTTAATAAAGCTGAATTAAAAATTTGATATTTGGCAACAAAACTAGTTGTCTGGGGGGGGGGGGGGGGGAAATACTCTTTTCATACATCAGACGCTGGTTGCATTTCCCAAAATGATGACAAAAAAATGCATTATTTCAATGCATAACTTTGTATTGCAGATTACAATATGTTTAGTTCATACCCATGACAACAGGAAAATGCACAACAGCTTGCTTTATATCATAAAATGGTGATGTTGAATGTTTAATTCAAATTAATGATCTTCTCTTCTCTGCAAAGTCATAGTCATACACTAAAAATTTATGTTTTACGAAGTATTTCTAAGTGGTTTTGAGATGAACTGTATTTCAGATTGTAAGTATAGAAACAGTTTTAAAAAAGCCATAAAAAAAATTAATTTTGCCAAGTACATATTCCTAGGGGGAAAAAAAATATTAAAATTCCATCATATTCCATAAAAATATTGAAAAAATTTATATTAATTTTGCAAAATTAATAATATTAACTTTACAATATTAATAATATTAACGTTACAACATTATAATATTAACTTTACAACATTAATAATATTAACTTTACAACATTATAATATTAAGTGCTTTAAGTTAATATTTCACTCAATAAAAGCACAAAGCTATTTTAATTTTATACCAGTGTGTCTACTCAGCAGCAATGATCAGCAACAAATTTCCGTGACTTTTTCACGTTTTCCCATACCTACCACTAAAAAATTCCACGTATTGAGATTTTGTGATGTTACGCACAAAAAATCTTAAAAGTTGTGAATTGAGAGTGGAACTTCCATAACTGATTCTGAAGCAACTACTACTGGTTTATTAAAGAAATTCTTGCAAAATATATAAATTGTTGAACATTTTTCAAAATACACACTTTTAGCAGCAGTTTCTATCCATTTTGTCCAATCAGGATGAAATGCTTTATCATATCAGTCATAAATAAAACAGATTACTTTTACATATTTTAATACAAATAACAAATATTCAATAAATTAAGCTAACAAATGTTCAATTCCCAAACAAAGTAAACACAAATCTAATCAATCCTACAACATTCAGCACAAAGTTTCAGTGAAGCTGAAAATCTCTGAGTTACAAGGAAGGACAGAAAGGGGATAGACAAAATGATTTGCACAAGAGGTTCAGACAGTTTCAGGAGGGTGCTGCACCCTGCCTACCTTCGGTTTACAAAATAGCACCCGTCTTGCCCCTCATTTAAAAAATTAGCTCCCTTGTTGCCCCACCTGAAAAAAGTGCTTTTACTCCTTTGTTTATTAAAAAATTTACTAGCATAGTAAAAACTGATTCATTGCTGTCTTTAAAATAGTGTTCTGTCTATTAAATATTAAAAAGTAGTTTTAAAAATAAAAAAAATGCCTTTAAAAATTTCAAAAAATGCCCTTAAGAATCCAAAACGTGCCCTTTGGAATCCAAAAGTGCGCTTTTTCCACAAGCAGCACCCTGCCTTTTTTTAAAACTGGGGGAAATTCTGGTTGAAATACTCTGTACAGTACATATGAAGAGCAAATTTTGATTTTCTTAGCGCTACAATTTCAAATCCATAGTATTATAATCACAAAAATGTTTCCCTTTTAGTTTCAAATTTCTCTATATCTTTCTTAGAATTTTCAAATTTCCCTGAGGAATGATAAATTTCCCTCACTTTTCCAGATTGCAAGACATCCTGCTTATACAGTAGACTCCCTCAAATCCGCACAGCTTGGGACTAGAGGTCGTACAGATTTTAGAATTTTGCAGATTTCTGGTCATTGCTTTGCTTACATTTTTTAAAAAGTAATTTGAATGTAATAATGCGATCGAAATAATAATGAATGCTTCCAATATGGTAAAATAATTAAGTAAAGAGAAACTAAAATAATAAAAAGTAACGAAAGAAAGCTTGATTAATACATAAAAACATTTGGTAAAAAGATTGTGATTACCAGTAATGTCAGCCATATCTTGATTTTTTTTTTTTCAAAAAATAAATTGATACTCCCTTCATGAAAAACCATGAGTTTAGTCATATTATTGAGAATTACAATGAAAATATGTACAGAATGATATAAAACTAAAAAATTCTGTAATTTTGTCATTACATTTAAACTGAAAGTTTTACTGTTTACATCTGTGATGATGTGCGGATTTCAGGCGTGTGCAGATTTTAGGGTTGCGGATTTAAGGGAGTCTACTGCACTGAGATTCACACAATTTCACCAGCATGTACCCAATGTTTCACGAGATATTGATTATAGTAATATAATTTTCAATTCTGACTATTTGCTTATCCCTGAAAAGCAGAAATAGATTAGAGTTTCGGACAGGATTTTAGAAAATTTTACCATTGTGCGTCCGGTCAGCTTATAACGAGAAAATCAGCTGTGCAACAAAACTTGTTTTACAGGGGAAGTTTTTTTTGTTTTTAAGCCTTTCAAGATCTCATTATTATTTTTCAATTTGGTGACAAATTACTTAAAATTTTAAAAACAGCCTCTATCCAGCACAAGATTGCCTGATTACAGAATATTCTGTGGTACAGCAATAAACAGCAAAGTTAGATATGTATATGTTACGGTCAATTTGATAAATTCGGTTATTGAGTCTTTTGTTAAATATTTCATATAAATTATATTTAGCGGTTATTATTAATAATTAAAAACGAAGTTTGGTCACTATGATTAATTTAGCTTAGTAGCTAATATGTCCATAATAACAAAAATTATTGTCAAGAGACAATAATACTCAATCAAAAAATGTGTTCTATTAATAAGACGCCAAGGCCTAAGGGATTAGAGTTATTTTTATAATTACTGAATCAATTAAGTAAAAATCTTAAACACTGAAATAATGAAAGAATAAATAATTCAGTTTTAAAGTGTATACTTCTAGCAATGGATATTAAGAAAAGTGTAGCATAAGTATAAAGTTTTTAATTTATACTTCTATTAAATTAATTTTAACATATAGCAAATATATTAGAGAAGTTAATGTCAGAATAAGATGATTCTTACACCAATCTAAAGAAGAAAAAGAGGTAGGTCACAAGTCCCGCATCCGCTTAAAAGTGCTAAATTAGATGGCCATCGAAGACATAGAAAATACAACTTGTCAATACGAGAGATGGACTGAGGGTTCTAAGTACAGTATTATTTTTGTAACAAACAACAAATTGCATTAGAAGTACAATATTATTCATTTCTAACAAATTATTTATTTTGGCAGGAAGGGATATTGTGGAATTTGGAACTACAAAAGGATTTTTGATTTTCCATTATATTTTTAACAAATTATTTATTTTGGCAGGAAGAGCTATTGTAACATTTGTGTTTTTGAATTTTTACATTATCTATACAATTGTAATATTAAAATTCTTGACAACATAGGTTAGAAATTTTATGAGTACATTCTCTTAGATTTATTACATTCATTAGAAATTTATTAACTGAAATTAAAACTTCTTTGCAGACAGTAAAATCATTTCTTGTGTGCAATTGATTTAAAATGCCATGCTTTGTACTGAATTTATATAAGTTTTCATTTTCCTTTGAAATTATAACAGCTGTTATATTTCAGCTATCAGCCTCATCCATATCTACCTCTGGTATTCTTATTTGAATGGTTTTTCCTACATTTGTACTCAGAAATTTTAACTTTGAAAGCCAAAGACATTATTATTACTACATTTACTTTACATTATTAACTAATTATAAAGAAAAATTATAAATTACTATACTCTTAATTTTGTACTTATATTTTATTTTCTAATCTCTAACATTTAAAATATTCTTTGTTACGGTTTCACAGGCCAGTTAACCCTTTCCAGCACAAAGTAATTCTGTTTATAAACTGATGAAATAATGGACACCAGAATTTATATATGAATTTATTAGAAAATACGAAATTGTTTATATTCAAGTACATTATATAATAAATATTCTTGGTGCCATTAGTCAGTTTTGGTATTAAAATTAGGTGTCCTTTTTTTCAGGATAACGCCCCCGAAAGGGGTAAACTATTTAAAAAAGTGTGGATTGGATACATAATTAACTCCACTGGTGAGTAACTCATATAAAGTTGTAACGATAAAGCATATCTAGTGATTTATCACCTGCATGCAGTTAACAAAGCAAGAAAAAAAAAGACAAATCTAATTTCATAATTTATAATTAAGTCTAAAATTACTTTTAATAATTAAATCGAAAAATATTAAAATGGCATATTATCAATGGAAACACACCTGTGATCCTAATTTTTACAATTTTGGCATAACAGGAAATGAATGAAAAATCAATTGCAAAATTGCATCTTTACATCTGTCAACCATGTTAAGTTACATAAAACAGTGTAAAGCAATAAAAGTAATTTACAGACAAGAAGTTCATGGAATTCTCCCTCTCTCTCTTTTCATTTTATTTATTTATTGTAGTTAATGAAAATTCTCTCTATATATATAAAATCCTTTTATTATTAGTTACTACACCATTAATTAATTTTTAAATTTTAATGAAAATTATGAGAACAACTCGCTTCTTAAAACTTTTTATTTTATGGGAATGCATATTTCTAATGCACATAAAAAATAAATAAAGTAAATGTAAAATAATAATGTCAAATTAATAATGTAAAAGACAACATTTTTTCTGCTTGCTTATTTAGTGACTGTTTAGCAGAGCATCGAGCTCCTTGAATATTTTTCGAGCCTTTTCTAGTGAAAAAGAAGAGTTTTTCTTGTTTTCTTCAAAACCTTCCATTACAACATCACCAAAACATTTTTTTTTTTCTCTTTGCTATTACAGAATTATGGTGTTACCCTTCAATTTGGTCAACACTCTTATTATTGTTTTTGACTGAACCTGGAATAGTTCCCTCCAAGTCTTCGTCTGAATTATCCAATTCCACATCCATATTATCATCATTCATTGTGCCTATATCCTCATTGTCAGTTGAAATTGCCGTCTGAAATTGGATATCATTACTAGACTAATTTCTTACAGTCAGAGACCCGGAGCTGGAGCCCGGAGCCGGAGCGCTTCAGAGCTGTGTTTTCCCTGGAGCCGGAGCCCTAAATTTTCCCCTGCTCCAGGGCTCCTTTAGTTTTTAATATTCTTTTAAATCTTCTTTTTTCAATCTTTTAAATTTCCACGCTTAAAATATTGTAATTACATCATTATCCAGTATTTTAATTATATCATTCTTTAGGGTTTTTTTTTTTTTTTTTGAGATGGAAAACTTCTCAAAACATGGTAACGCTACTTTACTTCTACTTTCTACTTGAGCTAGGTGACAACACTATTTGAAAAATATGGCCGCCTGTTAGTACAATTTTGGTTGTTTGAAAAGTGTAGAAGAAATTTCAGATTTTTGTGTTTAAAATTCCACCAAACTTTCTATTTTAAAAGCAAAAGCTAAAAGATGCCATATTTTCTGAACAAGCATTTCAAGTTTGATGAGAAGGAAAATGTATTTTGTCAGATCTTTAACGAAGGTAAAGGAAGAACGAATTTGTGAGCAAAAAATTAAATGTGTAAATTAAAATCTGCAACTCAGAAGCGCGAAGTCGGAGCCAAGTTAGAGCCAGAGCCGGAGCTGGAGCCACGGTATTTTATTTTGGAGCGGAGCTGGAGCATCAAAAATTGCTCTGCTCCAGGTCACTGCTTACAGTAGAAGATCTTCCTTGTAATTCCTGAAAGAGTATTGACTGGCAAATAGATTATTAAACACACATTCGGTTTATAGCCAAATAAAGCTTCATATGAACTGTGATCTATTCCAGAGTGATGAGCTCTATTTTTCATAAATTGAATTAGTTTTATTCCTTCTGACCACTTTGTTGTATTGTTAGTTTCAAGCCAAGTGAATCACATCTTTTGGTACTTTTCGGTTAGCCGGGTACCAGTGTTATGTATACATATGTATACATACATGTATATAGACATATACATGTACCGAAAAGTACCCATCTTTTCAATATCTTGTTTTGCCCTTTCAACTGAGCCTTGGAATTGACTGCATCTTTGCTTATCATGAAAACATTTTGAGTAGATTCCCACATTTCACAAACTTCTTCAATAATTTTATTAGCAAATTCTCACCCATTGTCACTTTGCAAGATGTACGGTGCTCCAAATACTGTGAACACATCTGTTAGGTGATAAGCAACTTCCTTGGCTGGTCTTGTTTTTAACGCTCTTAATTAAATAAATTTCGAACTCGCAACAGAAATATCAAATTGACAGTACTTGGCATGCAAAACAATTGCAACTGCCAAAAAATTAAATATTAGTAAGCATCCCGAAAGATGCAGTCGCCTACATCTAAAATAAACAATCAACTGATATCATCAAATTGTTGCCAACAGACAAAAACAAACATCCTCATTCACAAAAGCTGTTATACGATAGTGAGGCGCTGACATGGAATAAATATACATATACATAATGAAAATCTCAAGTTAAACAAGTTGAAATTTATTATATTGACCAAACTCGATTGGTAATTATTAATAATAACCGATTAATTTGATAAATTCTCATAAATTAATCATAATAATTATTTAGTAATTATTAATAATAACCTATTAATCAAAATGACCGTAACATATATGCAAACATCTCAATTATTATGAATGTCTTTCTAAAAAATATTCAATAGAAGACTAAAAATAAAACCATGTCACTTACCCATAACTTGCAGCTTTTGTCTTTTCCGCAAAATACAGAAGTCTTGCAGTATGAAAAACACTTTCAACAAGATAATGCATCACCGATAAGCAGATAGCAATACGGGTGAAGCTATAATGAAATAGAGAAATAAATTAAAGAAAAAAATAACTCTGATACGGAAAAAAAAAGAAAAGGGGGGGGGGGGGGGTAAGAGAAAGGTTAAAAAACAATAAGTAGAACTCTGCAAGTTTAAACTAATTGGGACCATTTCTTGTTTGGATAGCAAAATTTCAGATATCTGAAATTATAACATAAAATCCAAGTGCAAGAAAGTGTAAGTAACGATTCCGGTACAAACCATGCCATGTATATACTTAACACGTAACTGGAGATGGGAGTCAGAATGACTCTGTGTTGCTCTTTGGCTCTGATTATTAGGTGTTTTTTTATCCTTTAATAAAACCATTCCTCAGTACCGACAAGTAATTCTTTTATCATTACATGATTTCTAGAATATATTGAGTTTCTAAAAAAAATTCCAATGCTGTTTACAAAAGACAAAAAATAAAATAAAACTTCTCTGAACGCGTAAGAAAATTCATGTCTCCAGTTAAAGGTTAAAAAACAAGACCTTTTTTAGTCATCTTACCTGAGCTTTCAACTGAACCAATTTTGCTAATTATTATTTTTTTTTTTTATGAAATCTGTTGCAGTTGCAGATGTGCCTGCACTAGCTATTTTTAAAAATATTTCTATTTTTATATCTTAATTTTAAAAGATTTTTTATGAAATTTCTTCAAAATGGTGGCAATCTAATTACTTCCATTGTTTCAGATAAAAGAAAAATAATGAAAACCATTCAGACTTTTTTCGAAGCATTTTTTCGCTTGCAAGTTATTTTCAGTAAAAAAGTTTATACAGGTGTACTTTATTTTTATAAATGAATAAAAATTCATATTTATTGCAACATCACAAAATATTGTCAATTGGGTTTATTCTATCTTTATGCATTATGATGTTATTAGGTTGTTTCATTATAATTAAATAGAAAATGTATTTTTATTTGAATATACTACTGTGGTTAACAATGAACATGGTTAATCAAAAACAGATCTGCAGAAAAGTTAGAAAAATTTTTAAAAATTTACAAATCTATTATGCTGGGGTACAAAGAATATGCCAAATAAAAATTATATTTTTAAAATGTTTTCAAAATAATTTAAAAAAAAATCTTAAATTGCATGTTCAAAAAAAAAAAAAAAAAAAAAAAAAAAAAAAAAATCCCTGTCGGCTCGGGCTTACAGGCGGAGGTAGATTTCGATGTTAAGTACTAAATTTTCCAACAAAACTTAAATCAAGATTAGAGATAAAACTCAGTTTCTTCACAAAGAGCGAGCTGTAGGGAGCTAAACTTTTTGAGAAAATTCTAATATACACGAATACACACACACATATATATGGAATAGGTTTAAAAAATGGCTACAAAACATTCAGAGAACCTTAAAGTGTTAAAATATGTTAATATTTCCGTAGTCTGGTTTTTATCATGTTTTAATACGTTTCTTCAAACTCACATGGCGTTACATATTCGCCTGCTGAGGTCCATTATATTTCTAATATGACGCAATATTTTGTTTTTATTTTAATTCGTCAAACTATTTATTTCATTTTGAGTTTTCATGCTGAAATCTTGCTCTTGAAAACTTATGACGTAATATTCAATTTGTTTTCAATTCGTCAAACTGTTTATTTAATTCAATTTTTCACGTGAAATTCTTGCAATAGAGGAACAATTGTTGTGGTGAGAATTTTATTGCTTTTTTTTTTTTTTTAAATTGTTGGCAATCGCTATAACGAAAAATATTTATTTTTTCCTGCCATTGTTGTGTAAGAGCTGGTTTTATCAGAATCATGTTAAGACGGTATTCAAAATTTTGAAACCTCCCCATTTCCATTCCCTTGGGCCGATTTTGCCCATTTTCAATCCCCGCCGAGATATTAGCCATCTAAAAGTTGTTGGCGAGTTTGAAGACTATCCGTGCATCATTGCAACTTTTATCGTGCGGACAAAATTTAGTACATACATACATACATATATATATATATATATATATATATATATATATATATATATATATAAACTTTTTAGGTGGGGGTGGTTTTGGGTTCCTGGGGTCCTATAATGAAAAGTTATGAAGGAATTTTTCAAAAGTCGCACCATGGTAACGACTGCAATAGGTAGTATTTCTTACGAAATCTACCTAAAACTAGTGTGGTTCAGCTTTATCCATGGGTAAAATTTCAGAGTTAAGTTAAATCAATTCTGATAATATTCTTGATAATAAAACTTCAAAGAGATTAAATACAAAAGTTGCTGAATTAAGCAGTTGATTTTTCATCTTTTTTAAATTCAAGACACTCAGTTGCATGTTAAAATGATCGACTCTGAATAATTATTGCAAAAAAGAATTTTCATGATGTTAAAATGTTTTTAAAAAATACACTGTCAGAGTATATGCAAAATTAAACAGCATTTTTTTTTGGTAAGGTGAAGGGTTTTTTTTTTTTTCTACTTTAAAGATTTTCTTGAAATAAAAATCAGAATTAAATCCATTACCAAATTTTATAACATTCAACAACAAAATAACAAATAAGTAACAAACATCACAAATAAATAAGTAACAAATACCATCAAAACAATAACAAGAAAAGCAATTAAGAGAAAAAGAAAAGTCATGCATTAACAGGGGTCGATGCAGGTTTTTATTCTTGGGGCCCATTTTGTGAAATGTAAAAGTTATTTTTGTGAATTTTATTATATTTTTGTGAAAAATAACATTTTGTAACAAAAGTTGAAATCCAGTTAATCAAATTCAAACCAAGAATTTATTAACAAAAACTTCTTTAAACCCCCTTGCTAAAGTTTCTGATTTCTTGATCTGGTTTTATTTACAAATTACACATTTTAAAACAGTTTTTATGAAAAATAATGTTATGTAGGGAAACTATTTTATTAAAAGGAATTTTGTGAAATGGCCTGTTTCATTTAGTTCATTTTTGTGAAGGGGCCCATTTTATTAAATAGATTTTTGTGAAAGGACCCATTTTATTAAATAGATTTTTGTGAAAGGACCCTAAATAGGCCCCAAATTTTGCCTGGATCGAGCCCTGATTAAGCATAGATTATTAAATACTTTTCAACACATTCAGAATACTGTAACAAAACTTCTCCATTTAATAATTTGAAAGATGATATCTGAGAAACAATTTTAAAAACCAATTTCAGCAATTAGCATCAACAGTCAGAAAACTATATGAATCCTTTTGTGGGGCATTGTATATGATCTAAAAACTTCTCAATATAGTACAGAGTAAGTTCAAATCTTGTTCAGTTAAGAAAAGCATAACACAATTTAAAATTTTCTTTCAGCAATTTGTGTCAATAAACGGAAATGTACTCTAATTCTTTTATGCACCTCTGATATGATCTATAGATGCAAAAAGTTAATTACATTTAAAAATACATACCACAACTGAAAATGCAATTACAGCAGTTATCGCTCAGAGACAGTACTGTAACAGATTTTTTTTTTAGTGCAAATGAACGATAAATGCTAAGTACACCATATTCTATAGTAAACATCTTGCAGCGCATTTCAATGATACACATAAATTTCAATATGTTTGAAATAGTCTATCATTATTAAAATACACTGAAAATGATTTTCCCATATAGACCTAATAGACCGAGAGCACAGACAATCACCTCATCGAGTTCACAGCTGAAATTCCAGAATTAGTTAAAACTTGATTCGCATATTAAAATGCAATCGGTCTGCCAAGTCCTATCTTGGTGGAAAACACCTAAAAACCCAATTTTAGCAGTTGACTCATAGGTTTACCATTGTGTTTCCCTGTTCCCAGTCCTCCACCTCCATGTTTTCATACTTTTGGGTGCAAGGAAAGCACAATAGTATACCTACGAGACAACCACTAAAATAAGGTTTTCAGGTGTTTTCCACCAAGATAGGAGTTGGCAGACTGATTGCATTTTAATATGCGAATAGAGTTTTAACTCATTCTGGAATTTCAGCTGTGAACTCGATGAGGTGATTGTCTATGCTGCCAGTTCCCGGTCTATAATGTAATGAAACTCTTTTGAGTGTTGCTGTAAATGAACTATAAATTTTATACACTTCATTTTCAATATCAAACATACTACAGCAGGGATCAATGCAATGATTTTTTTCTTGGGGCCCATTTTCAGGGGTCTGTCCAGACTTTTCTCACAGGGTCCTGTTTTTGTGAAATTGTGAAGTTTTTTTTTTTTTTTTTGTGAAAATTCTAGTCATAATTTTGTGAATTTTAAATTATCGATGTCTTCATATACTATCATTCATATATAAAAAGCTAAGTAATATGCTTTTTGATGAGTTAAACTGCTTACTTACAGGCCAGATTTTATTTTTAAATGACTAAATTTGTGAAAAGTTCAAATTGAAGGTGAAAAAAATTCTGTGAAAGGTATATTTAAGAGACAAATAATTTTGTGAAGGGTCCTGTTTTGGGATAAAATGTTTTGTGAAGGGTCCTGTTTTGGGTTAAAATGTTTTGTGAAGAATCCTGTTTGGGGATAAATTTTGTGAAGGGTCCTTTAAAGGACCTACAATTTTCCTAAACATATCCTTGATTTTGTAAAAAATAAAAGTTATTTTTGTGAAAATTATTACAATTTGTGTGAAATTTATTTTTGTGAAAATAAACCTTTTGTAACAAAATATGAAATCCACTTACTGAAATTTCAACCAAGCATTTATTATAATAACTTCTTTAAGTGATTCTGCTTAATTTTTCCATTCTGGTAAACTTGTTTTCTTTGCAATTTACACATTTAAAAACCTAACAATATAAAAATAATTAATAAAGAGTATGTTTTTATGGAATAGAATTTTGTGACGGGGCCTATTTTATTAAGATGAATTTTGTGAAGGGGACGGTTTTATTAAATGGATTTTTGTGAAGGGTCCCTAAATATTCCCCAAATTTTGCTGGATTGACTCATGCACAGTAATCTCTAATAAAATATACCAATTACATAGCAGTGAAAGTATATTTATGCGAGTTAAAGCATGGATAGACAGGCAAACCAAATTCATAAACATTTTCCCCCTAGACTAGAAAGTGTTAAAAAAATTAAAACAAACTCAAAATTGGCAAAACAATACTCACTTAAGTACGTATGCAGCAGTAAAAAATGCTAGGTATAATGTAGTGTAAATTATTCTGGGTTTCATTTCATCCTGTAAAACCAAAATTCCACACTTATAAGTAAATTATATTTGTGCATTTATTTCAATCTGAAATTTCAAAATTCATCTCCATAAAAATAATGAGATAAATAACATGTAACATAAAAAATATATCAATTCAGATCACCTTTTTCACTTTCTGGAAATAGAGCTCAGGATAACAATGAAGCCAATAAGCCAGTTGAACAATGAAATAGAACTTGAACATAAACCTTAAAAATTATAGCAAAACTTCAATTCATGAATTAGAATCAAATCATACATTGTATAAAACTCCAAACAAAATTTTAATTCGTGGATTAAAATCTAATTTACATGCAAAATTCATTTAACTGCTTTAACCAAGAAAAAAACATCACATATGATTTTTATTTTCCTATTTTTAAAAACATTCAGTGCTTTTGACTAGCATTTGATATTCTACATGCAAATGTTTTACATTTATTCTAGCCCATCACTTTCTGAATTTTCAGATTAAAGCATTTCTGAATTCAAGATAGAAAGGAAAAGTATTAAAAAAGAAGTTTATGCCAATTTTGGATTATTACACTGCAGTGAATTCATGTACACACGGGTTAATTAAATCTGGACATACAACCAGCTTAAAGTAAGATTTTAGAGTCATGGGTAGGAGTAGGGAATTCGATAAATTACGTGTCACTGGCGAGTGGAATTTTCTGACCAAGTGAGTGATTTTTTTTTAGGAAGTCTTTTAAACACTGCAAAAAATGTACCAAGAATTTATATATATATATATATATATATATATATATATATATAACTTCTTAATCAGTTACTAGAATGAAACCTGATTTGGAAGACAGATGTATTAAACTAATTTGACCCGGGATTCGTTAATTAAACACACTTTTTTTATTTACAATTCTAAGATACAGCCATAAAGTGGAAGTTTGATCACTGTCACGAATCTCCGAGAATCAATATGTTCACACTGTTTATTGCCCACTGGTTAACAGGTCTGAAGAGCAGTTTGAAATGTATAAGAACTGAATTTTTCGTAGGATTCTAAGATCTTGAGTAAGACTTACAAGATTTTCCTGCCAGAAAGGAGGGAGGGGAGGAGGCAAAGGTGTCACATTAGGAGGGTACTAAACTTTAATTGGATAATTAGCTTTTGACTGATATCTAGACTTTGTGACTAGTGTTGACTCTAAGCCGCTTTAGCAGGGCGCAGCACCCGGCGGCCCTTTTTATTTCTTTTTTGCACCCGGCAGCCTTTTCTATTTCTTTTTTGTGCCTGGCTGCCCTTTTTAACACTTCCTATGTGCCCTGTGGCAATTCAATTGATACCGGGAAAATATCACAAATTCTAGGGACTCTAAACAAACCAGTTCAAAATATGTTTTATGAACAAGGTACAAGTGTGCCCTTTTTGAATAAAAAATGTACCCTTTTTTAGAACAGCGTTCTCTTTTTGAAAAATGTACCCTTTTTTTAGAATAGTGTTCCCTTTTTGAAAAATTCCCACCCAGCGGCCGTTTTTTTTTAGCATCAACATTAGTGACAAAACATGGCTTGGTCAACACCTAGGTCCATATCAGTAAGATTTAAAGCTGGATTTTAACGTTTTAATAGTTTTTATGTATTTTTATTCCATTAACCACATTTTGTATTTTTTTTTTTTTTTCCAGTTTCTATAATGTGAACAAGATACTAAGTTTTAACCTACATTAAACTTTCCTTTGTTGCATATATTTTATAATTTTATACAAATGTTAATACAGCAAGGTATTGTAGTAATGAATTATTTTTGGAATCATGTAAATTTTGCCATAAATATGTTTTTACCAGCCAGCAAAATACAATATCTTTCTCTGGTAAGCAGAGACCTGGAGCTGTGTTTTCCCTGGAGCCGGAGCCGGAACTCTAAATTTTCCCCTGCTCCAGGACTCCTTTAGTTTTTAATATTCTTTTAAATCTTTTTTTTTTTTTTTTTTTTTTTCTGTCTTTTAAATTACCGCGCTTAAAATATTTTAATTACATCATTATTCAGTATTTGAATTATATCATTTTTTATGGGTTTTTTTTATTGTTAGAGATGGAACACTTCTCAAGACATGGTAACACTACTTTACTTCTACTTTCTACTTGAGCTAGGTGACAACACTATTTGAAAAATATGGCCGCCTGTTGTCTACATGTGTAGTTAGTTGTACAATTTTGGTTGTTTGAAAAGTGCAGAAGAAATTTAAGATTTTTGTTTTTAAAATTCCACTAAACTTTCTATTTTAAAAGCAAAAGCTAAAAGTTGTCATATTTTCTGAACAAGCATCTCAAGTTTGATGAGAAGAAAAATGTATTTTGTCAGATCTTTAATAAAGGTAAAGGAAGAAAGAATTTGTGAGCAAAAAAAAAAAATTAAATGTGTAAATTAAAATCTGAAACTCAGAAATGCGAAGTCTGAGCCGAGTTGGAGCCACAGTATTTTATCTTGGAGCGGAGCTGGAGCATCAAAAATTGTTCGGCTCCGGGTCACTGCTGGTAAGATTATGCTAAAATTCTCCAACACCGGTAATGAGGGCCAGTTAAACATGAGTCAGGTAATTGGGTTACTGTATTTTTATATTAGCACATTGTTACTTGGTGAAGTAATATTAAAATACTTTTTATTTATTTCATACTTGTCACACTGCACAGAAATAAATATAAATTAATTCTACTTAACAAATGTTTTTCTCAAAATAATGATTTGCAATATACAGTGAGATATAGTAATTACATTAGAATAATCAAAGAAGCAATTTTCAAATACATGATCTAACCTTGATAAGGGTTATATGAATATCTATTTACTATTTCATATATTCCTCATTCAGGAATAAAACAGATATCTTATACAGCTGAATTCTAAACACATACAGTAGACTCCCTCAAATCTGCACATCATCACAATGTAAACAATGAAACTTTCAGTTCAGATGTAAGGACAAAATTACAGAATTTAGTTTTATGTCATTCTGTATGTATCTTAATATGTAATTCTCGATAATATGACTGAACTCATGGTTTTTCATGAAGGAAATATAAATTTATTTCTGAAAAAAATCAAGATTTGCGGATATCACTGGTAATCATAATCTCTTTACTAAATATATATTTATGTGTTAATCAAGTTTTTTTTTTTTTTTTTTTTTTTTTTTTTATGATTTTGATGCTAAGTAACAGGGTACCTTTAAGAAGAAAGTTATTCATTGAATAATTCAAGAAAAATGTATCTCATCTTTCTTATGCATATTTAATTCTACATTATCAATTATTTACTTGACCTTTTCTTATAATAATTTTATCATTTTAAAAATTATCTTACTTTTTATTATTTTAGTTTATTACTTTACTTAATTATTTTACTATATTGCAAACATTCATTGTAATTTCGACCGCATTATTTTATTCAAATTACTGTTTAAAAAATGTAAACAAAGCAATGACCAGAAATCTGCAAAATTCTAAAATCCTCACAACCTCTGGTCCCCAAGCTGTGCAGATTTAAGGGAGTCTACTATTTGAAACTTTTTTTAAAAAATTGACAAGCAATTTACATCTAAAAGTACCAAAAAGTTTTATCTGAATTGAATAAGAATGATGAAAAAAAATTGGTTAATATTAAACTAACAATCTTACAAGCTCTTGAAAAAAATATATAGTGATAAATACAAACATGTAACGGATAAAATTATCAGATTAACGTATTAAAAAATAACTTAAAAAATGCTTAAATTACCTAAAATATTTATAAGCAAAAAAAATTTGACTATTTAAAAAAAAAATGAATTAATCACTGTGAGAAAACAAACTAAAAGAAAGTAATAATTATAATGTACTGAATATATAATTCAATCAGCTGATCCTTTTTCAGAGTTAAAGCAGAAAATTTGCAACCATACAAATGAAAAAGGATTTTGAATTTATATTTATTGTTTTTTGCGCAAAGAACTTAAGAAATAGCAAAAAATAAACAATGTTTATAAAATATCAGCATATTTGCCGAATCTCCAGACTTAAGCAGATTTTTATTCAAATAAATATATTTGAACAGAACTAGAAATTTTATTTATTGAATAAAATTAAGTACATTTCAAATGACTACCAGACAGAAACAAGACAGATAATGAAATAATTTCTCTGACTCAAAGTATTTTTTTATTTTATTTTTTTTTTAAATCTGGAATGTTGACATGCATGTATCCGTATTAAAAAATGTACTAAAATCGGAACTACTTGATTATGGCATCAACCAAAAGACTGTCGCCAAACTAAGATTATCGTAAAAGTCACATTCGCTTGACATTAAACATGCGATACGTGTTTGTTATGACATCAAGTCTTTAACTAGTATTAAAAAATGCTCTGACGAGCACCAAAAAAGGCTAATATGTTTAAGTATGAAAAAGAGTTTGACAAGTGCTTCTAATAGAGCATGAAAAAAACAAGGGGTCCTTTCTTGGCTGCAGCTCACTGTCAATGCCAACTTTGAAAAAATCATATTTGCGCTTTTTCCATATAAAATAAATTCGCGGTACTTTAGTAAAACTTTCCGTCGCGCTTTACATGTTAACTGCACTGTTGTACTGCGCATGCGTCTGCAATGCAACTTTGTACAGTGCACTGTGTACCATTATTTCTCTATAAATTGTACTACACTGTACATTCCTATTATGCTTTTGATTTTTGAACCTCAGCGCACATTCACACTGTGCTTTTGTACTTCCGTATTAAAGGTGTATGCGTCTAATGTTCGTTTATAATTTACATGCATTGCTGTACTGCATAGTACATTGTACAGCCACAGCCACTTGCTTTTAATTTCAACAATCAATGAATTAATAAATATAATGTTATGCGTGCACATGTGGAATTGTTCCTGTGCAGAGTGCTGCAACAGCCTGCACTGCACTACAAATCAGTTTTCTGTACAGTTCTACATTGCGGGCGTGCTTGGTGGCCCTACATGAGTGTGATACGCTGTAGGAACTAAGGTTTTTGATACTATGTCGCCTTACATTCATGTTTAATCAGGCTGCGTCTTTACTGGTTGTGTCTTTACACTACACATTTTTATCGTAACTGTGGCTGATTTTTTTTATATGAAAAAAGCGCAAATATGATTTTTTCAAAGTTGGCATTGACAGTGAGCTGCAGCCAAGAAAGGACCCCTTGTCCTTTTTCATGCTCTATTAGAAGCACTTGTCAAACTCTTTTTCATACTTAAACATATTAGCCTTTTTTGGTGCTCGTCAGAGCATTTTTTAATACTAGTCATTTAAATTTTTTGATAATTATATATTGAATATAAATAAACTTGAGTTGCTTTAAATATTCCCAATACTTTTTTTCTTATTTCGCACAATAATGCACTATTTAACAAAGTTATACACATTGTTTTAAGAGGTTCCAGGTTTTTTAATCAAATTCACGTTATTTTTATTCATAATTTAATTTACTTGGGATCCCTTAAATATAACTAATATAATTCCTTAAACTGATGTTAGTTTTTGTTGCATTAAAATATCTTAGTTTGTTGATTCTCTCTAAACAAGTAAACCCTATTAGTTTACAATGGAAGTCTATAGGAATTTGGCGATATATCACGAAGTTGGTGACAAACTTAGCGGTATTTTGCGACAGAACAGGGTCCCGTATATGGTAACCCTTCTTATAGGTATGGTGGTGCATTAAATGCTGTTCTATAACCAATGAGATGCGTTTCATTCGAGCGTTGCCATTAAACAATTAACAAATAATCGCGATTTCTGTGACACATACGATAGCGTAACATATATTGTAGATTATCGTGGAAATCGAAGGTTTAGGCCACATCCTATTGTTTAGTTAGACCGGTTATACTAACATCGTTCTCATGTTTTGCTACAATTTCTTTTATTGAACAGTAATTCGTTTAAGCTTCTTACTACTGCTATCACTAAGCACTTTTTCATTCTTAGACGCCATAATGAGAGCTAAAATTAGCGCAAACCTGAGTAAAAGTAAAACAAAAAGTTGTAATAAAGGTACACCAAAGCACTCTGATATGCACACCTTACTCAAAACTTGACTAATAACAAGAGTTATGTGAGGGTTGCCAACTGAACTATTCGGCAGCCTTGGTCGGGAACCGAGATATTGCACGCCAAACGAGTCAAATTTTGATCACCGAAGTTGGACATAAACCGAACTGGTTATAAACAGAAGCGGTCGTGAACCGAGGTTCCTCTTATATTTTGACCTATAAGTTTGCAAATATGGCATTATTTATATATTCAATGGCGATGATCATTAGGCATCTTGGCGATTTTGGCGATGAAACTCATCGATTTCAAAGTAACGTTCCGAAGTGTACTTGAACCGCCACAGATGTCATATACGCTTCACGTTGACGCGATTTTTTTCTGACGCCAATGTCATATACGCCCGGGGTACTTAACTGGCGCCAAAGTTTTCTTATTTTGCTTGATATGGTAACCCGAATGTTGTTGTTTATTTATTAATAAATTGTTTATTTACTTTTATTTTCTTTTTTAAAATTATATAAATTGTTTAGTTCTATTGTTATTAATTAAACTTTTTAAATTTTTTTGTTAATCCCTTTTTAAAAATATATATGAAACTGGTATTCGAAAACGAGGTTTTCGCCAAATTAGCGTCAGAAAAAATATCGCGCCAACGTGGTGCGTATATGACATCTGTACCATACTTGGTACAACTTGATTATCCTGTCGACAAAAAAATTATCGCCAAACTATAAGATTAAAGGACAATAATGGATGGTAGTAAATGTTACATCCATTTGACATTTAACACGATACACATGTTTGTTACGTCATCAAGTGATTTTTAATTCAAGTTTTGGCAAATGTGTCATATACGCCGCATATTGACGCGATTTTTTTGACGCCAATGTCATATACGCACCGGGTACTTAACTGGTGTCAGAGTGTCGTTATTTTGCTTGATATGGTAACCCGGATACAGATGATATATTAAGGAGGTTGGCACAGATGTCATATACGCCCCATATTGGCGCAATTTGTTTCTGACGCCAATGTCATATACGCAACAGGTACTTAACTGACGCCAAAGTATCGTTATTTTGCTTGATATGGTAACCCGGATATTGTTGTTTATGCTGCTGATGTTTTCGAAAATTGGCGTCAGAAAAAAATCGCGCCAATATTGAGCGTATATGACATCTGAGCCACGAGGTTTTCGCCAAATTGGCGTCGGAAAAAATCGCGCCAATATTGAGCATATATGACATCTGTGCCCAAGTTTTTATTAGTATTTTTATTAATGTTTTGGCACAGATGTCATATTCGCCCCATATTGGCGCGATATTTTTCGGTTGCCAATTTGGCGAAAACATCAACAGCATAAACAACATAATCCGGGTTACCACATCAAGCAAAATAACGACACTTTGGCGCCAGTTAAGAACCCGTTGCGTATACGACATTGGCGTCAGAAAAAAATCGCGTCAATATGGGGCAAATATGACATCTGTGCCAATGTTTTACTAACTTATTTATTCTTCCGTTACTTTAAATAAAAATTATGTCAGTTTGTATCATTTGGCGAATAGTTTGGCGAAATCGGTCGACGGGATAATCAAGTAGTACCATATACTTTTGCTGTACATTTTCGTCAATATCTCAAGCAAAAGTACCTAAAGTTAAACGAAACCCTAATTATTTAAGGCACAGATGTCATATTAAACAACGGGTTTGGTGCGTTTTTTTTTCTGACGCAAATTTGACGAAAACCTCGTTTTCGAATAGCAGTTACATATCTATTTTTAAATTACTTTCTATTATTTTAAAAAGGAAATAACAATAAATAATGAAAAGTTTAATTATTAATAACTATAGAACAAAACAATTTATATAATTTTAAAAAATAAAATAAAAGTAAATAAAAAAAATAATTGATAAATAAACAACAATAGCTCAGTTACCGTATCAGGCAAAATAATGCCATTATCGCGCCAGTTATGTACTCTGGTGCGTATATGACATCTCTCCCTTATTAAAAATAGATGGAATGGTATTTTTTAAGGTATGCTTAGTATGTGAAGTATTTATATTACTGCATAACTATTGCTTGTGTAAGTCAGGATGTTATGATGATAATTAAAATAAACCTTACATTTAGCTCCTGAACAGAAGCTTGGGATTTACCTTGTTTTTCTTTTTCCTATCAACTCGTTTGTGCTCCATTGTGTCTATTACTCCAGTTCAAAATATTAATCAAGAAAGTTTATATATATATTTATGACAATTATGCATTATCTGCTTAGGTTGACGTCGATTTCACAAATACAAAAATCTGTCAGTTTAATTTCAATTTTTATTGACTTATAAAAACAAAAGTACACGTGTTATCCTTTTTTTTAAATTATTGTACTGCTTTTTAGGGAGTGGCAACACGAAATAAATTATTGAATTAGAAAATGAAAAGGAGAGATTTCTATAATTTTATGGGGACATTATAAAAGACAATTTCGATTTTCTCATCGACCGTCAAACATACAAAGATGAAAAAAAAACCTATTCTAAGTTTTAACAAGAGGATCAAAATAAAACAAAAACGAAGTTAATCCACCCACTGGAACGTTAGCTACGCTTTGTTGAATTTTTTGTCTTCATTTTTTCGTTTAAGATTAAATAAAAAACTACTGAAAGCTACAGTAATTTTTTAAATGCTATCAGTTTATTCGTCTCGTCGAGTTCTATCTTTCAAAAGAAAAATCATAGTCGTACGTCAACTGGTTCGCCAGAAATTTAAGAAAGTCATTTGCATTTTCTATTTCTTAATCATATTATAGCTTAACGCTGCCGCGTTTGCTATGATTAAGCATTTTATTTGTATTTTTATTAATGTTTTACTAATTTATTTGTTCTTTTATTATGTAAAATTACCATAAATTTGGAATTTTGTTTCTTTCTTTTTTTTCTTCAAGCCTTCTAATGTTTACATACATTTTATAGTTATATTCGTCTACATTTTTTGATTAAATAAAGAGCATTACATTCCTTACAATTTTCCATTATCATAGATATTTATTATGTCCTTAATAAATGATGATTACATTTAAAATACTTACATTTTATTCACAAATACAATACTCTTAAAATATCTGTTTGTTTATGGTTTAATTTAATATTCTGCATTTAAATATGTAAACTATTAGCATTCTTTTGTCTGAAATCATCTAAATGAATCAAACTTTATATTTGGTATGCCGCTATGCCATAAACGAATGTCAGCATTAAAGTAACCCTATTTTTGGTGATTTTTTAAAATTTAAATTCATTAATTTTCCTATCTTAAAATTTTAGAAAGGCAACATTTTTCCATTTGTATAATTTGATGAACAGTTTGGCGATTTGTATAATTCGGCAAAATTGGTCAACAGTATAATCAAGCAGTACCCTAAAATCATTTAAATAAAGTAATCTTTTGAATAAAAACAACTATACTTGTATTAGAGAATAAAATTATTTTTTATGCACATACATACTTTAGAACTACAGTAAACTCCTGTTAGCGTGGACTCCCAATGTCATTTTTTGCCTGCAGTAACCGAAGTCGCCATTAAATTAATTGTACTTACATAATTTAACTTTAATTAAAGTAATACCTCACTTTTCTTTGTGATTGTAGGACAAATGATCTTTTTGCCATAACATTTTTTTTGCTTTTCGATACACTATGAAATTTGGTGAGATATGTCACATTTTGATTGGTAATATCAGTGAAAAGCTGTTAGCAATTTTTGAACGTCTTACCTTTTGCCAATAGAATACTTTATTTCATCACCGTAACTGATGATTTCTTGATCTCTGGAGAACCAAATTTATTTATTCAAAAGCAACTTTTGTGTAATGTACAAAACCAGTTTCGGTTCTGCCAGTCAATTTGTAATAAAAAGTTGTATGCATTATCCTAGATATGGAACACGTTAAACAATATCCTTAACATTAACTGCAAATAGAAAATGACAACGAGAAAATTGTTCTCATTAACCAGAGATGACATCATAAGTGTAGGTGAACTAATGAGAGTCTTCTACAGTTCGTAATATGTTTTCATATTTCAATGGTAAAGCTTAATTTATTTTCGACATGAACAGTAATATTAAAAAAAAAGTTACAAAAAAAAAATTAAAAAAATTTTCCAAATTCTAGACAACAAAAAAAAATTCTAAAATTTTTGTGTTTTATTACTTTCAACATTTTGTATTTTTTGCTTTAAAAAAATACAGCTGTAAAAATAAAAAATTACATAAAAGTTTCAAAGAACATGAAAATAATCTAATGGATTTTTATTATTACTGTACAACATCTGAAGTTCGGACTTTCCAGTGACAGCAGGTATTCAAAAAAGGAGGGAAAAAACAAAATTTTTGAAACAAACAAAGAAAGAAAAAAAAAAAAAGGTCTAGATCAAAGAAATTTTATTACTGAAAACTCATGTCTATGTATAGAATTAAATAAAAATTTCTTAATGATAAATCTAAGTTAATAAATCAACGCACATTAACTGAAATGTTCAGTAGTTACGTAAGTTACAATTTGTTCTTAAATTGTATGTTTCGTTAAATAAATGTTTTGTTTTACTTTTTATTTTGTTATGATTTATTTAATGAAAATGATTGTTTAATTTAGTATTGATAGTTGTTATAAACAATTTTTAATATATGAACGTCATATTTTGCCTTTTTAAGTAGTGAAATTAATTTTTCTTCTTATTGGAAAGGCAATATTTTTGATGATCCAAAGTTCGGAAAAATCCGAAGTTCGGACTTGGTAAAGTCCTGAGGATTCTGGACTTTAGACTTTGTACTGTATTATTATTAATTGATGAAATACATAAAACAACTTACGTCATCTCACTGTGTGGATAATCTTGCCACAGTTTGCTGATATTCAGCAAATATCCTTCCTAGAATAAAAATGCACATACAGAAATTGTTAGAAATCAATACAGATAAAAAAAATTATGCACATTGAATCATGATTAACAAATGCCCCCCTTTATCTATTCAAAAATTTTGTATTAAAATTAATGCTATATTTCAAACAAAAATATTTGATGCAGTTTATATATTGGGGCTGCAGTAGAGGGCATATGGTGGTTAGAGATTCACATCTCTAAGCCTTTTATTTGTAATATCGAAAGTTTGCAATACAAAAAGAAAAAAAAAAAATACAAAAAAAAAAAAAAATATCTTTTAACGATCTTTTATTTGAACTTTAATTACTCCTTGTGGAATAATAAAAGTAATATTTAAAAAATGTTCTAAATGCAATATCTCATTTTATTAACAATTTCTTACATGGAAATAACTTATTCCACATCACAAGATTAATTTTGTGGGAATTTACATTCAATCTTGTTACGTTGTGACATCTTTTTCAATAAAAATATTTTTAAATAAATTTTACAATATTTAAATTAAATCAATAAACTTTTTAATTTTAAAATTTAAAATTCTCTTTTTAGATATTTATTAATTTTCATAAAGTTCATTACTAGTTAATTTTTACTTAAAAACAATTTCAATTTATTCCCCAGAAAAGATTGTTAAAAATAATCAGTAATAAAATAAAAATCTTAATCTTAACACTTTCAGCCAAAATAGAATATTTTTTATCCTAAATTTTAAAAATAAAATAATTATCTTCTAACGATCTTTTATTTGAACTTTAATCACTCCTTGTGGCATCGATAGGAAACAACTAATCAGAGACCTTGTCGTGCTTTTATTAGTTCTGAAGCTGAAACAATCTTAGCGTCTATCTCTCTTTTTCTCTGCTATTGGAGGCCACAATGTGAATTGTCCCTCAGGGGACTTGCGTCTGTTGGCACAAATCCATTTCAACAGTAGTGGATTCCATTTAATTAATATTAATTTCAAAAAGAAGCATATAATTTTTATTACATCGTATATTAAAAGAAAATATAATAATTTCAAAGTGTTAAAAATTAACTCAACGGTTTGAAGCCATGAGATCAACAATTTCTTACGCATCCAAAATTATCCTTATAATAGAGATTGAAGAGAGGGTTCTTTAAAATGCACCCAGTAGTAATGAAGAAAAACTCCAACTATCAATTTACTGGAACAATGATTTATTTAAAGGAAATTTAGAGGTGGTTCAGTTAGAAAAAAATGGGAGAGAGACCCCAATTACAAAATGGGGTGCCGAAGCGCCTTTACTTTTAGACCCTTCACATCTTGAAGGTCAGAGGAGAAGTGCATTTTTTTGCTAGAAGTCTAGAAATCTTGGCGTTGCACAGTATCGCCAATTTACAAACTTTTGGTGACCGCACGAAAGTGAACAAAGGTTTTGGTGAAAAACATTACAGCACATAATCTGGTGTCCCTACCAGATGGGTGACGCCTAGGTTGAAAATAACCGCTTCTAATTGCGATGAGAGAGGGGCAACCAAAAGACAGAAATTGTTTATATTAAAGACAGGCATTAGCTTAAACTGTTACATAAAATTGCAGACTGCAGTCTGCTGGCTGGGAAAAATGCCGAGAATCAAGGGCATCTGGTTTATACTCGACCACTATTCACGATAATGTACATGCTTCCCATAAGATGCATTCTTTTTACTTTTGTTGTTAATACATTTTCAACGTTCAAGTATTAGCAGAGATAAAGAATTTCTTATCAATGCGGCAGGCAACAAAATCCGATGCAATTAAATGAAGACATATTTCTACCAGCAGCTGCCTTTCTAGTTTTTATTTATTTTTTTGCACTGGAAGCAGTAACGGACAGATAACTGATTGAATGAGAAAGGGAAAAAGTAATTGAATATTTGAGCGCACTGAATTAAAGATGCTTTAGAAAGGAAAAAAAAAACACTTTAATAAAAATCTGTATGGTTTTGGGAAATGAATTTAACTATGTATTTCAGTATGAAAAAAAAAAGGGGGGGGGGAGAAGATAACATGTTATAAAAGTAATAAAGTTAAGTTTTAAATTAATTTTGAATAAGAAGAGATATATGCGACAGAAATATGTCACAATCCTCTTCGTCAGATTGTTAGGCATCAAACTGGAGAATTATTCACGCATTGTTTCACCAAATAAAAGTTATCAAACAACGATAGATCTTTACTACTTTTCAAGAAGTGTTCCTGTGATGATGTCATCTATGGTATTTAGCAAGAAACAAACGAAGAATGATTGCATAAGATGCCAAATTCCAGTGCAGTGATAGTAATATGACAAGTTCCTTTTACTAATTTCACTGGATTTTTCATTATTTGAACTGTTAAAAGTGTCCGAACTTTGATTTCTATCTATCCAATAATATGGATTTTCTAGGGACAATGACACAGTTACTGAACATTGATTTTGAACACCTTAACGATATAGAAGTCTTTAAAGGACTGTAATGAAACTCAAATACTGTTTCATGTGATAACAAGAGAATTTGCATTTCTTTAAAAAGGTGTTCAGCTATGAAAATTTACTCCTATAAAATTGCGATTTAATTCACACAATATTAATAAATGTTGCAATATTTATGTGAAAACTATGGGTAAGTGCACTGTTCAATCCCGTTCCCCCCTCTTCATTAATAATTAATTTAAGTCAAAATATGTTTATATAATAAAGTTATTTGATGATCATATTTATCTCTTTGTTTTAATTTACGTTTGTCTTATGATTATATTATTAATATGCCGAAATCATTTTCCATAATATTTTTTTAAAATACAAAGTTAACCATCAATATTATAGAGCTTATAAATATATAATTGGTACTACCTGATTATCCAGTTTTGCCAAATTATACAAATTGACATAATTTTTACTTTAAATAACAAAAGAACAAATAAATTATTAAAACATTAATAAAAATACAAATTAAACATTGAATTAAAAATCACTTAATGACATAACAAACAAGTGTAACATGTTTAATGTCAAGAGAATGTGACATTTGCAATCAGTTATTATTGGAGTTTAATCTTATAGTTTGGCGATAGTTTTTCCGTCCAGGATAATCAAGTAGTACCAAATAATTAAATACATGAATAAATGAATTATTTTTTACATGTTTACAATTTCAGAATGATTTTAGTAATTTATATTGAATAAACGAAAAGACATAATAAGTGTTTATTAAAGAAAAGAAATAATTCGCACAAAATATATTTTACAATGATAACTTTAATATTTTTTTAATATCATACATGTCCTACAACAGAAGACATTTCACCGAATCAGGCGAGTTATATTTTTTGCTTTGTTTTGCCATGAAAAAATCATTTTTTTTATACTTTTTACTTTTACAACATTCATTTATGCAATGTACTGTACGAAATTTCTGACCATTATGAATAAAGTAAATATACAGTAGACTCCCTCAAATCCACACAATTTAGGACCAGAGGTCGTGCGGATTTCAGAATTTTGCAGATTTCTGGTCATTGTTTTATTTACATTTTTTAAACATTAATTTGAATGTAATAACACAATCAAAATTATAATGAATGCCTAGAATACAGTAAAATATCAAAATAATTAAGCAAAATAATAAACTAAAATAATAAAAATTAAGATAATTTAAAAAATAAATTATTAAAAGTAAAGGTCAAGTAAATAATAATGTATAATTAAATATGCATAACAAATATGAGATATGTTTTTCTTTGAATTATTCAATGCAATTTACCTCATAAATGCACCCTACTAATTCACATCAAAATCATAAAATAAGGAAGTTTTATTTCTGGTTTAGCCAGACTTAATAGTCAAAAAAGCTTGAATAATACATAAATATATTTGGTAAAAAGATTACAATTACAGTGATATCAGCATCCAGCAATATCTTGAATTTTTCTGATATAAATCTATACTTCTTTCATGAAAAGGCACGAGTTCAGTCATATTATCAGTCATATCAGTCATTTACAAATAAAATACATACAGAATGATATAAAAATAAAATAATATGTAATTCTGCCCCTACATTTGAACTGAAAGTTTCATTGTTTACAGTTTCGATGATGTGCAAATTTTAGGTTTGCAGGTTTGAGGGAGTCTACTGCATTTATTCTTTTTTCCCATTTAAGTTTTCAAATTTCAATAATTCAAATTTTAATTCCCCCTTTTCTAAATTTCAATTTCTTTTACATCCTTTATTGTCTTTTAATTTCTTTTTTTTATATAACAAATCTTATCAAAAAAGAAGTTAAATTTCAAATAAAAATATACTTCCTTTAGAGAATTCTCATATTTGTCTCCCCCAACAAGCAAATATGATATGAACAAAGTGTGCTCTATGAATAAATTAATGAAATTTACAGAAATTACTATTTATAGGATGAAGAATTGAATAACATTTTTCTCTTTCCTATAAAAGGTGTACACCTTAAATTATAAATAATACTATATAATTTATTTATTACTAATTTTTCCAGGTATATTTCTAAAAATGGGGCCTGTTTTACATGTCTGTGCCATTCGTCTACTTCTAAAGATAGCCATTAAGAAAAGTCTTTAATTCACTATTTGAAAATACATTTTCTGTTTTTCAACAAAATTTTGCTACAGTTTATCTGTATGTACCATCTAGTACATACAGCACAGTCGTATATATTTATTTATAGGAGATAAGGGAAGGATAGATTTCATAAATTACAGCAAAACTAATTATAAAACTTCTGACAAAATATAACGCTAAAAAAAAAATTGTATAAAAGAAAAGACATGCTGCAAACTATCCTTTTTCATATTTATAAATTGTCAAGTTCACTTGAAACTTTTTAGGAAATGGGATTACAGAGTACCAAGGAATATTAATGACCATACTCTATAGGTGAAGATTCCTAAAATTTGAAAGAAGCCAGCAGCTCCTAAGTCCAAAACATCCAGTGGTCACATTGTGAAAAAACACACAAAAAAATACCATTTATATGAGAAAAACTCAGAAATTCAAAGTGAAAAATAATTTATTTAATATATAGATATGTACACAAAACAAAAACTAATTACATAAATGTGTATTTATTTTAATCATACAATTCTTGTAATTTGAATATAAATTAAGTATAACATAAATCTTAAACTATGTAGAGTCAGAAGATAAAGTTGGGCAAGATATAGTTTTAAAAAAAAATATGTATAAGTTAAGTAATTATGGTAATAGGAAATATTAGAAAACAATGTTTCTTATTTTAATTTTATCATACAACAGTACATATGAAAAAAAAAATGTGAATGTGTGAGATTATTTTTCAGTATAAAAATTAAAATACACTTCAAACATTTGTTTTTCTATAAGAAAAATTTTCTTTGAAAAATACAGAAACCTAAGTTTTTTAAAGCAAGAACTTATTTATAATATATCTAAAGAATTTAATGAATGAAATGTGTCATCTTTAATAAAAGTATTCCATACATTTTGATATAATTATACACAAAAGTTTTTACTTACTCTCAATATGATATCTCCTCCCCAGATGAGAGATACGAGATAGAATATCAGCAATTGTCCTGATTCATTGAATTTGCTGTGCTTCACTTTTGAGAGATGAAGTTTCCTATTTAATTTCTGAAAAAGTAAAATATTAAAATTTAATAGAGTGGTAAAAAACTCACTTATCAACCTTAAAAAAATCAAATTGAATAAAATATTTTAATTTATCATAAACATTTTCAACTCAAAGAAGTGCAAACATCTAACTCATTAGTGCAGGGGTCTGTTCAGACTTTTTTCCCAGGGTCCTGTTTTTGCGAAATTGAGAACAGATTTTTATATTTCTGAAAAATCTAGTCAATTTTGTGAATTTGAAATTATTAAATTCAGGTTCTTATTTATACATTTCCAAGAAGATATATGTATGTGAAATACACATTCTCTTTATGTATGCAAAAGAGATAGATCAGATTTTACTTTTAAATAGTTAAATTTGTGAAAAATTCAGTTTTGAGATGGAAAAAATTTGTAAAAGGTCTATTATTAACACAAAGAATTTTGTGAAAGGTTCTATTTTCAAATGAAAAACTTTGTGAAGGGTCCTTTAAAGAATCCAATGTCTTTCTAGACAGACCCTGTAGTGAAAAAAGAAATAATAACAATAATAAAATGGTTACATGCTGTAATTAAATTCACTTACATAAAAGCATTAATTTATAACCCTCTAATAGGGGGGAAAAAAAGAAAAAAGATTTCTAGATGTTTTGACTGTTTCAATGTAACTCAAGATGTATATTTACTAAGAATTAGTGAGTTTTGTTCAGAGATCATTTAAATGTGGTATAAAAGATCAGAAAGATAGGTTTATTTAGAAATGTTAATGTATTTCAATTATATCAATTTGACCTTTTTTTTTTATATAAGAAAACACCATTGTGTGAGTGTTACATATAAAAAAAATATAAAACATGTACTAGCATATTACTTATATTTATTCATTTTCTGACTTCATAAAGCGAATTTGTTCCTTCAAACTTATGTCATTTTATTTAAAATTAAACTGTTTGGTGCTGGGCTTTGTTTAAAATCTTCATATATATCCAAAACACTTAAAAACTGGATTGTCTAAATTAATCCAGGTTACAACAAACAAAGGAAACATCTTACAAGTATGTTGTTTTGTCATCATGCTTATCCATTATTGGTAATAAGCACAAAATATCTGATATTTATATCTGATATTTAATATTTGTCAAATATATATTTCTCATATTATATCTGATCAATACAAAAACCCTTAACGGGTTAAAAGTTTGTGACGCAGCACTTTATCTTATGCTCTAAGAATTTTAAATATGGAACTTAAAAATAATGATATCAAATTTTGAGTGACGCTATGCTATTAATTATAATCTCTCTATATATTATTTATTTCATCTTTTTACTTTTTTATAATCGCATGTGCAAAAATTATGTTCAATTTAAAAAAATGTATAAAAGTTTATTCATTGATGCTTTAACATTTACACCTCTCATAAATTCCAAGTATGAGTTTTAAAAGATATGATATCAAAATTTTAGTGACGCTTTGATGTGGCTTTAAACGATTTGTTTTAAAATTAAATTTAAATTATTTTTGTTTTGGCTAAGATATATTCACACATCTAAATAATAGTTTTAATTTTCCAATATACTTTAAATATGTCACTTTCACTGAATTTATATAATGCATTTAAATGTATTTATTTGAATAAATTGATTTATCCTTTGTCCAATGCTATTAAAAATTTAAAATAAGATTTGCGTGAATAATTTTTTTGTCTCATAGTATCCATTTGAATACATTTCCCTTAGTTTGGATACAATGACGCAAAAAATTATTCACGCAAATCTTATTTTAAATTTTTAATAGCATTGGACAAAGGATAAATCAATTTATTCAAATAAATACATTTAAATGCATTATATAAATTCAGTGAAAGTGACATATTTAAAGTATATTGGAAAATTAAAACTATTATTTAGATGTGTGAATATATCTTAGCCAAAACAAAAATAATTTAAATTTAATTTTAAAACAAATCGTTTAAAGCCACATCAAAGCGTCACTAAAATTTTGATATCATATCTTTTAAAACTCATACTTGGAATTTATGAGAGGTGTAAATGTTAAAGCATCAATGAATAAACTTTTATACATTTTTTTAAATTGAACATAATTTTTGCACATGCGATTATAAAAAAGTAAAAAGATGAAATAAATAATATATAGAGAGATTATAATTAATAGCATAGCGTCACTCAAAATTTGATATCATTATTTTTAAGTTCCATATTTAAAATTCTTAGAGCATAAGATAAAGTGCTGCGTCACAAACTTTTAACCCGTTAAGGGTTTTTGTATTGATATCATTACTTTTTTGAGGTTATTGAAAAAAATAAATAAAACAATAAACACACACAAAAAAAATTAAAGACCAATACAAAGAATTCATAGTCAGGATTTCAATTCACCTTCAATCTCTCCCCCCCTCCCTCCCCGCAAAAAAGGATGACCATACTTCAATTTTAAAGAGCACCGTGCAATGAGATTTTTATAAGAACTCTTTGGTAAGATATGGAAGTAATGTACAACATGCATGTTTAGAGGGTATTTCTGTTGGTTTGCTTCAGAGATATAAAAAGCTATGTTAAATTTTACTATATAAAAAAATTACTTAGTTAAGAAAAATAGCAAGAAATATTACTCTTTAAACCTTTATATATATATATATATAACAATCATCGCTCACTTATAAAAGTAATTCCATACATTTATATTAAATCCAAAACTACAAATTTCTGCTTCTCCCTTTTCTCATTCCTAGTGCAAAAAAATTAAACATTCTTTAATTTTATATAAAATAATCTTTCACCATCCCTATTTAAAATTCTTTATTAACAATAATAACAAATCATATAAAATAATCCCCTGAACTCCGAAGATTCCACTTCTGCTTTTGCACCCACCTCTCCAGCTTACCTAAATAATAAAATCTTTCAAAAATTAGTTTGAAAAAAAAAAATCTGCAACATTTGTTGCTCACTAACATAAATAAATAAATAAGCACTAACTTCCCTAATGTACAGTCATGGGGAAAAAAAGTAAACACCCCCTACTAACTCCTCAACAAATTACCGTAGAAGAAAGTTACTGGTACCGAACGATTGGAAATAAAGTCTACTTTTAAATGTATATAAAATTTGCTTAAGGGGTTATCTACATATTAAAACGAACCATAACTTTGTTTTTTTCAATAGCAGTACACAATTTTTTCAGCAGAAATGAATTCTACACCATTTAATTAGCCTAAAAACAAATTTTTATGCAATTCGTACTATAAGTTCCCGAGAAATTAATTATTTTAAAACAAGCTTATTTTAAGGGCTGTATCCAAATTGAAGTTCGGTACTCGATTGTTAACCGAGAGAGCCCCCTTCTTGATCAAGGCACCTTAAGCGTCACTCAAGCAGTCAATGAAGTCTGCTAGATTACAGGACAGCGTAAGACATTTCAAAATATCTAGTCACTTCTATCATAGACGGTCCCTTAAACCATAATTTTGCCGTTTTTTAAGCATAATTTGAAAACTATTTGGAAGAAAAATGTGAAATTTTGGATTTCCATAAAGCAGGACTTAATAAATCTAAATCAAAAAAATTTTAGGTTACAATTCATAATTTTTTCGAATATTAATTTCATAATTCATATCATAAAATTATAAAAATTGCAAATTCAACGTATTTATGTTTGGGTATGTTAGTATTACTGCTACACAAAAAATTAGCACATTAGGAGCATAATTTCAGGAGATATGAATAAAAATATGAAAATATAATTTAACATTAGAAGCACTAAATTTTGAATGTTTATAATTCAAAAACTTATTATTCAAATGACTTGAAATTTGGTGCCTAGGCATAGTTTGAACCGAAGATTTGAAATATCTCGTTAAAATTGGGTATTGCATTGAAAAAAATGAAGTTTGGATTTGTTTTAATATGTAGATGGCCCCCCAAGCAAATTTTATATACATCATTTAAAAATAGACTTTATTTCCAATCGTTCGGTACCAATAACTTTTGTCTACGATAATAATTTGTTAAGGAGTTAGTAGAGGGTGTTTACTTTTTTTTTCCACGACTGTACATTTCACCTCTTCTCCCTCCTCCTACTCCCCAACATTAAAAAAAATTAAATCTTTATTTTTATACAGAAAATTCTTCTATATAAATTATCCTCCTATTCCTCAAAATTACCACTTTCCCACTCCAGCCTAGAGATTTCAATCTTTAAAACTTTTTAGAAAATCGGATCTGCAAAGTCTTTTGCTTAATAATAAAATATATAATCATGTACACTTTTAATTATTTTTCACACAATCAATTGATGTCATGATAATAGTTGTTCTGAGCGAATATTGTGTTGGCTGGGCTGTCGTACAGATAGCTCAATTGGAAGAGTACTGGCAATTAAAGCCAAGGGTTATTAAAGTTCACTGTAATTCAAGATGTTTAACCCCTTCACGACAAGAGCCCTTTGGTTAATTTTTAACCTTTTACTACAGGTTTTTAAAAACAGAAAATTTTCTGTAATTGAATCACAGAAATGCTCCCATTAAAGAAGGTAAACTTTACAATTAAAAATAAGTGGTGAGAATAATGAAGGATTCTGAACACCTTAAGTGGCTAAGTATACCGGTCGCTCATTCCCAAGGGCTTAAAGATGCTTTTTTGCTATTATAACCTTTAGGATTTACAATATAAAAAAATCTTAATCACTTCTGAGGTAAATAAAGACAGTGGAAAAAAATCAAGATGGCAATGTTTTGATTGGCAAATTCTAAGCTGAGTAATTTGTGCTACAGAATGAAAAAAATATAAAGTTGTAATGATGTCCTCTTGTTACAGATACTAAATCTTTAAGGTTTTTGATGTGTGAACTACATATGAATACAGTAGAAGATCTTTATAATGCACACCTTGGTATGAGAAGTTGTGCGTATTATAGAATTTTGCATTATATAGATCATATTTCATACATCATTAAATTTACTTCGTATACATGCTTTAAATTACATTCCTTGGAACCAGAAAATGTGCAAATTATGATATTTTATATAATAGGTATAGATCACACATTATTAAATTACCTTGAATATTACCTTGAAATATAACATCCAAATATGCCTGGGCAAAATCATTATAAACAGTGGTAAATCATGACTGACAGTTTTGGGAACACTAAATGCATGGCTGGCCAATTTATTCTTTTTCAGTATTTTTAATAATGAAATCTTTGCCTTATTTTTAGCAGAATTTTCTTCCATTAAATAAGGCAAAATTTAAAAAAAAAAAAAAAAAAACTTTTGGAAAGCATGCATTTTAGTGCTGCAAGAAAAACCTGTCATGAGCTGCTCTGATTATAACACTCATTTACAAAAAATTTTAATATAATAACAATGTTTTCATTACTCCAAAATAATGTGTTAAAGGCGATAATGTATCATATTTAGTGTTCCAAGAAATAGCAATATTTGTAAAATACATGTGCTTCTTAACTGAAAAATTCATTGTTTATATCTGAGAAATACATTACATCTTCTGCATTAAAATTTTTTAGTGGCAGGCTTTTGTGATTGAACAAGAACTGCTTGCAGAGAGCTTTTAAGGATTTTACAATATAAAATTATGGCTCTTGAACTACTATTAATCAAATACAGTAATAGGGATAAAAAAAAATCATTAAATAGTTTATTTTAAAAAATTACTTGTATTTTCATCAGATATACTGATTATTACTACCATATGTTATATGTAACATATTTATTAGAAAAGTTACAACTATTTTCATGAAGTTTTGGATCCCCCCCCCCCCCCCCATGACATACTGTCAAATTTCGCGAGGTTATTTTTTCTTGTGATGTTCCTCCCCCGACCGAGAATGGAGAGGGTTTTTACAATCAACGGATTAATTTTGTTTTCCTTTTATTGCTACTTTTTTATGTTAGTGTGGTGATCTTTCAAATGCTATTGCACAACGAGGCGATAAACGCGCTATTCTGTAAGTGGCACGGCAACCCTCCCGCGTACAGGTGGAATTGATAAAAAGAGTTTTTGTAGTCGGAATATGCGGAATGTTACAGAATAGTGAATGGTTTAATGAAAGCAGAATAAAAACTTAATATTTAATTTAAGATGCGAGTCAGATTAATATATTAATTGAAATGGTTACTGAGTAATCACTTTATTAGTTTATACAAAGTCTAATTATCATGACAGCTACAATGCAGCTGCTAATGAAATTTTGTGAAACCAATCTTTTCTAAATAGTAATATGTTCTGAATTGTTCTTATTTACAATAATACTTCATTAACACAAATACCATATAAGGGAGCTGGCTACTTTTATATTTTTTTAAAGTAAATTATTTAAAGCTTTCTTTTAAGCATATTAACTTTAAAATTAAACAAAAACAAGTATCTTACTTTTGCAAAAAAGCTGTTTTATCTTATTTATCTATAAACTTAATTACTAAATAAGGAAAAGTATCATGATGAAAATTTTTACTTTTAGGAGCTCAAAACAACCAGTCAGGATAAAATGGTTCATTTTGAGCTAATCGTGATAATTTAAGTATATAAAGTAGAATTTACTATCAGTCAAAAATATGTCCAAGACTGAAATCAGTCCTGAGACTGAAGGTCTTGCACCCATGGCTGTAATCAATTAGCCTAAAAGAAATGCTTCAGGTGTTGTTGTTTTTTTCTTCTGTTTTTCTTTTGTTACAGAGATAAACGGCAATAAGAATTTTCTTCCCCTTTAGGTTAAATTTCATAAAAATAAAATACTACGATGCTTTAATTTTTGAAGCTGAAAAGAGCTATAAAAAAAAATAAATAAATAACCGAAAGATGTCATTTTAAGTCAATTTTCGTTTATAATATTATTAGAAACGATTCGCAAATGAATCATTTTATAAACGGGATTGGAAATCTTAATTTTGATTTCGTCATACCTTTTATTTAAATTGTGCGTTCTTTAAAAATGAAAGATTTTGTTTCATTTCTTTAAAAGAAAACTCAAAATTAAATTAGTAATCTATCTGTATTACACTCACATATCACAAGAAATACCTATGACACACATGAACGTTATTTTGTAAGGAAAACAGTTATAAGTATTGTTGAAAATAAAAACAATTCAGAACATTATACTAATTAGAAAGGATCGGTTGCAAAGAATGCTGTCTGGATAATTAGAAATTGTACTCACTTTCTCCCCTTGGAATACCATTTCAAGATCTTTGATATTTCTTATTTCTTCAGTCAACTTCGCGTATCGCGTAGTGATACATGGCGAAGTCTTATGGCGAACGCGATGAATTTTCATTTCGATACGAGAATTTTCGATAAATATCGAATTTCGATACGAGAATTTTTTTTAAAATGTGAAATATTTTCTCATTAAAAAATGTTTACTTACTATGAATAACAATGAAATAAAATACCTATAATTACAAAATACTGCTCCATTTTAAAAAATCAGTCTAAGTATTTTAAAGCACATAATAAACTGTTTTCGTAGTTTAAAAAAAGATTTATTGCCAATATTCAGATTTTTAACTGTGACCTAAACCGCGCAAAACCGATGTGCAACGTTCTGTCTGCTAGCCCATAGAATAACATGTAATCCGCGATCCTAAGAAGTCCATTTTTTCATGCGGATTATATAAAAATTAAGAGTTTTCCTAGATACTAGGTCAGTCTTATCCACTTCGTCAAAAACAGATTCATTTTATATATTAATGTTTTTTAAAAAATCTAGACCGTTTCGGAGAAAAAAAAAAGACAAACTTACACCATCGAAATTGCTTTCAAAATGGGTTTACAGATCTGAAAATATACTGCACGTAGAATTGTAAAAAATTCAGAATAGCATTAGACTGCAGATATAAGAATGTTTTAAAAAAATCAGAACAATAGGACCTATATTTGATGAGTTATTAAGAGGCGGCTTTTCGCATTTTCTTTGATGTCGAGTTAGCTGTATATATGAGTTCCGCCATCTACGAATTCTACGATACGATACGATTTTAGGCTTAAGGCTGCGTCACTCGGAATACTACCGTCTTCCATGATATTTTCAAAACAACCAACATACTGACTACTATAAATATTTTCAGATTTAATATAAATTAGAAACTATAAACATGCTGCACTTAATATTCTAAAACTTTTTCTTTCTTTCTTTTCCACTTACAACAAACTTTAGATCAACTAATTAAGAGCAAAAAAAAAAAAAAAAAAAAAAAAAAAATCTGAAAGTTAAACAATTTGCTTTTCAGACTCATCAAAAAGAAAAGTACAGGGATATATACTTTACAGTACAGGTTATCAAGTAAATTTATGTTTTATACAACGAAATTTTAAATACAAAATATTTTTAATTTTTTCATTGGCAATTTTGAACATAAATGTAAGTTTATCTGTTTTTACATTCTTTAACCTGCGGTGCAGTTTAAACTGAAACAAGAAAAGATTCTTTCTAATCATGCTGTAAATAATTGATTATTTTAATTAGGGAGTTTATATTTCAACAGTTGTTTTAATATAATATTATTATCCCACATAATTAAAGGTTCTATGTTTAATAATTCAGTCTCAAATGTAAAGCTGGGACCAGTGTTAAATTCAGGGGGTGGCCCGGGCCAGAATATTTGATATTTTGTGTTTTCAATGGTTAAAAAGTGCAATTTCCCTCCCGGAACTCTATAATGTCCCCTCCAGAGCCACAGAAATCCCCCCCCCCCCCCCCCGGGAGAAAAGTGCCTGAATTCAACACTGGCTTGGACACTTAATTTTTTTTCTTAAAGTCAGTCCAGGAGCAAAAGTTCTTTATAACAGTCTCTGTCTACAGTAACTCACAGTCAATAACCATTAAAAAAGTCACTTTACAAATGTTTTGAATAAAAATATCAAACATCATGATATTTTAAAAATAAATATTAGAAAAATATATTATATCACAATATATATCCATTGATAAATATCACAAAACTCTGTAAGGCAGGCTCTTTGGCAACAGATAATTTTTATGGAAACCGGTCAACGGAAAGTAAACAAGTACCAACAAAACATATGTAAAAGTTACGATGGTGTAATGTTTCATATTGAAAAAAGTATCAAATTGATGTAATTAAAATACATTATAATTTGCTAACCAATGTTTCTGATCTTGTAATAGTACATTCAAACAAAAATCAAACAGAGACTTGGTAAATAGAAATTCTAAATTACATTAAAACAACCAAAGCATCTCAGAAGAAAGAAATTTATCCTATTTTCAGGACAAAAATCAATCTATCCTCTTCCTTTTATTTTTTAGAATTATATATAGATATATCATTGAAAAATTCTTAAAATGCAGCTCTAATTTCAAATGAAAACAAGTTAGGTTATAAAAGTTTGGTATCTATATTATAAAGGACAAATGTATCATGATGCTAAAATCATGTAGTAATGAGCAAGAGCAGATGACTTATTTAACTTTAATTGCAATTTTTTTTCATTTCTGCACATTTTCAATTTTTACACCATCGAATAGGGAAAAAAATGTAATTTATTTGAAAACTATATTGCAATTTGTTTGAAAACTGTGTCCCAATTGACTCAACATTTACTGTTTTTAAAATAATTTTCAAGCATGATTTTTTTTTTCAAATTTATCTATCGCATGCAGACGATTACGAAAGAAAAATCCATTTGTATTTAAATTAATATAAATAGCTCATCATTTGTTTCCAGCTTATATTCTATACTGAAATTAAAACATTCATCAGTCAATAAATAAAACAATAAAATATAAATAAAACAAATATTTAAGACATGTCATTGAATTTAGGCTTAAACCACAGAAATTAACAGAATCAAACAGACTGATAATAAATAGCAATTTTTTGGCAATTCCTACAGCTGTTAACTCCTGACGCATGGCCAAGAAGAAAATACAGTAGAATCTCGATTATACGAAGTAATTGGGACCAGCCATCTTTCAGAAAATCGAAATTTCCGGATAATGGAGAATGCTTCAATTTTCAGATTAAGGAGAAATATATACAATATTTCTTATTATGGTAACAAGTACATAATAAAAAATAAAGCAATAGCAAAATAGAAACAAGAATAAATTACCTGAATTTTAATTTTGAAATTAAGTACCTTTTACACATATCACAAGGGTTTGAAAAAATATTTCGTTTGTCGCAGTTTTGATTGCTTTTGCTTTGAAGCTCTATCACAGTTTTTTTAATATTATTAGTTCACCAATATCACAGTCTCCAAACAGGGTTCGTTGATTTAAATCAGCTTGATTTTAATCATGATTTAAATCAACTGATTTTTTTTTTAAATCATTGATTTAAATCAACTTTTTAAAAAATACTTCAAACGTAGGTCAAGATGTTTGTAAAACATTTGTTTAATCAAAAATACATTGTAAATTTAAGAAATGACTAAGAACTCAAAATGTATGCTTTTTTAATTTATTTTAATAAAATATTACACTTTAAATTTTAAATCAAAAATCTTAAATTAAAAGTGTCTTAATCTTAAATTCAAATCAAAAATCTTAAATTAAAACTTATTGAAATTTATAACATAATCCTGATGATTTTATGTGTTGAGTATATTCTGCAAATTCATTAAATATGTTTTTTATACATTCCAGAGTATTATACGTAATCCAGAATAAATATTTTGTTTAAAAGAATGTATACAAATAAGTATCTAGTTCCACAATCAAATGTTTCAAAATTCATATTTTTTCTTCTGAATAACATGCTTACATTATCTTTTATATTTCCAGATTTTAATAAAGAAATTTGATTAAAAAAAAAAAAAAAAGTTTTAGCTTTTAGTAATGAAGTATACATATGTGATTTTTTGCTTTATTAAATGGGTAAGTTAAGGTAATATAGAAGATATTTTATATAATGTAGAATATTTTTTGAATTACAGTTAGTGTAAGTGCTGATAAAAGACAAGTGTTTTTGTTTCAAATTAACCAAGTAAATGTTTTTTTTTTACAAATAAAGTTTTTTTTTAATTATTATTATTAATTTTAGTGATTTTGTGAAGGGTAATTTACTTTAAAATGTGTAGCTTTAAAATTATATTTTGAATTTTTAAAAAAATCAAAAAAATCCGATTTAAATCAAAAAAATCTGATTTAAATCAAAGCAGATTTTTATTTTATTTTTTTTTTAAATAAAAAAAATCACAGACCCTGTCTCCAACCATGCCAAAACTTTTGCAAAACATTCAAAAACTTCAGGATTGCTAATTTGTTCATTTTCTTCGTTCCACTTCGCAAGTTAAGGGGGGGGGGGGGGGAGCACAAGTTAAATTTAAAGGAACTCTAAAAAAGGGGGTTGAAAATATTTATATGTACTCCTAGTTCAGAAAGGACCGCTTGCACACAAGGAATATGTTTAAAAAGCTTTCAAAATGGGTTTTGCACACAAGTAATGTAAAAGTAAAAAGAAAAGCTTTAAAAATGGATTTCAGTTAACCAAGAGTTTCTGTTAAAAGAGTTTCAGATAAAAGAGATTCAGCTGTATTGCTTTTAACATGTTTCAAAACTTTATTTGAACAGATTATTGCCATTTTTCATATAAATATGATTTTTAGCATTGCTAGTTTCCATTCTAAAAAAATATCATTAAATGTAAAAAAACTATCAGAGTTATTAATTTTTAAATTGTGACTACCTGCATATATATATATATATATTTTTTTTAATCAAACAATAAGTTTTAATGAAATATAAGTATACTACATCGAAAACTGGTCGCAGAAACTTAAAAAAAAAAAAACACATAAGTCTGTCTTTAGTATGTGCAAAAGAAAAGACTATGTTAACATCAAAAATAATATATATGATCGTCTTCACATCCCCTTTGTTCTTTTAAAAGTTGAAACTTTCTAAATTAGGTAATTTGGATACAATAAATATTCAGTACGTCATTATCCCGCCAACCACTCTCCACAGGGTTCGTAAATATCATGATATTTTTGAAAATATCAAAAATATCAGATATTTTGATACATATCCGATATTTTCGATATATATCCGATATTTTCAAAATTGTCAGCTTACTGTTGATTATAAAGATTTTTAGACTTAATATAAATTAGAATCTAAAACATATTACATTTAGCATGAAAACATAATAAAACAATATTCTAAATGTCTTTTTTTTTTTTTTTTCCTTACAAAATTTATGATCAAATAATTGAAAACACAAACAATCTTCTGTAAAAATTGCTTTTTTACTCATCAAAACATAGAATGCAGGATTCAGTTTAAAAAATAAATACAAATACACAACAAATTCTGAAATACAAAATAAAGTTTATTTTTTATACGAAGAATTTGAATATGAATGTAAGTTTGTCTGCTTTATCATTACCTAACCTACTGCACAATTTAGACTGAAGTAAATCAAAACTAGAAAAGATTCTAATGTATCTATTGAAGGAGAAGCTGTAAACAACTGATAAGTTAAATTATCTTTCATGGGCTTTTTAAATTTAATATTATCTCAGCAAATGTTTGGTTCAAAATTTAAATATTCAGTTTCAAACATAAAGCTTATAAAATTGAGATCTTTTTGCTAAAATCCAATCACCAATTAACCCCTTTATCTCATTCTAGCAGGTGCAGGCTACAAAAAGAATTGAGACAGGGTACTGAGGTACTGTTCAAAGACAGATTTCTTATCTATATTATAAAGGACAAACATATCTGTGCGTAACGCATACGTCATTTTGCGAATGGCAACACTTTGAAATTTGAAATAAAATTTTGGTTTTGCATTTTCTCTACTGCAAATTTTTAAACTTCTATGCATCACACATTTTAACTTTTTACACCGTCGTATAAGGAAAAAATTCTCTTTTAAATACTATTTGTTTGAAAGCTGTATCTCAATTTGTTTTTGAGATATTAATTTTTTTGTAGTTTTTAATACAAATTTTGTAATTGTGGCAACTGAAGTACTCGATTTATATTGAAAGTAAAGGGAAAATATTCATGGTTTATTATTTTTATTAATTATATCCTTATTGATGCCATTTTCACATTACAAATAAAAGAAACTTTTTTATAATTTTTGAACAGAAAATGATGTCAGACATTAAATAAAACACGCATTCTTCTTCATAAATCAGCTACATTTTAATATTTTTACATTACGCTGATAAATGAGTTTGAGGCGCTCGGCAAAATCATTCATTGAGTAAAAATGATATATTTAAAACAAAACGATCATTTTTTTTTTTTTTGTTGATAAAACTAAATATTTGACTAATACTATAAATGGCGAATACTATGACAACTAAAGTCAAATTTCTGATTTTTTTTTTTTCGCAGGTAGATTAGAACTTAAGGTTTGTGCGAATGTTCACATGAAAAGTTGTATCGGACAAACGTGACTTTAACTTTGGAAATGCATTCATTAATAATCTATTCTTTTGCGCGTTAAAATACTTTCAAATTGTGAATTTGAGTGGTGCATATGTAAATTACAAGAATGTGAAAATAACGTACAGTTTAGATTTTGTGGGGGAACATTTTATGATGTTACAAAGCGAAATCCTTTTTACTGATTTTTCATCCCGTAAAAACAAACATAAGAGCTCCATCGATAACTTCATCATAATTACTCATCTTGATTACGTAATCTAATACAGTTTAATTTTTCAATAATTTAAGAAGCTGAAGTTTGTAGAAATAATATTTTGGTAATTTTGGGTTTAAAATATTATTTGTTTTAAGAGTTAGACAACCAATGTAAGATGATTTTTTTGTTGTAATTATTTTTGTACGTTTATTATAATTTCGATCTGACAGTTCCTTTCAAACATTTTAGTATGTCGAATTTCGACGGGTTGCAACTCGTTATGGTAATGGGAAAGTTACAGGTACAGTCCAAAACTAGTTTTTGGAGTGTAGGGAATATTTTGTGAGCTATTCTTTTTAGCTATTTATTTACAGATGAGCTAATTTTTAATAACAGTTGAAAATTTTTGCACTCCTTTTGACTGAAAATATTTTGAAAGTAAATATCAGATATGAAAATATTAAGAAATACGACATTTAAAAAATAAATATCAAAAAATGAAAACATCGAAAATATCAAAAACCTTGATATTTTGAAAATAAATATCGGATATATATCATGATATATATCAAGATATATATCCATGAACCCTGACTCTCCATAAGAAAAAAAAAAAAAAAAAAAACTACCGCCAAATTAAAGGATTGCATTTACACATGCTTGTTATGTCATCAAGTGATTTTTAATTCAATGTTTATCTGTATTTTTTATGATTTATTAGCCATTTTGTTAATTAAAATTTACAATTACATCCTAAGCATTGAAAAACTGTTGTGATGCATGATTATGTACAATAGGTCAGTTTCAACTGATGTCACAAACATTCACCAGCCAAAATGGATAATTAAGAAAAAAAAATGTAAGTAAATAAATATTCAAGATTTTTTTTACTGTTTTCCTTAGTAAAGCAGGACATTTCCAAATTTTTTGGTGGGTTTTTTTTTTAAGATTCCAATGGTAACATTCTGCCATTTGTATCTCTGGACATTACAGTCTGGTGAATAGTTTGGTTGACAGGATAACGGAAAAGTACCAAAGATTCCTTGCATATTTATTTCTATGTTTCAATAACTCATACCACAGAGTTACATTCAACTCATAGTAGTTAACTTAATTCACATTTATTGTTACACTTTGAATCACATAGTTTCAACCACAGAATGCTTAACACAATGGACTAGTAGTACAGTACTAAATCTGATTATGGAAGTTTAAACAAAAATTTCATACAAAACAGAAATTTATACAATCTATTTCTGAATCTTTAAATTTAAAATTGCATTCATACACTTAAAAATCAAAACCTACTTACGTCAAGTGCATACTCCTGGAAAATCGCATGCATAACAATGGCAATGAGAAAATAAAATGTTGTGACACAGGCATCTTGCCTTCCATAAGTGTATAGCATTGTGTCACTAGGTTCAAGAGCTAAAAAAGAAAATAACCTTGTTAGACATCAGTATATACAGCATAAAGAATTTTTTTTAAACAAATTAATACTAAATGACCCATTTAAAATTTTAACAAAGAACATTATAGCCCTGCTCAGGCTTTATGCTAGAATGTAGGATCATGCAATGAAGCTCAATATGTTTTAAGAATCCTACTTAAGGTAACATCAGTTTTCAAACAACCCATTTAAATTTATTAAAATCTGAAAATCCTTTTTCTTTCCTTCTAGTGTATACTCTGCCCCTGCTGCATATTATTATGACATTGAATCTTATTTTGGTACTTTTCGGTTAGCCGGACGCCAGTGTTATACATACATATAAATATACATATATGTACATATATATTTACATATGTATATATATACTATGTGTGAGTTTGTGTGTACATATATGTATATATAACACTGGTGCCCGGCTAACCGAAAAGTACCCTTATTTTTTATAAAAGTTTTGGCAAGAGAAATAAAAAATTAAACTCTGAAGTAATAGAATACAGATTATATAATAGTACATACATAGTCCAACATATTTATTTTTGACAAATTTGTTTCTGTTTTTAGACTGGGAAAAAAAAAAAAAAAAAATCAAACTGGCAACTTTTTCACCATTTTTTACACACAAGCATTTTGTTCAATATTTACACCATTTAATATTATACATTCAGAGACAATTTATATGTTATATAATATAATAAATGCACACAGAAACAATGTATTAGTAACAGAATACAACATATCTAATAGTGCATTCATACTTCTGCAATTTTTTTTTATTTATTTATTTATTTTATTTTAATTAATTTTTTTTTGGGGGGTGGGGGGGGGGGACATATTGTTTTACACACAACTGGCAGTTAGTAAATACCAAGATGGTTTCTTTTCCAAAAAAGTTACTAAAGACATGTCCCAAGATTAAAAAAATGGTACTTTATGTTTTGAAATAAAGAAAAACTACAGCTTTTTTTGGCAATAGAAAATTTAAAATAAAAAGCACAATGGAAATCTCTCTATTCTAATGAAAAAATAGCTAACGCCGTCGTAAATGAATACATGTAAATGAATTTTTATTGCTAATAGTAAGAAAACTATTGCATATAAAAACATGAAAATTGGTAGTTTTATAGAGAAATGTTTGTTATGTCAATTGTTAAATCGGAGTTAATTTAAGAGCTATTTAAATGTTAAAGTTGGTCAAAATACAGTAAAACTTCTTTTATCCAAAACTCTTAACCGAAATCCATTTTTAAAGCTTTTTTATTTTTTTTGCTATCACATTCCTTGTGCTCAAAATCCATTTTGAAAGCTTGTGTACAAGTGGTCCTTTCCGAACTATGAGTACATTTAAATATTTTCGATCCCCTTTCTTAGAGTTCCTTTGAATTTAATTTGAGCTCCCGTAAGCTGCAGAGTGGAACGAAGAAAACGAACAAATTAGCAATTATGAAGCTTTTGAACGTTTTGCAAAAGGTTTGCCATGGCTGGAGCAACAGAAAGACTGTGATACTGGTGAACTAATAAAATAATATTAAAAAACTCCATGATAGAGCTTCAAAGCAAAGGCAATTGAAACTGCAATAAACAAAAATTCAAATCCTTGTGATATATGTAAAAAGGCACTTAATTTCAAAATTAAAATTCAGTTAATCTATTCTTGTTTCTAATTTGCTATTACTTTATTTTTATTAAGCACTTATTACCATAATGCGAAATATTGCATGTACTTCTCCTTAATCTTAAAATTAAAGCATTCTCGATTATCCAGAAATTTCGATTTTCCGAAAGACGGTCAATCCCAAATTGCCCAATTACTTTGGATAATCGAGGTTCTGCTGTAGTTCCATTGCAGGAACAATCCTTTGCAATACTTTATGAGTTTGTGGTGTGTAATTATTTTTTTTTTTTAATTTGACTAGGTTTTTTTCAAAATTTTGCCATTTCAAGAGAAATTTATTTTGTATTTCGAAAAGGTCATTTTTGATATTATAGCCAAATTGTAAAACAGTACAAATAGTATTTCCTTTCAGGGAAAAAATGCATTTCCTCGTGACTGACTATTAAAAACAGAATATAAAATAATAATTAAATTAATAATTAAAATAATTAAATGATCATGTGTTAGCAGTAAACGGGAAAAATTGCTTCATAAAAAAAAATGTATTTGTGAATATTAAAAAGAGAAAGAAAACTTTAAAAGAACTAAATTATTCCATATTAAAATCAGTAAACGGAAAAAATTACATCATATTTAGAATGGCCAAATGATAATATAGCCAAACAATTTCAATTTAAAAATATATTTGCACAAGAGATTCATTTTATATTTTGAAGTGGGTTTTTGTACCTATTACTGCCAATTTTAAAACTGCACAAATAATAATTCCTTTCAATTTAAAACATTTATTTTTATGTGAATATTGAAAAGAGAACCGAGAAAGAAAGAAAAAAAAAGTTGAAAATGATATGTTTAAAATGATACATTTAGAATGTCTTATTTAAAACAATTTCCTTATAGCATGTTACAAAATTCTATGAAGCAGTGACATTGTATAGCCATTTTAAACAAGCTGATTTTCAAATGTTTGATTGATCTTATTTAACGATTCACAAACACAGCTGTTAACTGTCGTCTCGACAGCAGTTCATTCGTTTTTAAAATCTCTCAGTCAAAGGGAAATGAATGAAAACCTGATTACACAAAACAGCCAGTGGTCGTTTAATTATAATTCAACCTTCTGCAATCTTTTTAAAGCAGAGTTTGAGTCTGCTGTGTCTGAACTGAACAGAGGTTGGCATGCATAGCTCATAGGGGGCAGAGCCACCTAATCTTAGAAATGAAAAAATGAACAAGGAGAAAATTCATAAACTGAGGAAACACTATTATACTAATTAGAAAAGTCATTGGCTACTACTAGAGAAAAAAGTTCTTTATCTACAGAGCAACACAGTCAACAATAGTTAAAAAATTCATTTACAACTTCTTTGACTGAAAATATCATACATAATATTGAAAATAAATAACAAATATTGAAAATATCAAACTTCGTCATGATATTATGAAAATAAATAACAAATATCAAACTTCATGCTATTATGAAAATAAATATCGAATATATATCATGTTCATTGATATATACCACAGAACACTGACATTGACTGCTGTAATTGGAGACAAACTAACAGTACCATAGATAAATTACTTATTAACTAAATATATTAAATATGAAGCAAAATTTAAAAGACATTTAAAAAGACATTAATATTACAGAGTAAAATACTTTACAGTAGATGTTTCAAGCTATATACAAGCTCCTCATCAGCACAAATGACAACTGAAAACAAAAGCTAAATTGTTTATAAGGACCACATATTCTGGAGGAAATGTACATGCTTCGTCTAGGGGAATTTTCTAGGCGGCTGGTTTACAAGATTACAGAAAACTTCCTTATGTTTCATATATGCCAATATGATTTGACATCTCGAAATTTTGTCTCATAATTTTAGGGCTTTATCTACTTTTTATGAGCATTATCTAACTTAAGATTGTTGTATATGTTATATCTGTTCCTTCCACATTTATATAATTATCGTTTATTAAATCCCCTCAGAAAACTGTAACAGTAATACATAAAAATTCATTAACAAGAAAATTTTGAGGAGCAGCTTTATCCTGCGACTTTTAGGACAAAAGTCATGCCTAATACCTTAAAATTTTTCGGAAGGGTACCATCTAATAATTTTCCAGACAGGATAAAGACAAGACATTCAGCTGAAGTTACTGGTCGAAAATTGTGAACATGTAATGAATGAGACATAACGTTTATGCATTTTTGGCTATGTAAATCTCATTGTTTGATGACAGAAAAATTTACAAGTAACAAAATAAAACTTACCATCTGTAACATTATGATGCATTACAACAAAGACTGAAGCAAGTGGAGCTGTAACCTATCATAAAAAATGCAATTAATAAAGAGTTACTAATTTTTAAAATCACATATGATTATAATATTTACAAGTTATAAAAGTAAAAATGTCAGCAACATTTCGCGTTTGTTTTGCAGTATTAAAAATTTTTAAGTAAAAAAAAATTTACAATGAGATATTGCAGCAATCCAAACATTCTGAAGTTTGAAATTTGCTTATTCTTATAAGAAGTATTCCTGAGCAAATGGTTTGTAATACATTTGTGTACATTGAAATATATTTCCAATATATTTTTCAAAAACAAAAAATAAAGATGAAGATACTTGAATAAAATATTCATTAAAAAAATTATTACAGCCAAACAATGACAATGTTTTTTCTTTAAAAATGATCACAAATACAAATAACAAGTTTTAAATAATTGGAAAAATACAGCAGGAAAATAAAGCACAAAAAGAAACATGAGCCAAACCAAGCCAAAGAGGTGGAAAATAACCTGCTGTTCATAGGTAAAAAAATAGTTTAATTTTTTTTTTGTGTGTGTGTATATAAAGTTTACTTAAATAGGCCTTGTTTATCAAAATAGAAGTAACTCTGTTAAATATTATGTAAAATTGCTTTAAAATTTAACTTTTCAATGCCTTTAAACTTTGAAATATAAACGTATTTAGCCAGCCAAATGTTCGATATTCAGCCAAATAATTACTATTCGATTGACTGAATATTCGTATTCAAATTAACAGTTACTATTCGGCTAGCTGAATATTTGGTATTTCGCTAAAATCACAATTCGGTGCATCCCAAGCTTTAACTAATTTCAAAGACAAATTAGCAATTTACAAAACAAACTGCTTTACTTTATCATTTAAAAATATATAAATACATTTCCACTACCTGACAAACTTTCAAAAGCAAAATCGAAATTACCGTATTTTCAGAAATACCCGCCGCACCAATGAAAATCTGTTTTTTAAAAAAAGTATATTGACGTAAGCACCGCACCCAAGCAGCTGATCTCTAAATTCCGAAATCGTTCCGGGCGCGGATTTTAGAAGTCTTGAAATATTGTATAGAGACACTTAGAGGTCTGCACGGGCCGAAATTTCCAGGCTCGGGCCCGGCCTGGACTAGCCCGATACAAAAATTAAAAGTTCTGGTCCAACCCCTACAAAAGAAATATTGGTCCTACCCGGTAAAAAATTAAAAAGTTTGGCATGGCCCGAGACCGACTCAGAAATAAGTTAAAATTTTAATGTTTAATTGTAGAATAATGGCGATTTAAAAATGCATGCATTTTTTGCAAAAACTTTTGGTCCAGGCCTAATTTTACTGACCTTTGAATGGATCAGGCCATGACGAGACAATGATTTTAATATGGGCTGAGTCAAAACTAAGACTGAAAATTCTGGATTGTGAAGACTAGGAATGAAGCCATCCCTGCTCTGTACAGAAAAAGTAAGTTAGGTCCGGCCCGGCCTTTCAGGAAAAAAATAAGGCTCGGACCCAGCCCAGCCCGTGCAAATCTCTGGAGACACTGCCGAAACAACTTTAGCATAACTAGAAACAACTTTAGCATAACTAGAAATGCTCTTTTTTTTTTTTTTTTTTTTAACATTTTAGCCATTGATAACTAACTATTTCATTGTTTCCGTTTGTAGCAGATTTATTTTTTATTTAGTACATACGCATCTTTTCTTATTCATTTATAAAAATAATTTTGTAAATTTTAAAAATATTTCTTGCTCCGAATTTAGACTTCCCTTTTCATCATAAGTTACTATGATGATAATTATTATGAAGATATTGTAACGATTTCCTTTTAAATGGGAAATTTCTCTGTGCGTGGGAATAACCTTGACGAAAAACCCTGCGTAGTGAAACCAACTTTACTGGAATATTTTCTCATGTCGGTAACTTTTTAAGCCATCTGAATAGAACTGCTCTTTCTTGTGTTGAGAAGAATCCTGAACAAAAAAATACCAGGTATTGCACACTGGTAAGAAAAAGACTTCGGTTACAAACGACCGCTGTGGGAAAAAAATATCACCTTGTTGAGAGGTGCACTACGATTTCGTGTTTCCTAGATAGAGATTCAGGAGCGGGTCTGATTATGAGTGACCTCACCTTTTGGCGACAATTTGAGACGAGCGAGAGAAACACCTCCCGCTTGGAGAGGGGTTGAGAAAAGAGTTAAGTGAGTTGAGAAAAAGTCTGGGGAGAGAGTGGCAGCAAGCTCTCTTGGAGTGAGAGAAAGATTTTGTGGATGAAAAATGATGTTGACGTGATATGGAAAAAAGGTGATAAAGTGGAGAATCACCGGGGCTCAACACGAGCATTCTCTGAACAATAATGAATGATGATAAATATCAGCCCGAGAATAATTGGAACGTGTTAGACAGTGTCAATGTTTAAAAACTTTTGGTTTATATTATTAGACTATGAACTTCAGCGTGTGTGCACTTCTATATTTATAGACTTTCATAACTTCGAAAATATTAATCCAGACTCCGTTTCATAACTGGAGATATCATGTCAACGAATCCAACTTAAAAATAATATGTAATTCTTGGTAGTTAAAATCTTGGTAATTTTACATTAGGCGGGTGCAAAATCTCACCAATAACACTTTTTTTGTGTGTGTGTAAATTATAAACTATATTTTAAAATGATGAAGTGAAATGTTGTGCTTTGTGTAATTATTCCGTATTTTGTTTAATTTTTCTATATTTTAATTCATATGAGGATAAAGTATGCAGAGTTTCCCCCAGACAGTTTCAGGAGGGCACTGCACCCTGCCTGCCCTTAGGTTTACAAAATAGCACCCCTCTTGCCCCTCATTTAAAAAATTAGCTCCCTTGTTGCCCCCACCTGAAAAAAGTGCCTTTACTCCTTTGTTTATTAAGAAAATTACTTGCATAGTAAAAATTGACTCATTGCTGTGTTTAAAATAGTGTTTTGTCTATTAAATATTAAAAAGTAGTTTTAAAAATCAAAAGAATGTCTTTAAAAATTTCAAGAAATGCCCTTAAAAATCCAAAACATGCCCTTCAGAAACCAAAAGTGCCCTTTTCCCACAAGCAGCTCCCTGCCTTTTTTTAAACCTGGGGAAAACTCTGAAGTATGTATTTTAAATATATCTAATATATTATTTGCAGAGTCCTAGGCATGGTGAGACAGCCCTAAGTTGAGTTGTAATCTCAAATTTCATCATCAATGGCATCAACACAACAATATTTTCCCATAGGCATAACCAAAAATACAGAAAACAGTGATACTGCCAGAAGAAATGATTCATCATCTTTCTCTCTCTCTCTCACAATGGTGCTACAATCCATGCAGGATTTTGACCTCCCTCAATATACCTCCCCAGACCTTCCGTTCTCTGGTCTTTACTTTATAATTTGATTTTGTTCAAGATCTTTCTCTACAACTTCCATCCATCTCTTCCTGGGTCTACCAATCTTTCTTTTCCCAATTAGATTACTACAGTGGGACCTCTATTTAACGAAGTCGCTAAATCCCGAAAAAAAGTTAGTTATATGGAAAATTCGTTAAATAGAGAGTCACCCTTTAAAATACTTTAAACTACGTAAAACACATTTTAAGTCAATAAACACTAAATATCATGAAAAAAAGTAATTAGTCACTTTTTTTATAAATTATATCATTTGTTTTACTTATTTTACCCACCAAAAAGAAATCCGCACGGGGAAATAAGAATAAAACAAAACATTGTCTGGAAATACATCGTATTTTCATTAAAAAAAATAATTTTACATTAAAATCACGATTTTTTATTATGGTTGATAAGCTGTTTGGAAGAATACCAAATTTTAAAGCAGTATTCTTTTTCTTCATGCCTTTATTTACCTCATCAAGAATATATATATGGTATGATCCATGTCAATTCGGGCAGCCAAAGAAAAAATCTTACCTTCATAGTCTCAGGAGTTTTTGAATTGAACATATGTTAAAATTCAATAAAAAATAAGATACTTGTATATTTTGGTTTTGCCCAAAAAAATTCCTGGCCCGAGATACAGGCCGCCAAAGATGGCATTCTGGGCACCATTTCCAATTCGCCATTTTCGATAAAAATTTTAAAGTGCTCTATCTCTAGAACGGTGCAAGATATTTTGTTGCGGTTTTTTTTATTTTAAAGATAATATTCTGTTTAAAATGATATACCCAATTTTGAAAAATGTATTCAACTTTTCTTGTGGCAACCTTTTGAAAAAATAAATTTTTTTTTCAAAAAAAAATTTTTTTTCGAAAATGCCAATCCTAAAAATTTTGATTTTTTTACTGTTGATCAATACCATTGGGAACTATCTTCACTGTAAAGAAGAACTTCCACTTTTGAGTTTAACAAATTTTAGAAACATTTAAAAAATTCAGAGAATTTTACAGGAACTGTATACATACAGTTCCAGTAAAAGTCACTGAATTTTTGCTTATTTGTATCATATTTGTGAGGATAAGCCTACTATATATTCTAAACAAGTTAGAAATTGCAATATCAAATGTGGCAAATGAGGTGCGTGCATAGTATTAACTAGTTTTATAAATATTCAGATCTTGGTGCAATAAGTGTTACACTCTTGGGTAAAAAGGCATGAATACAAAATTTACTATAATACCATATATTAAATTCAGTAATACGGAAGTAATATGAATCTATCTTAAAAGGACTTAATCGCCATGGCAACCTAGAATCATTGCCTATCATGGTATATCATTGAATCAATTATGTACTATAGGATTTTTAAATAGAATGAAGAAAACTTTTATTAATGTCTTGTGTTTTAATTTGATTTTCATAGCATTTAAAGTGATACATACTTTATTGCAGAGGTTTACAAAAAATTACTTCCTGTGTCATAGAAAGTGCATAGTGTTTACAGGGGCACACAAAAGATTTCGGATATTTTACCTTATTGGAAATACTGTACATTAGCGATGATTGCTAGAGGTGCATTTTTAGTTGCGATATGAGTTTTTAAGTTTAATTAAATATTTCCATATAACGTTGTGTGTATAAAGGCTGTAGATCATATACAGGGCTACACAAAAGAAATCTTAAGGGTTTACTGAGTATGAATGAAAGTAGCTTAAAGGTGATTTTTAAATGAGTTATGCATTTTTACACTGAACTACATTTAGTATACTAAGATATGTTTGGAGAATATAGATAAAATGATATACAGGTCCACGCAAAGAATTAGATAGATGGCTGTCTATGGATGATAATCTCTGGAAGTGTGATTTCACTGGTTTTAAGGATGTTTTAATCTTAATTAAATATTAGCTAAATAGTGGCATGTGTATAAAGATAGTAGATAAAATACAGGGTTGTATGAAAGTATTCAAATATGCTTCCGTCTATTGACATAAATTTCTAAAAGTCAAATTCCGACCTATTTATGTGTTTTTAACAATTTCCAACATAGTTGAAAGTCTTTATGGATTTGATTTGTCTGCCCAACTGCCTGAACTCTTAACTTGTATTAATATAATTTGTATTGCTGTGTAATTGATATATGTTAATGAGATTGTTTTACTATGTTCGGTATTGAAAATAAAGTATGTATCACTTCAAATGCTATGAAAATCAAATTAAAACATAAAAGACATTAATAAAAGTTTTCTTCATTCTATTTAAAAATCCTATAATGCATAATTGATTCAATGATATACCATGATAGGCAATGATTCTAGGTTGCCATGGCGATTAAGTCCTTTTAAGATAGATTCATATTACTTCCGTATTACTGAATTTAATATATGGTATTATAGTAAATTTTGTATTCATGCCTTTTTGCCCAAGAGTGTAACACTTATTGCACCAAGATCTGAATATTTATAAAACTAGTTAATACTATGCACGCACCTCATTTGCCACATTTGATATTGCAATTTCTAACTTGTTTAGGATATATAGTAGGCTTATCCTTACAAATATGATACAAATAAGCAAAAATTCAGTGACTTTTACTGGAACTGTATGTATACAATTCCTGTAAAATTCTCTGAATTTTTTAAATGTTTCTAAAATTTGTTAAAATCAAAAGTGGAAGTTCTCCTTTACAGTGAAGATAGTTCCCAATGGTATTCATCAACAGCAAAAAAATCAAAATTTTTAGGATAGGCATTTTTGAAAAAAAAATTATTTTTTCAAAAGATTGCCACAAGAAAAGTTGAATACATTTTTCAAAATTGGGTATATCATTTTAAACAGAAGAATATTATCTTTAAAATAAAATAAACCGCAACAAAATATCCTGCACCGTTCTAGAGATAGAGCACTTTAAAATTTTTATTGAAAATCGCGAATGAGAAAGGATGCCGGGGATGTCATCTTTGGCGGCCTGTATCTCGGGCCAGGAATTTTTTTGGGCAAAAGGAAAATATACAAGTATCTTACTTTTTCTTAAATTTTAACATATGTTCAATTAAAAAACTTCTGAGACTATGAAGGTAACCCCCCCTGCCTGAGTTGATATGGATTCAGCCATATATTTATGCTCAAGCACTTTTGCTTTGACATTTTCGAGCTACAAGAACCGAAATTACCAACACGATTGATCATGATCAACAATCTAGAAAATGGAAAACTATAGTTTAAGGACACAGGGCAGCTCCATTGAGGGTTAAAAGGGGATATTGAAAGTTTGCTCTTCTTGGATGGAAAGCAAAGAATCACAACGATTTTACTGCTCTCGGTGAGTTAGGTGCCTGGTAAGATCTGTTCATGGTCATTGATCATCATAAAATGTGTTAAAAGAAAGAATAAGTTTGAAATGTTCAATAATATTTTAATAAATGGGGAGAAAAAAAATTAGATCCCAAGGAAAAGTTTGTTAAATAGAGAATACACTTCGCTATTTGGAGGTTATTTTACGAAGAAAGTTGTAAAATGTTCTTGGTTCCAAGTAAAAGTTCGCAAAATAGAGGTTCGTTAAATAGAGATCCAACTGTATTATAAATCTTCTTTGCGCTTCGTTCATCCCTCATTGTGATTAGATGGCCTAACCATTGCATTCTTCTTATTTTTATAGTATTTATTATAGTAGAAGATCTTTTTAACGCAATTCTCCATATAACGCACAACTTCTCACATGTAAACAATGAATTTTGCAATTAAGAAGCAACTGCATTTCTACTATAAAAAACTGTTACTTTTTAGAAAACTAAATTTAATACATTAGCTCAACTTTCTATCCTTAATTCAGAACTTTAATAAAAAAATCACTATTATTACAATACATTTCTTAGAATAAGTAATATAATGAATGATTTGATACAGGTATATTTGGATTGGACCATGTTTCTAAAGTAAATTTAAAATTGTGTGGAATAATCTATATTATGCAAAATTTTATCAACTCCTGGTAACAAGGAATGTAGTATAAAGATACTCTAATGTATTTTGATTAGGGATTGACCGAATACCGAATAGTTCATTCGGTATTCGGTGGTTCGGCATGTAAACCGAATATTCGGCTTCGGCCGAATACTTAAAAGTATTCGGCCGAATAATTGCAGATAAGTATTTTCTTAGAAGTAGAAGAATTCTCTTTTACTTAGCAGTAGAATAGGCTAAACAATGAGTTTCAATATTATGTGCATGAGTTCAGAATTCAGCTGCACTACAAAAAACAAGTCAAAGGCCATTTTTAATTAAAAAAAAACTTTTTCCTTCCTAAAATAGTCTACATAGGTGTGAAATCAAAACAACTATCTACAACAAAAAAAAAAAAGAGTAAGGAAGATGCGCATCTTTCCCTTATCATTTAATTTTATTTACTTCTACATTAGTTTTTTTTTTCATTTAAATTTATTTAATGTGTATTTTCTTTAATATACAAATCAAATAAATATATATCAGAGTTCATATCTGTATATCTAAGGTGTATATTAAAGAAAATGCACACATCAAATAAGTATACCCCTATGCCTATCCTATAGCTTTTATAACCATTATAGAGATGCAACGAATATTCGGCCGAAGCCGAATATTCGGCCCATTCGGCCTGTCTGCCGAATATAAAGTTCATTATTCGGCCTTGGCCGAATACTAATACTGTAATAAATGTTTTTATATTTATACAGTATAACTTTTTAATTTGACAATTTATATTCATCATGTATAATGAAAACTTTATTTGAAATTAACAAACACTTTTTTTTCCATTAACTTTCATACCTCGAATGGGTTTTATCTACCCATTTTTATATAAGAGGCTAATTTAGGAATCATGTTAAAAAATGTTTATGCTGTATCAGTAAGTACAAAAAGTATCTGTAATAAGCTAACATAATTTGTTAAATTCAAAATTAATCAATAGAGTCAAAACACTGTATTAAACACTAGTGTCGTGAAGGAAATTTTCACCTTGTTAATAATAAACTTTATAACATACAAACATACTTATAACTACTTAAAAGGTGACAGAAACATATCTCATAGATCTCAGGGTTGCATTAAATACTATTTTTTATATGTTTATGTCACCTTTTAATTAGTTTGAACTACACACGTTGAACTAATTTCTTCTTAGGAATTTTTCATTAATTTGTATATCAGTTAATCTTGAACATGCTAATGGCGAATGATTAAAATGTGCAAACGATTTTTTTACCTACAACAATGAAATCATTTATTGATCTGTGGTATGTTAGAGCATCAGATACTGTTAAATGCAATGAATGTAATTTGCTTTTCCTTACAGATATTTCCTTCCTCTGAATCTGAAAACATTCACTATACACTTCTTAATAGTGCTATCTGCTGACAGCAAAAAAATAAATAAATAAAAATAATAAAAAAATTTTTTTGTTAATTATGAGCTTTATAAAGTCTACAATGATCTCTTTCCACCATTTTAGAGGATATTCCTTTCATCCTTTCCAGGGACGTAGCTACAGGGGGGGTGTGGGGGGGTGCGACACCCCCCCACATTTGGTAAACTCGTATACATTCGGTAATTTCACTTTTGCTCAATCATTACATCATTTGGCTCTGATTTTTTTCTTTTTTTTTAAGAATTTTTAAAAACATATTACAAAATTTATTACAAAACAGAAAACAATGTCAAAGCATGCTTAAAATTACTAAATATTTTCTAATTAGAAACTTCCTTTCTCATTGCATTATGTAGGTTTTTTTTTCGCTCGAAGTCTATTGCAATTTCACTTTTTAACTATTTTATGGGCGCAAGAAGCGGAGGGAGGGGGGGGGGGTCCATGATACAGTATCCCTTTGGAGAAGAAATATACCTTCTTCTTATTTCTATGCAGTATCCCTGTAAGCTAGGAGATTGGGGTAGAGAATATCTTCCCTTCATTCAAGAAAGGAACCAGGAGAAAAAGGCCTTGAGGGTAAATGGTACACGTATAGTACACTCCTTGACCAATGCAAATGAAATTAAAAGGACAGATTTCTTGTTCGTTAAAATTCGTTTTGCTGGACTCTGAAAGCTATGGGGGGGGGGGATATTTCGCAGTCTTTTCGGGGGACAGAATGTCGCCAGATGTTTACTGTTCTAATGTCTGTTTTTCAAAGCAAAAAATAAGAGAGAACCGGGAATTTTTTCTTATCAAAGAACGGTGTAATAACATTACATCAGCTACTAGGGATGCACCGAATAGTGATTTTAACCGAATACCGAATATTCGGCCTAGAGGCGACTGAATATTCGGCAAGCCGAATTAACTGTTAGGCCGAATACCAAATATTCGGCCAGCCGAATATTAACTATTTGGCCGAATACCAAATATTCGGCCAGCCGAATAGTAACTATTTGGCCAAACACCAAATATTCGGCTGGTCGAATATTTTAAAATTTTATTAATTAAAAAAGTTTCATATTTCATGGCTTCTTCTGGAGAAGTAAACCAAGTGAATAACTTGCCTTTTTTAATTCTAAAACAGACAACTCAGCAAAAAATAACTTTTGTACCGAATATTCGGCCTACAGGCGAGCCGGATACCGAATATTCGGCTAGTCGAATTAACTGTTAGGCTGAATACCGAATATTCGGCTAGCCGAGTAGTAACTATTCGGCCAAATACCAAGTATTCGGCTGCTCGAATACTTTTATATTTCAAAGATTAAAGGCATTAAAATGTTAAATTTTAAAACAATTTTACATAATATTTAATGCAGAAACTTACATATTGATACACAAGAACTTTTTAAAGTAAACTTTATGCATGAAAAAAATCTGCTTTGAGTTATTTAAGAAGATAATTTTAAAATTTTATTAATTAAAAAAGTTTTATATTTCCTGGTGAATTAAACCAAGTGAATATATATATTTTTTAAACAATTCAGCAAAAATAACTTTTGTACCAAATATTCGGCCTGCAAGGCGAGCCAGATACCGAATATTCAGCTAGTCGGATTAACTGTTAGGCTGAATACCGAATATTCGGCCAGCCGAGTAGTAACTATTCGGCCAAATACAAAATTCGGCTTGTCAAATACTTTTATATTTCAAAGATTAAAGGCATTAAAATGTTAAATTTTAAAACAATTTTACATAATATTTAAGGCAGAAACTTACATATTGATACACAAGAACTTTTTACAAGTAAACTTTATGCATGAAAAAAAATATGCTTTGAGTTATTTAAGAAGAGAATTTTAAAATTTTATTAATTAAAAAAGTTTTATATTTCATGGCTTCTTCTGGTGAATTAAACCAAGTGAATATATATATTTTTTAATTCTAAAACAAACAATTCAGCAAAAATAACTTTTGTACCGAATATTCGGCTTACAGGCGAGCCGGATACCGAATATTCGGCTAGTCGAATTAACTGTTAGGCCGAATACCGAATATTCGGCCACCCGAGTAGTAACTATTCGGCCAAATACAAAGTATTATGGTAAATGATACATAAGAACTTTTTAAAGTAAACTTTTTGCATGAAAAAAATCTGCTTTGAGTTATTTAAGAAGAGAATTTTAACATTTTATTAATAAAAAAAGTATTATATTTCACACTGTAAAAAAATACGACCAGTTTTCCTGTAGGAATCGGAAAAATAGTTGCCCTTATCGTACCGGAAAAAATTCCGACACAGATCGGAATAAAATCTATAAAATGGAATAAAATCCGTAAAATACCGTTTTATTGACTATTTCCTCTTTTTTTTTTACGGATTTTATTCCAAGCTGGGTCTGAAAATTTTCCGGTACGATAAGGGCAGCTATTTTTCAGATTCCTACAGGAAAACTGGTTGGATTTTTTTTTACAGTGCATGACTTCTTTTGGTGAATTAAACCAAGTGAATAATATTTTTTTTAATTCTAAAACAAACAATTCGGCAAAAATAAATTTTTTTACCGAATATTCGGAATACCGAATATACTCGTCGAACTAACTGTTAGGCAGAATTCCGAATATTCGGCCAGTCGAGTAGTAACTATTCGGCCAAATACCAAGTATTCGGCTGTTCGAATACTTTTATATTTCAAAGATTAAAGGCATTAAAATGTTAAATTTAAAAACAATTTTACATAATATTTAATGCAAAAACTTACATATTGATATGCAAGAACTTTTTACAAGTAAACTTTATGCATGAAAAAAAATCAGCTTTGAGTTATTTAAGAAGAGAATTTAAAAATTTTATTAATTGAAAAAGTTTTATATTTCATGGCTTTTTCTGGTGAATTAAACCAAGTGAATAATTTTTTTTAAATTCTAAAACAAACAACTCAGCAAAAATAACTTTTCTACCTAATATTCGGCCCACAGGCGAACCGAATACCGAATATTCGGCTAGCCGAATTAACTGTTAGCCCGAATATCGAATATTCGGCCAGCCGAGCAGTAAATATTCGGCCAAATACCAAGTATTCGGCTGCTTGAATACTTTTATATTTCAAAGATTAAAGGCATTAAAATATTAAATTTTAAAACAATTTTACATAAATTTAATGCAGAAACTTACATATTGATAAACAAGAACTTTTTACAGGTAAACTTTATATCTACTAAAAAACAACTTTTCAAAAGTAAAAAAAAAGCCAAGCAAAAAAAAAGAAAAGAAAAAAGGGGAAAGTTGTGGCTAAAAAATAGTGTGATATCAAATTTCCAAGCTAATATTATGGTACTTATTTAACATTTTTTATTAAAAATTTACCATATGTAAGTCGAGTACCTAAGTATGCGTTGATAGAAAGCCTTTTCTCCTTTACTAAATACATCATAACGTGTTTCTGAAAATTATTTTTTTTTTAATTATGCATGATGGGCTTGGCGGCCATCAGGTTTTATCTTATGATTCTCTTTTTTCGGAGGGGGTTAATTAATTAGTTAAAGCAGTAAAAATCAATTTGTTTTTTTTTCTTCAAAATAAAAGACTTTCTTAATTTATCTGTCTGTAGCCAAAACTAGAAGTTCAAAATTCTTAATAATGCAAGCATATTACGAGCTTGTCTGCTTAGAAATTTGTGTAAAATATGGAAAGATGGCCGCCAAGCCCATGATGCATAATTAAAAAAAATTAATTTTCAGAAACACGTTATGATGTATTTAGTAAAGGAGAAAAGGCTTTCTATCAACGCATACTTAGGTACTCGACTTACATATGGTAAATTTTTAATAAAAAATGTTAAATAAGTACCATAATATTAGCTTGGAAATTTGATATCACACTATTTTTTAGCCACAACTTTCCCCTTTTTTCTTTTCTTTTTTTTTGCTTGGCTTTTTTTTTACTTTTGAAAAGTTGTTTTTTTGTAGATATCAGTTCTTTTTTTAAACAGATTATATATAATTGAAATAATTCTACCCGCTAAAATTAGTCCTTGTATAGCCTTTATAAGTAGGGAACAAACACAATAGTATACACTTTGTTTACTTATCATTCATTTTTTAGAGTAATTAATAATTTAAAATTAAGGAAAGTCAATTTCTTCTTTCAAAGTATCAGTCTTTCTCAATTTATATCGCCTTAAAATTTTCTATGAAGGATGAAAATTTAGTAAAAATCAAATAGAGTCAAAATAAAATATATAGTTACAGTTAGTCTGTCAGTTAATTGTTTGTTCTAACTTTTTTTTGCTGACGGTTTTGCAAAATAAATTTATCTTTACAAATACCTACGGAAAATCCGAGAATGAAGCCCCGCAGGCATCTAAAGAATCGAAGATCTGTCTAAAGAAGTAAATCTAGCAATTCTAGACATGATGATGAAACATTTTTGATAAAAAAAATCTAAAAATTTAAAGATATAAACTGTACATATAACTTCATCTTCATTTAGATCGTGTTATAGAGAAGAAAGAATAAATATGTAATTTTACTCAAGTCTGTTTATCCATGCCTATTTGCATAAATGTGAGAATATAATTTCGTATAAAAATTCCCGTAAATTGATTATATTTAATAGTCTATTATTAAAGCCGCATAAACATTAGAATAAAATTTTTTTGCAGTTAAAAATTGCCTGAAATCTATAGTCTTATCGTTCGTCAAATTTGTTATATGTTTTTTTTAATACCCAGACACCTTTTCTAAACTCTGACCAAAGATCACAGAAATACTGAAATTATCCAAATACCTTTCTATCGTATTTCTTTTTTTGAGTGGGGGGAGGGGTGAGGAAGGGCGCTTAAGAACTTCGTTTTGTTCTTAGAATTCTGAATTAATCATTGAAAAGATCTGCTTACGTAAATCTTGTTGCAGAATTTTCATTAGGTAAGAGTTGCATCAACTTATACATCATGTGAATATATTAAATTACTTTTGTAAAATACTAGATGGGAGCCATTGATATTTTCAGAGCATTTGCCTACATTTTAAACTTAAATTATTTACAACTATTCATTAATTTTCTATACGAATTAAAGAAGTCGTTGTTTCCATGGCAACTGTACCTTTCACTATTGCTTGTTTGTTTGTTTGTTTTATTGAACACATATATATCAGATCACGTGAGGATCACGGCGGGATTTGAACCCGCCCCCACCTACGTTCTCAAGCGATTAGCGGCGTGGTGTCTTATCCACTCAGCCACGGTGGGCCACTATTGCTTTATCTAATACCCAGATACTCAAATTTAACCAGCTGCGCTTAGAATCATGCTCATAACAGAGTACATTTATATGTAAGAGTGGTGACACATATGCACAAGTCGTGTACTCATATTCAAGTTTTTGTCCAAAGTACAGTAACTCAGTTTTCATTAATAGACGTGGAAGATTTCGATTAAACTAACCAAAAAAGTTTAAAAACATTGGCTTTCTGATTTGATTTTATTCAAAATCGTTTTAACCAACCAAAGTGAATGTCCAGGATCCAGAGTGTTTACTGCAAACATAAAAAAAGTTTTCAAAAATGCAGGCTTCTGATTGATCAATCTCATCGCGCTAATAGCGTGAAATCTATCTTCCGGTCTATTCAACGTCCTTTAAATATTCGAGAAAGCCTTGACAAGTCAGGAAAATATCACGCAAAGCAGGCAAAACAAAGAAGAAAAATCATTCATTGGCTCGTTCATATCCACGAGCCAATGAATGATTTTGTTCCTTTGCTTTGCCTGCTTTGTGTGATGTTTTTGTGACGCGTGTCAAGACTTTCTCAAATATTTAAGGGGCGTTTGTTTATTTCACCACCATGAAGCTATGAAAGGAGAGGAGCAGACATGTCAATCTTCCCGTGTGAAAAACTACATAAAGAAAACGAGTTCTTTCCCCCTCTTCTGCCCTTTTCTCTCTTGATTTTGACCGATAGCAGCCCATTTAGCAGTCTCCATAGCAAGATGCAGCTATATATGGCGGACGCAAGGGGGAGGGTGTTAGCGTGACCAATGACATAATAGGCCAGTTTATGACGTTTAAAAGTCACACGGAGTTGGATCATCTTTACACGATGATTAGTACAAAGCGGTGCGCCGATTTTTTTTTGTGTCCATTGCCGTGTACAGATAATCAACTCCACACTTAGGAACAGCTTCAAATGACGTCATCTACTTCGAGGCAAACGAAAAAGGACAGGCTACCGCGGCGCTACAGCGTCTAGAATATATAGTGTGGAAATCCAATCAGTCGATCACAGCGATATCTGCAGGATATTTCCCAAAACTCCAAGACAATTTGGTATAGACGCTGTAACATTTTTTTTAAACGCTTTATTAACTTACATTTGACCTGTGTGCTTGGCGTCAAACCTGCTGTAATAATACGATGTTTACTTTGAAATTTGAAAATATATAGCAGATGTCGCTGCGATAATCTCCCTGGATTTCAGCGTCAGTGCACATTTAAGGGATACACTTTTTAGCGGTTCTTGGATAGCAAATTTCCACATTATGTATTCTAGACGCTGTAGCGATGCATTACACATGTCTCTTTCTTCTTTAAAAAATATCCTGCAGATGTCGATGCAAATGACTGTTTGGAATTCGACATCGTTGTACATTTAAGGGATTCAATACTTTCGCGCTTTTTTAAGTATTGCTGGGATAGTCGATTTCTACAACATATAATCTAGACGCTATAACGGAGCTATAGTTTCTAGAAGATATAGTTTAAAAATCGGCTTATTAAAAAAGTGCTAAAAATTGTATCCCATAAATGTTGAACGAGGCTGAACGACGAATGTCGATTACAGCGACATATGGTAATTCCAACATAACTATTTCAAAAGAAAATGTTTCGCTCAGAGAAGATCTAGAAAATGTTGCTCCTATCGACATTTGTCATTCAGTATTTTTCAATATTTATGGGATTCAATTTTTAGCACTTTTTAAAGAATTACTGGAATAGCCGGTTTCCACACTGTGACCGTGATCTAGGTAGATTTTTCTGTGTTATCGTAACGAGATTGACCAATCAGAAGCCAGAATTTTTGCTAACTTTTCACTGTTTGCAAAATTGTACCTGGATACCGGCCTATATTTCTAGACGCTATAACTGAGCTCAGGAATAGTACAGAAAGCAAACTCTGTATTTTGATGCATTAAGGCCGGGATCTAGTTAGGAACAAGTGTGTCTCTATAATGAAGTAGCGACATACGGCCAATAAATGTTTATTGGTAAAAGTGATAAAAACAAATCGTTAAAGTTCTTTACGAGCATGCCATTATCGCCAGGTTAATGCATGCTCAATTATTTCCCTAGTCTAATAGAGATCGTCCATGCGCGTATCTTCTAATGGAGGATATTCCAAATATGGGTTCGAGGCTGAAAAAGTCACGTGGTACCGGTAATTTACCCAAAGAATTTCTAACTGATAGAAGGGAAACAGGAAACTACACTGTTAAAAATATCGTGAAAAATTACCTCGGTTCTTACAGGTTCTCTATTTTCTGACCAATGAGAACGCTACATAAACGCCTATGAAGCGTTCTCATTGGTCAGAATACAGATAGCCTTTAAAAACAGAGGTAATTTTTCACGATATTTTTAACAGTGTACTACTGCTTTCTCCCATGAACTGTTTCCTTGGCTAGCGGGGATTTACATTACGTAGACGGAGCCTTCCCTTCTTTACGCTAGACGTTCTTGCCTTGACCATGTGATCATAACGTAGATTGAATATCCTCTATTCAAGAAAGCGGATTGCCGTACTTTCGACAAAAGCTTGAAATGAGCATGTCTCCTGTGCATATATCACCACTCTTATGTATAAAAGCTCTCTGTTATGGTGTTGTTTCTGATACAGCGCCTAGAATACCTAGTGTGGAAATATGCTATCCAAACAGTTCTAAAAATTTGTATCCCTTAAATGTGCGACGATACTGCTAAAATTTCAAGTGTCGATCGCAGCGACATCTGTGGGATTTTCGTATTACTATTATTACATTGTATAGACTAGCAATTTCTTGCAGTTGTAGAAAATATCCTGCAGATGCCGCTGCGATCTGCATATTACAGCAGTATCATTGCACATTTAAGGGATACAATATTTTAGCGCTTTTTTAAGTATTACAGGGTTAGCCGATTTCAACACTATATATTCTAGGCGCTATAGTTTCTGAGCGCTGCGCTGTTGGTTAAATTTCGATATTCGTGTTTTAGAGTGAGCAATAGAGAAAAGTACTAAAACTATTGAAACAACAACTTCTTTAACATTGAAATGTATAGCAAAGGAGTTCAGAATCAATGCCTTAAATAGTTTCGAATACGCACTGTTGTTATGACATCAATACCCTTCCTGGATGTGGAAATGCAAAATTGTGTTCAACATAATTGGCCGCAATCTAGATAGATTTTTCGCTGTTAGCGAAACGAGATTCATTAATCAGAAGCTTGCACTTTTGCGAACTTTTCGCTGTTTGCAGCAATGCAGGCTATTGATTGGTGAATCTCGTTTCGCTAACAGCGAAAAATCTATCTGTATCCCAGCCTAAATTTCTGTAAACATTGCACTTCATCCATGGCACTAAGAAAATGACTCAAAACTTTTATGACATAGGCCGGGATCCAGAAGCAGCAAAAATTCTCAAACATTCTGGCTTCTGATTGGTCAAACTCATTTCGCTAACAGCGAAAAATCTATCTGGATCTCGGTCATAGTTTTCTTCGATGAAATCAATGCAAAAGGATAATATAAAAAATTTTAAAAGACTTCTAAAATGATTTGGCGGGTTTATCGCTGTTTGGCATAATTTATAAACTTTAAAATTAATTAACAGTTTTTCGCTAATTAAGAATAGAAAATTTGTGTTTTTAAAGCTGAATTTTACAAAAGCACGTAGATTGAGTAAATATCTGTCCAAAAATGCAATCCTTACTTTTTTATGTCCATTATTTAAGTCTCTACCTTGATTGAACCATAAATTGTGACGAAGAAAATAAATCGATCATTTTCAGTATCTCAACGTTATTTTAAAAAATCTATATCTCTGTTTATAATTAATTTATGAGGATGCATTTGGTCTCAAATTGAAGATATTTTCCATTAGGTCCTTCTGGTTTTGGTTTTATTTTTCTGCGATGATTGGTTCTTTTGATATGGGAAATTTTACGCTGGCATGTTTGGTTGATTTTACATGGAGAAGTTGTCATCAGTATAATAAGCAGTTACGGTGTCTTGCGTTTTATTCTTGGCGTTTGTTTGTTTGGCGAGGTTAGCATTTTTTTTTCAGCTTGGCTTGGCAGAACGACCGTCCTGCTTGATATTAAAAAAATCTGCTTTGAGTTATTTAAGAAGAGAATTTAAAAATTTTATTAATTAAAAAGTTATATATTTCATGGATTTTCTGGTGCATTAAAGCAAGTGAATATATTTTTTTAAATTCTAAAACAAACAACTCAGGAAAAATAACTTTTCTACTGACTTTGATTTAGCAAGGAAGTTTTTAAAAGCATCTTAGATCAGTGTTTCCAATGGGCGATTATTTTCATAGATTGTAAACATACACATTGTTCCTAAAAAATTGTAATAAACTTTCAACAGAGATGTGGTCAAATGTGGTCAAGACAAAAAAATTTTGAACAAGAAACAACACATCACTCCATTTATTCTATCAAAATTACAATACATTCAGTCAAAAATTCTGGGTGTGCAACTACAAGCCGAAACTGAATTTTCGTTCACAACTTTATCAGTAAATGAAGATATTTTAGCAAGATTTGTTTCATATTAATTTAGTTTGTACTAAATGTTATGATATCATTGAAAATGACTGAATTTTGGCCAGTGACGCAGTATAAATACTGTAAATTGCAATCTGAATAAAGGAATGCCTGCCTCATAGTTGTTTAAATATGAAAAGTGACAATTTCCAGCACTTATCATCATGATATTATATTTCACAGAAATCAAAGCAAGTTTGTTAAAAATATAGCTATGATATCTTCGTTAGGGTTAACAAATAAAAATCTAAGTTTGACCTCGAATGAGATGAGATACGCTTTATTTATAACTGAATAAGTGGATTGCGATTATGGTTTTCTGAATAAAAATTGTCCTTTTTGCTGTGTATTATCAACCCTGAAAGTTTTTCTGTTTGATTAGAAACGCCCTTTTTGTGAAAAAGCAAGAAACAGATTATTTACTAGAAAAGGTTCAGGAACTTGCATTTTTACATTGTTAATTTCTATGAAAATCCCCATTAATGGTTAATTTTCTGAAGTACTTTACAAAAAGCAAAAATGTAAAAACATTCTCTTTTACTTAAATATGATTCTGTTTCTAATTATTGTGACTATCTTTATAAGTTGACAGTTAGAAGTAGAAATTGTGTAAGATTTTTAAAAATGTTTTAGAAGTTTTTTAAGTATTCGGTAACATGGCCGAAGAGGCCGAATACAGAATAGATACCGAATATTCGGTACATCCCTATTAGCTACTATATACAATGGTATTGTCTATCTTCGAAAAACTAAAAGTTTCTTGAAAAAATATTTAAAAAAGAATGCGGGAAAAAAATCCTTAAGGCTGTTCTCAAATCAAAAGAGCTACTTTCTGAGATATTTCTGAATTCATTTTTGTTTGGAAATTGGAAGGTGTTGTTATTCAGAAACTATGTAGTTGAAAGACGTTTTCCATTTTTTTGTAAACGCAAAAGATTTTTCAGAAAATAATGTCAAAGAGTGCGTTTTGAATTCCAGACGCGGCAGCTCGAGAAAGACAAAAAACTTGTCATGTGACCACAATTGCTTATAACTCGTTAAGTAATTTTATCAAAAACTGTAAAACTAGTTTCCATTGTATTCTGCTTCAACAGTCAGGCCTGCCAATATGCTTAAAAATGAGACAGAAAATGTGTCAGAAAATTTTGCGTTGTTGAATAGGAAGCTCGAGAACAGCTTTAAAGAAAAATAATAATAAGATAGAGAACTATAAAATATTGGATTTTTTCCTTTGTAACTTAATATAAACCGACGACGATATGTTTTGAGATCTGGATCTGTTCTTGCCACATACGGAGATATATGCCGTATAAACTCTCTCTGGATTTTTTTAAGAAGCTCCGTATACCCCCTGCTTCTAAAATAAAGCATTAGCGTAAACTGTATCCATGAATGTTCATGACTTTAGCGTAGGGATGCACAACCTGTGGCCCGCGATGGGATAACAAGTGGCCGGCGAATTTCGTCAATTTACAAATGACAAAAATTGCAATTTTTGATAATAGATTGCAGGAAAAAATCGCGAATTTCGTCAATTTGTCGCGGAAAACGCAAATTTCGCCAATCAGCTAATAATTGCGAATGTCATTAATCGTCTAGCCGATACCATTTGTATCAATAAAGGAAATTCCCGAGTTGCTAATTTCGTCAGTCGCAAGTCAAAAATACCTCGAATTTCGTCGGTCGCGCGCGTGATCAAGCACGGGAAAATCGTGAGTTTAGTCAGTTTATTACGAGAAAAAGTCGCGAATTTCGCCAACTTGCCGAGAGAAAATTGCAAATTTCGTTAGTCAATTAAGAATTGCAATTTTCGTTAACTTGAGTGCGGAAAAATCGAGTTTCAGTTTCGTCAATCGGGCGCGGAAAAATCGCAAGTTTCATCAATCGGGTGAGGAAAAATCGCGCGTTTCGTCAGTTTATTGCAATAAAAAGTCGTGAATATCGCCAATTTCCCGTGGGAAATTTCAAATTTCGTCAGTCATTTAAGATATGCGAATTTCGCTGATCAGGCGCGGAAAAATCGCAAGGTTTGTCGATCGGGCGTGGAAAAATTGGGAATTTCGTTGATCGGCTGCTGAAAAATCGTGAGTTTCGCCAGTTTATCGCGAGAAAGATCCGCGAATTTTGCCAATTTGCCAAGGATTTTAGTCAGTTAAGAATCGCGAATTTCGTCGACCGAAAAAATTGCGAGTTCTGTCTATCGAGCGTGGAAAAATTGCGAAATTTGTCGATCTGGCGTGAAAAAAATCGCAAATTTCGTTGATCGGACAGAGGAAACATCGTGAATTTTGTCGATTAGGTGCAAAAAATGGGAAATTTCGCCGATCGGCTATGGTAAAGTCGCGTGTTTCGGTAGTTTATCGCGAGAAAAGTTGGGAATTCCGACAATTCAACACTTGAAAAATTGAAAATTTCGTCAGTCAGTTAACAATCGCGAATTTCGTTGACTGGGCGTGGAAAAATCGCGAATTTTGTCGGTCAAGCGCAGGAAAATCTAAAATTTTGTTGATCGGCTGCAGAAAAATTGAGAGTTTCGTCAATTTAACTTCGTTCATAAAGTTCACATTTTCTTCGGCACTAACCACTTTCATGCCTATGTTTGTTTTTTAGCACTTTTAATAAAGCAAAATTTAATCCCCCCGAATAAAGTCAAGGAATATTTTCACTCCTTGAAAATAATCTTTGCTATATCTCTGTTATATATGCAAACATAAACTGTTGATACATCTTGCCAACTGAATTGGATATGACATGTTGACTGGGTAGGGGAACCTAAAGGGATAAAGCTGCCACTCTTCTGAAACCATGTTTTTTATAGGCCACAGATCTCCCCGAAATAGAATAATCTCTGTTTTACTGATGTGGCCCTCGACAACCCAGGAATTTTTGTAAGTGGCCCTTCTCTTAAAAAGGTTGTGCACCCCTACAGTATACCCTTTGTTTTTTTACGACTGCAACACTGGTTCTTGTCATTCAGTTCGAAAAGATAGTTTTTATTTATGTTTTTGAACTTGTTTTAAAATCATCAGTTGTATTGATATATATAAAGACAAGAGCACTGATGATAAGCATTAATCTTTCTTCTAATTGGCCTTTTGAGACACATATTTACTTTCTGCTGCAAAAACTGAAAGCAGTATTTTTCTTAGTTTTCTGAAATGAAGGGATCTCAAAGTTAATTTAAAAAAAAAATCCTTTGACTTGAATTAGTATAATTCATGTAACAGAATCAACGCAACAGCTCACAAAAAAATGCAAGCAAAGTAATTTTGAAGAAAATAAAATAATTTTACAATACCCTCTCGCCCCTTTCCCTTCTCCATCGAAAAAAAAAACCTTTTTGTGTTCAAAACTCTTTTTATATTGAAATTAAAATGACAATATTTAATTTTATACTTATGCTCAATTGCTCAACATGATATTTGACTATTTCAATTCTGCTAACTTTCTATGTTACGAGTTCCAGTTTAAAAATTCAACAGAAAAAATATCCTACAAATAAAATGTAGCTTTGATTAGCCACATTTTGGGGTTTTTAAAAACTATTTAAAGCTGTTCTGAAATCGTAACTTGCATCTTTTTTTTACACTTTCGTGAAGAAATTTTCATTTTTAAATGCGCGAAATTTGCAGATATTCTTTCTTATCCGTAAACGAATAGCGTTTCTCTTTTTTCCTATAAAGGTAACTGATTTTTCAGAAAATGGTGCCAAAGTTGACGTTTGGAACAGATTTTTTTGAAACGTGACAATCGGCAAAAGATGATTATGAGGTAGCAATTGATTATAACTTAATATGTAACACATTTATCAGAAAATTTAAAAATGCTATTTGATTTCAAAGCACTTCATGCCTCATGCCTGCTGATTACATGATTACTTAATTGATTGCTGATTACTTAAATGTGTCAGAAAATTTAACATTCTTGAGAGGAGTAAAAATATTTTTTAAGAACAAGTGTTTGTTTTTTTCACAAACGTGACATTAATACAAAGTTAAAAAACTGTTTAGTTATTTCAAATCTGAATCCGACTCCGTGTATGGTGTATTTGATAATTTTGATCATATGTGATAGAAAAATGTACAATACTAGAAAACAGAAATTCTGCTTTTTCAGAATTTAGTGTCTTCCCCGATGAAAAAAAAATATATATGACTTACAACACACGCTTTTATTTTATGTAAAATGACGTCATTCGCATCCACTTAACAATTCCACATACGATCCACTCTTAAACATCTACAGTAAGATATGCATAGGACGTCACTATCGCGAAATAATACACAAATACAGCAAAAAGATGCCGTCATTAAAGGAATTCGACGCAAAAAAACGGCTGTCTAATGACTCATAGACCTTCATTTGTTTGTAACATTAATATAGACACTTAAAATTAAATATAGTTTATAAAAGCTCCATGTTTTAACAGAAACGATTCGTTTATATTTTTTCAAAATAGCACGTATTTTAATTACATTTTCTTTCGGCTGCTATGAAAAAATGGCAACAAAAATATATGAGTAATATTTTACAACTATTTTTTCTTTAATTTCTACAAAAATGGAGTACTTCCGTTGACAGTATTAAGCAAATGGCCCCAAAAACTACAAAAGTCAATATTTCAAAAATAAATGGAGATGCAGTTTTCAAACAAATTGCATTTAAAAGTACTTTTTCCCCCAATACGATGGTATAAAAAATTGAAAATGTGTGAAGCTTAGAAGTTTAAAAAATTGCTATTGAGTGTTTAATCGTACTGCTGTGTTTTACGGCTGGCGTAAGGTAACATTATTTTTTGAAGATGTCACAAAATAAGCTGGGAGAAAGAAATAGCATACCGTACCGGGGGCTAATAAGAATAGGAGCATTTGGATTTTACTTTTTATTTTCTTTTAATTTCTTTCTCTTTTTTCTATAAATATTTATCCAAGTAAAACGTTCTGTAAAAAACTTCCAAGGGAAAAAAAATTCTGTCCGGCTTTATGCAATATTGTCTTCTAAATGTTTCCGTCGCCCTCTGTAGTTTGTTTTGGTCCTTTGATCTGCTTTGGGGAACAGACAGTTGAAATTTTCTCATTGAAGTAATCTGCAACAATTATCCTTATTCTAATTACCAGAGAAAATAAAAACTACTAATTAACCAATTCTCTCATATTTTTTTTATTTAATTTTTATTAATTTTCTTATTTTATCTTACGTTTTTACTTGGATAAATATTTATGGAAAAAAGAGAAAGAAGTAAAAGAAAATAAAAAATAAAATCCAAATCCTCCTATTCTTATATTGTGCATTTTTCTGTCACATATGATCAAAATTATCAAATACACCATACACGGATTCAGATTTGAAATAACTAAACAGTTTTCTAACTTCGAATTAAATGCCACGTTAATGGAAAAAAAAAATTAAAACACTTGTTCTTAAAAAATATTTTTACTCCTCTCGGGAATGTTAAATTTTCTGATACATTTTTTTTTTAAATCCAGAAGCATGAAATCAGCAGGCATGAGGCATAAAGTGCTTTGAAATCAAATAACCTTTTTAAATTTTTTGATAAATTTATTACATATAAAGTTATAATCAATTGCTACCTCATAATGATCTGTTGCCGATTGTTACGTTTTCAAAAAATCTGTTACAAACGTCAACTTTGGCAAAACATAAATTACGCTTCTGTACCAAGATTGGAACAGAATCAAACAGAACACATGTGTTCTGTACCAAGCCGGGACTGGTTTCATTCTTCCGAGTCTTCACGGACCAAAATTTTCAGCCCCGGTTTTCACTTAGCCCATATAAAAATCATTTTCTCAAGGTGGCCTGGTAGCAAAATACAGCTAAATTAAAATATATTAAACGTGTGAAAAAGAACCTGCCTATGACGGAATCATGTTTTAAACTGAAAATTGTGTTGATCCATGCATAATTGATATAATATTATGCGAGAAAATAATATGTAATACATTTACACCTATTAAGAAGGGAACTTGTATATAATGCATTTTTTTTTTTTTTTTTTTTTTTTTACTTTACTGTGCAATTCCGTCTTAGAAGATTTTACTGTATAGCATTTTTTAGATTTTTAAGTCTCCAATACATGGAATATGGATTAACAAAATTAATGATAATCGAAACATTTACATACAACAAACAGAGATTTATTTAAAAAAAATACATCGCAGCCTACGCCATTTCTATAAAAATGAAGACTACAAAAAAAAAAAAGAAAAAAAAAAGAAAAAAAAAAGAAAAGAAAAAAAAAGAAAAAAGCTAAGATCAAGGATAATGTCAGACGAGCGTCTATTTGCACGCTTTTTTCCTTCCTACACCTTCGCTAGCATGTGTTTCTGTGCACGTTGAAACAAAAAGCGTGCAAATAGACGTTCGTCTGACATTAGCCTAAGTATTTATGGTCAGAATTCCTCGTACAGACAATTTTTTAACCAAATCGACGTAAAAATCAATGTTTTGTAGAAATTCACTCGGGCCGTGCCAGGCTCGGGGTCGAGATTTTCATTTTTTTTTTTTTTTTTTTTTTTTTTTTTTTCCGAGCCAGGATGGTCGCAGACTGAAATTTTAGCTGTTATAACGCGGGGCAGGCTAATAATTTTTTTCGACAGGCTTGGCCAAGTTCAGGCCTACATTTTATAATGGTCTGGGTCGAATTTTTTTGTATGGGTCGGCCTGGCCCGGGCCTGAAAATTTCAACCCGTACAGACTTCTAACTTAAAATTTAAAAAGTATCGCAAATTTCAAATTTGAGTTATAAATAAAAGAAAAAAAGAATTATTTTTTAAATATTTTCTGTTGAATTTATTTTTATTGTAATAATAAATAATCAATCTAAATCTGTCCTTTTACACCTCACCCCAAATTGCTGCTTTTTCCTTTGCCCCCTCCCCCCTCACTGGAGTATCGAGCACGAAAAGCTTAAACTTTAAGTGATGAGGTTATATATATATAATGTGGTGAGGTGGTGTGTATGCAACCCCAAAATTAGATTTCTTGTCTTGTGCACTCCGCAAAGTTTAGCGAATTAAAATAAGAAAATCGCCTGTGAATTTTGCATTATTTACTTGAATAAAAACAACTGAAGAAGTACTGCAATTGTACATATATATGCATATAAATACACGTATCTAAATACCACACACAAAAAAAATTCTTCATAATTGAAATTTCTCTGGGGTGGAAAACACCTCACCTGATCAGTTAAGGGTTAGTCTCTAAAATTACTTTTTTCCTCTGCTTTATTCGTAATTGTGCAATACCATAAATGAATCAGTAGTTATCTACTTCACTCCCTCCATTCATAATTTCTACTACCCTCGCTCCCATCAGTTTGTAAAACTTTAAATGGTTGAAATTATTTAGTTTTTCGTTCAAATTTTTTGGTCTGTTTATTTATATATTGCTGAAATAGTAAATAAATGTCTAACCCCCCCCCCCCTCCCCCCTCGCCTAAAAGAAAATAATGGGAAAAAATACAAAATAAAAATAAATACAAAATTTACGATGAACATTCGGTAAATTCGATCTCCACACCCCCCCAAATGAAATGCTCTAGCTACGCCACTGATCCTTTCTATCAGTGGTTTTTCTTAAGATATTAAGATTTCTTATTTTTTATTTTATTTCACCTGAAAGCTGAAACTTATGTTTCCTATTACTTTTAAAATTTTGTCATTATTTTAAAATGTAACAACAACACACATAATATCTATTAAAATGTAGCTAGACAGTACCTGATGAGGAACTTCTGCTAAGAATTTTTTTTTTTTTTGGCTGAATTATATTATTGAGGCAATTTTTAGGCCGAACATAGCCGAATATTTTTTTCAGAGTAAAATAATGCTTTCAAAAATTAAAAATTTGTATATAAATAATTTTTTAAAAGAAAACAATACATTTTAATTGTGAAATATACAAGAATTGTGCATATAGTGCATACTATATTTTGTTTTTAGGCAAAAATAAGTTCATTATTCGGTGGCCGAATAGGCCGAATATTCGGCTGTAACTTGGCCGAATATTCGGTATTCGGTTATTCGGCCAAACCACTATTCGTTGCATCACTAAACCATTATATCAAAATTGCTCAAATTTCTTTTTTTCATCACCACAATGTTAAAATATTAATCAAAATATAAATATTCTATCAATCATTTGACAGAAAATAGTTAAATTTACAAACTGATATACCTTTTGTATTTTGAGAACATTCCTATTCAATATGTTTATAATTAGACTTAGACAACCAGTAAATCAGCTTAATGATAACATTGTTTCTGTGTATTTAAATGAACTTTTGTTTTTCTGACAATCTTTATCCATGATAATTACCTGTATAGTTTAATACTTTCATAGTTTATTTTTGGGTATTGACTAGTGATAAAATAATAAAAAATAAGTGATGAGTTAGTGAATTTGTGAGTTGAAAGAAGTCATTAAATTTTTTTGTGTAATTAGGTTTAAGAATAAAAATGTAACTGAATTAAATTATTGAGAATTTAATTTCAATTAAAGCTTATTAAAAAAAAGCTAATATATACAAAAAAGGGCATTAAAAAGTTTCAAGTATTCGGTTGCCGAATACCGAAGCTTCGGTATTCGGTATTCGGCAAAATTACTGCTTCGGTCAATCCCTAATTTTGATATGTTTCGAATTTATTTGGTCATGTTCACAAGGTAACTTTAATGATGTGTGAAATGTGATCCATATAACGCAAAATTCTATATAACGCACAACATTGCGTTTTTAGGTTTGCATTATAAAGATCTTCTACTGTATATCTTTTTCATTATATAATTGTTCTATCTCCATATTTGTCCTTATACGCCATGTATTGTCTTCTTTAATAAGTCCAAAAATTTGTCTTAGGATCTTCCTTTCCCAAGTGATAAGTAGCTTTTCATCTTTTTGTGTAGTGGTCCAGGTTTATCATCTTTGCCAAATTCAATTCAATGTCGTCAAATATCTCATTTGTTCTAGGATTCAGTCATATCTCTATATATATATATATATATATATATATATATATATATATTTCTCTTATGTGGTGCAATATAATAAGGCTGAATTTGTTGCTTGACAATTGGCAACAACTGCAGTAACACAATTTGCATTATTACATTCCACCAATCCAGGGTTGCTGGCTTTTAGCCAGGCCAAAAAAAGCCGGCCGGCTTTTTTTGGTTTTAACCACTTAAAAAAAGCCGGCTTTTATTGGAAGAAGTCAGTTTTTATTTTTTAAAGTTGGTTTACAGTAAATTTGTTTTAAATTTGGATCAATTAATTTTTAATACATTTATAAATATTTTCTACTAAAAAAAATAATAGACTTCTATTAAATTTTATCAAATAAATAAGTCTTTATAACTTCTAGAAGACAACTGTGAACGCATTATCTCTGAAAAAAAAAAAAAAAAAAAAATTATATAAACATTGAAAAGGATATATATTAGGCTCCAAACTGGTGTTTTGAAATTCTATATTATATAGCTCCACATATACTACACATTTTAAAGATTATATTTAATTAAAACTGTTCTTAACTGCTCTGCTCAACAAGCGCAAAATGTTTTTACACATTTACAAATTCATTTTTTAACGGAAAGATGTAAAATTCGAAAGCCGGACTATGAAACATGAAAGCGATTTGGAATCGAACTGTGTTTTCCATTTTTTGATCCATCAATTACCTATTGAGCTATAAAGAGATTTTGATCATGTGACAAACACGTTTTTTCACCCTTTTCTGAGTGGTTTCTTCTTTCGCGTGGAAATTCAGTTCAAAACGCTCACTTTGACACTATTTTCTGAAAAATCTATTGCATTTGCAAAAAAAAAAAAAAACCCAGAAAAAACAGTGCAATTACATAGTTTCTGAACAACAACATCTGCTAGTTTCATGCATTTCTGAACAAAAATAAATTAAAACTTAGGTCAGAAAGTTGCCATTTTGGATTTAACAGCCTTAATGACAAAATATAACATATCAAAATGGAAACGAGAAATTAGAAAAGATGTTTTATTTGAGGAGAGTGGTACATAAGTGTATAAAAAATAGAGCATTTAAACAAAAAAAAAAAAAAAAATTCTCAAAATAAAATTTTGAAAAGCTTGTTGCTACGCATATTCATGCATATGCTATTCATAATGTTTTTAATAGTGAGAAATGGTGGTGTTTATTAATATGACTATGTATAATTTTAAATGTTTGCTAGAAATAAAATAAGACTTGTATGTTAATAGCTCTTAAAATTAAGTAATAAAGCATAACTAAGTAACCATTGTCCTCTTTAATTTTATAAAGCAGTAAAAATAAAAAAATTGGCAGTTGGTAATTAAAAATAAAATTTAGAAATAGACCCTTTTAAAATTTAGCAGACATATTTGCAATTCTGAATACAAATCACTAGCAAAATCATCTAAGTTTTATTCCAGTATTATGTCCTCATTATTGAGAAATTGGGTTACTTATTAAACTGTAAATCAATTAAATGTCATTAAAACTAATTAAAAACACTTTAAAATGTGTAGTTTATAATTACAAGGCTTTATTGTATAAAAGCCAATTATGGCCAAAAAAAGCCAATTTTGGCCAAAAAAAGCCGGTTAAAACCAATAAAAGCCACCGGCCTGGCTTTTTTTAATTTTAGCCGGCTTTTTTGCAACCCTGCACCAATCAGAAGCGTGATTTCACTTCTGAAACTTGCGTCATATTTAAAAGAAAAATTTCAATGGTTTTCATAAAACATAAACATATTAAAACAATTCCATTTATTTAAGCACTGATCACGTAAAAGCAGAACACAGATTACTTACTGAGAAATAATATATTAAGTAATCTGAATCCGTGTAAGTACGATAACAAATTTAACCTTTCATAGTAAGCAATATGTAAAACAAAATGTTTCAGATGACGATAATTAATGACATGTGGAAAACACAAAATGCATTTTCATCCATGAATTAAAATTTTACTATAACTACGTGAATGATGTCATATTCCTGCACATAAACAGACTGGACTCTTGCTATTTATTTAAGGATTCTTGGTATACACAAAATAAAATATTACTGAAAATCACATAGTTTACAATTAAAATAAATATTTTAATGAAACTGAGGAATTTAAAAAGAATTGCTTAAATGATGCTCTAATCTCGGAAGGAATGAATGGTTCTGAATTAGTGACGCATCAAATAATGGTTTGGCCGAATACTCAGCCTATTCGGCCGCCGAATAATGAACTTATTTTTGCCTAAAACAAAATACAGTATGCACTATATGCACAATTCTTATATATTTCACAATAAAAAAGTATTGTTTTCTTTTAAAAAATTATTTATATACAAATTTTTTATTTTTGAAAGCATTATTTTACTCTGAAAAAATATTCGGCTATGTTCGGCCTAAAAATTGCTTCAATAATATAATTCAGCCCCACCAAAAAAATTCTTAGCAAAAGTTACTCATCAGGTACTGTCTAGTTACATTTTAATAGATATGTGTGTTGTTGTTACATTTTAAAATAATGACAAAATTTTAAAAGTACTAGGAAACATAAGTTTCAAATTTCAGATGAAATAAAATAAAAAATAAGAAATCTTAATATCTTAAGAAAAACCACTGATAGAAAGGATGAAAGGAATATCCTCTAAAATGGTGGAAATAAATCATTGTAGACTTTATAAGGCTCACAATTAACAAAAACATTTTTATCTATCTTTTTTTTTTTTTTTTTTGCTGTCAGCAGATAGCACTAGAGTTATTTATAGGTATAATTCAAAATACAGTAAACTGTGTGTAAGACGGAAATCTGTCTAACTCTGAAAGATTTTCAAGTCCCAGGGAATTGATAGACATACAGTTTAACATTTGTCTAAGGCGAAATATTGTCTACTACAGAAAAATTTCTCGGTCCCGATCGATTCTGCCTTAGACAGAGTTTACTGTATTATTGAAAGAAATATTTTTTTATGTAACAAGGGATAAATGTTAAACTTCTCATTATGATAAAAAAAAAAAAAAAAAAAAAATTGAATTTGCTTGTATTAAAAATTGTATTAAAAAATTTTTGAATAGATTAATTTTAAATTTAACAGATTATGTTAGCTTATTACAAGCAGATACTTTTTGTACTTATTGATACAGCATAATTTTTTTTTAACATGATTCCTAAATTTGCCTCTTATATAATAATGGGTAGATAAAACCCATTCAAGGTATGAAAGTTAATGGAAAAAAAAGTTAATTTCAAATGAAATTTTCATTATACATGATGAATCAATTGTCAAAATAAAAAGTTATACTGTGTAAATATAAAAACATTTATTACAGTATTATTCGTATTAGGCCAAGGCCGAATAATAGACTTGATATTCGGCCAAAGCCGAATATTCGTTGCATCTCTATTCTGAATGTGAAAATGTCATATTTGAAAGAAAGGATTCATTCTCATAAGGACTCCAAAAATATCATGGCACATGGTAGAATTGTTTCAAACAAACAGCCGATTTCTGGGAAAGTTTTTCATAGTGTGAAAGAGTTACTTTCCGGAAAATAGCACTGAGCTTTAGAATTTATATCAAACTGAAATATTTTAGTATGATTTTGTCAATATGATGTCATATTCACTGGCCTTTAAATCTAATTCAGCAAATTAATATTCAGAGCAAGAGCTGTTTTTAAACACAGTACGATCTTTCAGCAGATATATGAATAGCAATGGCCATTGGTTCGTTTTACGGTCACGTTATGCATTCAGAAAGTCAGATTTTTGGTCTAAAGTTTCTTTTAGACACATCAGAAAATGTTTTGCTAACTTGTCAGGTGTCAGAGATATTGTATTTCTCACAACAAATGAACTTACTTTGTTTGTTGATTTATATTGGTATCAGGTAGTGTTTTTCCAAGAGTTTTTTTAAATAAATTTAAGCCGTGCTGTAGAATATTATGCACAATGAGTTTTAAATTGTGTTCAAAGGTAATTTTTTTCAGTTAATTATTTTATATTTCAAAAATTGGTATATTTCATAATGTTAAAATGCTTTATGACTATTGGTAGCACCAAATAAATTATTTTTAATTATGATTTCAATGAAGTTTTCAATTACTATTTTTTACCTTAAATTTTTTTGAAAATTTCATAAGTTAAAAGGATTTATGATAATACTTATAATAGCTAGAATTGCTGCAAAAAGTGGCGAGTAAGCAAAGCAAGCTGGGGACGCTTAGTGATTCCAATGTGAATTGTGTCGCAATTCATGGGGGTTGGCAAGCGTTAGTGAGCAGAGGGCAGAGCCCCCTAGTTATTTATAATGAATGTATTTTAAATGAAAGTAGTCAGTGATGTCGCTGTACTCGAAAAATCCTGGGTCCCCAGGACCCAGGATTTCCAAAAATCTGGGCCCCTTTTTTACAAAAGCGGGTCCCCATCAATAATAATTCATATTTTAAAGGAATAAATGAAACTCGTTTATTTGGAAAAGATAAAATAAATGCATTAATTACTGTTTTAATATAATTAAATAATGAATTAAAACCAGTATTATTTGCACTCAAATAAGATATTTTAAAAAAATACTAAGAGAAATTTTCTTTACTTTTTTAAAAGTAAAAATGCAAGATTGTAAAATAATACTTATATTTGAGAGTAGAAGATATCAAGTTCCACTAACAACTATCACTAATAATAGCATTCATTTTAAAAAGAGGCAAGACGGGTTTATTGAAAAATATATTTTTGCTGAAAAAAAGAATACTTATGTTAAGTAAAGGGGTACTTTTTGTTGAATAATAGGTGCTTTCATTGCACTTCCCATTGAATTATTTGTCAGCATAGATCTATGTTGGAATCAGACATCTTTCTTGGAAGGGAAATTCACCTCTAAATCAAGCATCAAATCATAAATCTTCAAAAGGAGGAAGACATTTCAATGCAGTAAGAAAAAGGGGGGGAGGGGGGGGAGTCACTGGTCCACCCCTTACAACATTAATTAAAGTACACTGAAATCATGCTGTATTTTAAAGAATCTCATAAAAAAAAGAAATTAAATCCCATTTTATGAATGTTCTACCTATAAGTTTGGTTTGCACATCTTTTTGGTGCTTTAGATGCTGACAAAAATTCGCGTTTTTTCCGCAATCCTTTGACGAAATTCGCTATTTTTTCGCGAACCTGTTACAAAGATAGTGTTTTTCCACGATGCTTTGACGAAATGGTGATCTTTTTTTCGAGATCCTTTGACGAAATTCGGCTTTATTCCGCGATTTTTTGATGAAATTCGCTATTTTTTCGCGATCTTTTGACGAAATACGCTATTTTTTCGCGATCTTTTGACGAAATACGCTATTTTTCGCAGCTTCTTTTATGAAAATCGCGTTTTTTTGCAATATTTTGATGAAATTTGTGCTTTTTTTTGCGATTCTATGACAAAAATCGGCTTTTTTCGCAATTTTTTTTAACGAAATTTGCTATTTTTCTGCGATTTTTTGGCGAAATACGCTATATTTTTTTTGCAGCCTTTTTACGAAAATTGCGTTTTTTTCATGATATTTTGATGAAATTTGCACTATTTTTTGCGATCGTTTGATGAAAATCGGCTTTTTCCGCAATTTGTTGAAGAAATTCGCTATTTTTTCGCGGCCCTTTTACGAAAATCTCGTTTTTTCCACAATATTTTGATGAAATTTGCGCTATTTTTTGCAATCCTTTGACGAAAATAGGCTTTTTTCCGTGATTTTTTGACGAAACTTTTGTAAGAACTATTTTTTTGTGCCCCGTCTCCGATTTTCCGCATAATTTACGCGCTATAGCGCGTCCACAGCATCGCTGGTAGTATATGAATTTTAAATGAAAGGGGTGAACAATTTACAGTTAAAATAAATTAAAATGACGGCAATGAAAACAATATTTGGTGATTTATCACCTGCACCAAGCAGGCTAGCATAAAAGCAGGGGTGCAGAATATGTCCGATCCAGCGATCTAGGATTGGGGGAAATTTTTCAGAAACATACACAATTGATTTCGATTTTGGCATAGATGCCGTATCTTCCCTCAGCTGTCGTTGTTTTGAATTGTTTGGCGATATTTTGTTGGCGTGTTGGCGATGTTTACAGATATGACAAACTCGATATGGAAACCCCGTGTGACGTGTCGTGTTCTGGCAACCCCTGAGAAGCTTGGAATTTTGTGGATGTATTTTATTTTGATATCGTGTCCTATCGTTGTCTTTTTATTTTTATGTTAAATTTATTGGATGTATTTCATTGACTATAGTTTCTGTAGTCTGTTTAAACGCTCTTGCTGAAGTAATTAAGAAATATGAGGAAATTTTGACAAGAAAGGGAGGTTTGTTTATAGCGTGTCAATGCGTATTAAGCCTATTTTGGAAAATGACGGTGGTGTTATGAGAGATATTTTGTGCTCGAGGTTTGAATAAAGCAGATGTCTGTTAAGGTATGTTGATAATTTTATGTATATTTTGTTGCTTTAAGAGTTTTTTACATTTTGAGATTGCTACAAAACGAGAACTGTTGAATTTTGAGAATGCTAAACCGTGAAAAATGCTGAATTCGGCGATGTTTTTTTTTCGGTAAATGTGCGTGAAGCGCTCATACAATTATTGCTGATTGCCACTTTAGGGAGTTTTGTTTTTTTATGTATATTTTGCTGCTTTAAGAGTTTTTTATGTTTTGAGATTGCTACAAAATGAGAACTGCTGAATTTTGAGAATGCTATATCGCGAGAAATGCTGAATTTGGCAATGTTTTTATTTCGGTAAATGTGCGCGAAGCGCTCATACAAGGATTACTGATTGCCAGTTTAGCGAATTTTGTTTATTATTTACATTTTATTTTCGTTAAGCCAAACATGCGTATAAACCGGTGGTTGGCGACATTTACTACTTGGCGGTAAAGGGGTTTTCACGCCAAGAATTCCAAGATGGCGACCGGGGGGAACTTATGACATCTGTTCCTTGATTTTTAACAACGAATTCCATTATTCCCTGAGATAGAACAATTTCAGTACAAATAAAAATATCTGTATGGCGACCTTCACAAAATCTATCTCAGAATAACAGAGTTTCCCCCAGGTTTAAAAAAGGGCAGGGAGCTGCTTGTGAGAAAAGGGCACTTTTGGATTCCGGAGGTCATGTTTAGGATTCTTAAAGGCATTTCTTGAAAATTTTAAAGACATTCTTTTGATTTTTAAAACTACTTTTTAATATTTAATAGACAGAACACTATTTTAAAGACAGCAATGAGGCAATTTTTACTATGCAAGTAATTTTTTTAATAAACAAAGGAGTAAAGGCACTTTTTTCAGGTGGGGGCAACAAGGGAGCTAATTTTTTAAATGAGAGGCAAGGGGGGTGCTATTTTGTAAACCTAAGGGCAGGCAGGTTGCAGCACCCTCCTGAAACTGTCTGGGGGAAACTCTGGAATAATATGTACCGTATATCAGGGGTGATTATGTTCCAAAAGTTTAAGACAATAGGTTCCAAGAAAAAAAAAAAGAAAAATTGGTCATCTGGAAATTCTGACATAAAAATACCGTGAATTTTCGCGAAAAATTACGGAAAAAGCGCAAATTTCGTCACAAGATCGCAAAATAACTGCACATTTCGTCAGAAGATCGCGAAAGAACCGCTAATTTCGTCAAAAGATCACAAAACCACCTCGAATTTCGTCAAAAGATCGCAAAACAACTGCGATTTTCGTCAAAACATGGCGAAATAACCACGATTTTCGTCAAAACAGAACGAATAACCTTCTATTTCGTCAAAAAAAAGCAAAAAAACTGCAAATTTCGTCAAAAGATCGCGAAATGAACGTAAATTTACTCAAAAGATCGCGAAATAAACGCAAATTTTGTCAAAAGATTGCGAAACAACCGCGCATTCGGCAAAAGGGGAGAAATAACTGCAAATTTCATTAAAAGATCGCAAAAATCGGCAAATTTCGTCAAAAGATCAAGAAAGAATCGCAAATTTCGTCAAAAGATCACGAAAGAATCACAAATTTCTTCGAGAGATCACGAAAGAACCGCGAATTTCGCCAAACGATCGCAAAACAATCACGAATTTCATCAAATGATGGCAAAACAACTGCGCATTTCGTCTTGTAACCTTTCAGAAAATTTGCTGTGAATTTTAGGAATTTTCTTTTCACCCAGATTCACCCCTGCCATATATACTCACGCATAAGTTGAGAAATATTTGAAAAATAAATTTTCTATACCTACGGTAATACAGCACTTACCTATAACATACTGTAAAATTTTGGGGAAATTTCCGTGTGGATTGGGGGAAATGTTGGGAGTAGGAACATTTTCTGCACCCCTGCATAAAAGTACCGAAATCTTTAGTTTAAAATGTTTATCTTCATCATTAAAAAAAAGAATCATGGATTTTACAGTTTTGAAAATCACTGCACTATTAGAAAACTGTTTCTTCAGGGTTTCAGATTGGCAATGATTTCTAAAAACAGTATTTTTGAAAAAAATAAATAGTCAAGATCGACCGACACATTTGTAGGGGAAGACGGGGTACAATGAAACACGGGGTACAATGAAACATTACTTGTAAAATCAGTCAAATTTGTCATAGAGAGTTGCAGTTTATATATATGTTATACAACTATATGTTCCAGTTACTGATGTGATTTGGATACATTCAGACTTTTACAACAGTAGCAATAGAAGATTATTGCTTTTACGCCATTGAAAGTAACTTTCTTTACTAAAAGTAATTTTGTTTATTTTTCCTTGTTGTTATATGTAATAATTATTTTTTCTATACATTGTTTTCTTTCGGTTGTTGTCTTCATACCTCCAAAACCAAATTTAAAAAAATAAATATTAGAAGTTTGAAAATAAATTTTTATTTAGTAACCTCAGTGCGGGGTACAATGAAACACTTGCAGACGGGGTACAATGAAACATGTTTTATTATGGTAATAAAAGTAGTAAACAGAATATATTAGAAGTAAGAGTAGGAAAACAGAAAAAAAAAAGAGTTTTGTTCTAACCAGGTCAGTAAAAAATGCTCTTGTTAAGCAATTAAAAAACAGAAAGCGAAAAAAAGCTGAGAAGGGATTGTTTTGTAAACAAACTCTGCCTGCTACAGACTCTGATGATGATCCAGATTTTTTTCCAGGCCCAGCTGGTCATCGAGGTACTAAGAATGAGATATTCACACATAACATGTATGGCACAAGCAGTATCCGTATAAATGAAAACATAAGGAAATATATACTGTTGCAGAAATCATACATTTAAATGAAGTCAAATGTGAAATACTTGATATAAAGACTCCAACCTAGGTTTTTTTTTTCTTTTTTAGAAACTTACATTTAAAAAAAAACTCATTCTGTTGAAACTACCACCCCATATTCCTTCAGGATCAACTGAAATATAAACAGAAATGCTAACTTTTGAAACTGACTTGCACCAATTTAATGTAAAATGAAAGGTATTTCTTAAACTAATAGAATTTTCTTATTTTTCATCTTAGACTATACTATTTTTATCAATTTCCTTATTAATCAAGTTTTGTTTTTGTATTTATCTCATTTTTCATAAAATAAACTATACTGGGTGAAAATTGCTTCTATCATTTGGAGTGTTTCATTGTACCCCAGTATGTGTTTCATTGTACCCCGGCATACGGGGTACAATGAAACACTGTAAGACATTTATTTTTTGTTATTTTTCAAGCATAAAGATATTGTTTAGAACCTAATAAAAAATTGTTTAGATGGGGAAAATACAAGATTAAAAATATGCATTAATTATATTTTTGTGCATGCAAAATTGTGGATAGGAAAAAAAAAATAGTAAATTTTGTTTCATTGTACCCCGTCTTCCTCTACCTACCAATTTCTGTCAAAAACTTAGTTCAATTTAAAGGGATTAGTTTACACAATTCAAATGCTCATCATTAAATGCAGACTTCAGTTACTGTAGACAAAAAAAATGGCCACCTTGGGAAGTCTGTCTTCAGTATACCAGTGGCTTTAACTCATTTCAAAGATAATATTAACAATTACAAAACATAGAGCAAGCATTATTTTATCAGTTAAAAAAAATAATCCAACATAACTTATTAAATTGCATATCAAATTCACATTATCCAGGCAAATTAATTAAATTCTTAGTAAAATGCTAAAAAAAAAAAAAAAAAGACTTCGGCTAGCAGCTGATATTTATGAACCTTCTGGTTTATACTATCTATGAATCTTATATTTTAAACACTAAAATTTTTGTTCAGAGATTGTTCCCGATTATACAATCCGTTCCACTTTCTAAATACAAAAAGAAAACCATTCTCAAAAGATATACTTTACGTGTAATACGATGATTAGCATCTAATCCATTGCAATTGGTTCAATATGGAAACAAATGCCACGTACGCTGCAATTTTTAAATATTAAAAATATGCAGGGATTTAATTATATATTAAAAGAAGTTAATGATCAATTCTAAACATTCAATACATTATGTGTTTCATTAAATATAAAATTACAAGAAATGATAGCACACATTTAAATTTATAAAAACAAACCAAAACCAGGTCAGTAGTTTCACAGGATTTGCACCTCTAACATACCTGGAACAGAAGACCGATCACAAATACCATAGCGAAACATGATATTATATCAGCGTGATTCTGTATAAAGAATTCACTGCTAAAAATTGGAGGATTTTTAGTACCGGTTCTTCGTTTAAGCCCCATTTTTACTTGAAATATTGACTTGTATACGTATGTAGTAAACTGGAATGTATCCAGGTGCGACCACTACCACTGCCAACGTGAAAGAAAGTAAAAGAGGAAAACAAACCAGTAATAATTTTATTCAGTGGCAGAGGTGAGAAGGAACTTGTTCGGAGACGACGATCACGTCGCCCGGACGGGAAGAAGACTGACGCATATGGAGTGAGCTTTATTTAAACATACAGTTACAGTGAACTTGGGAAATAAATACTCAGCAGCTTTGTATCAGAATAAAGATATGAGAAATTATATGAGAAGTCTGTGGTATTACCCAACACTTTTATTAGATAAATAAGGTGGTGTTTCGCAGACTGATTTTATGAGAGAATAAAGACATATGCACAGAAAGAATGTTCAGTTCCAAAATTTTTGTCCAATATATGGCAGCCTTTACAGAGTTTGGTGATAGCCTAGTCTTTTCAATCGCTTGGAAAATAGTGTTTCTTTATAATTATAACTTTCATTTTGATGCATTTTCTCACAAAAATTTTGATGAGTGGTTTGTAATTGTTGAATATATGCTAAATAAATTATGTTTGGCTGTAAACTGCATGTTTTCAGCCTTTTCAGTTTCTTGCATGCACATTTTTTTTCACTGTATTTAAAGATCAAACTTTTTTAATCATTATTTTATAACGTTGGAAATTGTTTTTTTAATCTATGTATGACACAACTTGTTTACACTTGAGAAAAAGCCATTAGAGAGATAACTGCTTGTTAAGTTATTTGAATCACACCACTGTTTTTTGTGTGTGTGTGTGTATTTGTTTTTTTGTCAAGCTGTTCAAGCGAATCAATCAAGTGAAAACGTAAACAAGAAAAGACCATGCACGCGATCATAACGACCGCAGATTTTTGTTGTGTGTCAAGTGAGCGAAGACCAGGCGTAAAATGGACTATATTTCAAATCTGGGTTCGAGGCTGAAAAAAGTCACGTGATACCGGTAATTTATCCAAAGAACTTCTAACTGATAAGAAGGGAGGCTACTACTGCTTTCCACATGAACTGTTTCACTGGCTGGCGAGGGTGTGGCTGCACGCGCCAAATGTTTGGCTGCCACATAAATTCTGGCTCCCCTGCAAGCGCCAACGATTTCCTCCTCATGGCAAACCTGCCGCGACCAGATCGAGCGTGTTGGAAGTTGGAAGCGCATTCACTCTTGTACCTGCTTGCACGCTGCTCAGAGCTCGTGCCTTTTGTCACGCGTATAACTTAAACGATTTTTGATTTGTTAATATTTAAATAAATGGTAGTGTTTAACTGATCTAGTATTTCTTATCACTGAATAACACGAGCAACCTTAAGGGTTTTCCATTGCGTCTACGGAGCCTTCCCTTCTTTACGCTAGAAGTTTTTCCCTTGACCACTTGATCAAATGTAGATGGAATATCCACCACTTATCAAAAGAATTTCTAACTGATAAGAAGGGAGGCTACTACTGCTTTCCGCATGAGCTGTTTCTCTGGCTAACGGGGATTTACATTAGGTCCTCGGAGCCTTCCATTCTTTACGCTAGAAGTTTTTACCTTGACCACGTGATCATAACGTAGGTAGAATATCCTCCATTTGCTGCTGATCGGATTTATATCAGATCACGGGATACTTTTCATGAATGTTTTGGATTTTGTCTGAGTGCATATAGACATGTATTCCTATTACGACAGACATTGTTTGGAAAGATAAGAAGGTTTCACCTGTTTTGAACCATAAAATTACGAAATAATTCAATTATTTTGAAATTCCTTACTTCTTTCAACCTACTCCATGGGGGATATCTCCCTGCGCTCCATGAACCATAGAAGTACCAATAATGAGAAGAAAGACAAGAAACCGGATCAGCTCTGAAGCGCGCAGGGGCTGACGGGATTTAACGAAGACGAACTGCTTGCAACCCCTCTAACGGTGTCGCAACCCCCCTAACGCTTCACATTACTATCCAATGGGCTTTGTTACTATCACCCCTTTTGCCGCAAGTGCTCATGGGGATTAACGAAAGAGAAATGGAGCCAAATATGGGTTCGAGGCTGAAAAAAGTCACGTGATACCGGTAATTTACCCCAGAAACTTCTAACTGATAAGAAGGGGAGATACTACTGCTTTGCCTCATGAACTGTTTCATTGGCTAGCGGGGATTTACATTATACGTCTACGGAGCCTTCCTTTCTTTATGCTAGAAGTTTTTACCTTGATCACGTGATCAAAACGGAGATGGAATATCCTCCATTATCCTGTGGCAAACAGCAGGCAGGGAAAATGCAATGCAAATATATGCTTGCCTTCCTTCTCGTTGTTTGTAATTCTATGCCATGAACTAGCTCGAGCAAGATTGTGTACCAAAAGAGCGATTCTTCTGTAAGATTCAGAAAATTAATAAAAAGTCTTTGGATTCATCTCGTAGATTTCTCTAGATTTTTGCATCGTCTTATTTTTGAATGAAAGAGCAAAATCTAAAGGGAAAAGAGTTACATAAAATTGCAAACAGATGATCAGTTCAATTTTTTCACCGCCGTAACCATTTTTTAGTCCTTGCCCGACAATATATCCGTATGGACTTTACCCATGGGACGTCAGCCGTGGGTAAACAGAAGAAAAACACCAATAGGCGTGAATAATATTTTAACACCGCTTCCTCTTCGTCCAATTGATTTTACCCATTTGACAACAGTCGCGGAAAACGGAAGAAAAACAAAAAATAGACGTGAAGGACATTTTAACACTGCTCCCTTTTGTCCATGTATAAGGGCACATCCCCGCACAGGCGTGGCCGTTGCCATTCGGGCGTAAAGTCCATTCTAGGCCTAGGAGTAACATATCTCAAATTTTATCACATTTGTTTGCAATTTTTTACTTTGTATCATTATCGGAAAAGTTTCTTCTTTATGCATCTGTTTCATACCAGTGTTTTTCGCATCCTGAATGTTAATAAAATAAGATCATGTGGACTTTACCCATGTGACGTCAGCCGCGTGTAAACAGATGAAAAACACCAATAGGCGTGAAGAACATTTTAACACTGCTCCCCCTTCGTCCATATTAACAGTCTTTTTCGGAGGGATTTTCCCCGCAGAATCGTGACTGTTGCCATTCCTGGGTAAAGTCCATTCAACATATTAGAAAGCTAATTCTTTGAAACAAAATATTTATTTTGCGGAGCTAAAAAAACATCGAAATGTTACATTCAAAACAGATCACACACGTACGTCCATATTCTAAAGAAATGGCACATCATCAGTGTTGAATTCAGGGGGTGGCCCGGAGTGGACATTCACCACCCTGGAGCAATGAGATGACCTTCCGGAAGATTTGGAATTCTGTGTTTTCAATGGCCCAAAAGCGCAATTTATCCCCCGCCAGAAGTCTATAATGTCCCCTCAGGAGCCATAGAAATCACACCCGGAGAAAAGCGTCTGAATTCAACACTACGTATCATATAAATATTTTTATACTGATTTCACGTATATCGCGTTCTAGTAGTTTCATTTAATTTGAATTCTTAACATCCTCCCACCTTTGAGGCTTGGGGAGCGTCAATACCTAACAATTATTATTTAGAATATCTAACTTCTTTGATAGTTTTACACATCTTCCAGAAGAGGCAAGCACAGATTCCTTTTTCAATTCCTACTATTAGTTCACACTCTCCCTATATATATCTTGTTCAAATTTTCAATCATTAATAAAATACTTATTATTCATCCAATCAAGTTCAAATAATTTTTTTAAACTTGTAGTGGATGACACTTGATGTTAATACAGTTTTTTCAAATATTAATTCATTAATTAAATTAAATTAATTAATTTTAGTATTATATGAGGGACAAAATGGCGGCCATTGGTCATTGAACAGCATTTAATGCATCTTCATATCTATAAGAGGGGTTACCACAGGAGGGACCCTGTTCTGTCGCCAAATACCGCCAAGTTTATCGCTAACTTGGCGATATATCACCAAATTTTATGACCAAAGTGAGTCGCAAAAAGTGACGCCAACTTGGCGATATCTCTAATATTTCACCAAATTCCCGTAGATTTCCATTGTAAACTAATAGGGTTTACTTGCTTATAGAAAATCAACAAATTCAGATATTTTAATGCAACAAAAACTAATATTAGCTTAAGGGATTATATTAAATTTTTCTTTGATGACCTAAGTAGGAATTGACTTAAAAAAAATAAAATTTGTATATTACTTGTTATGATCAAAACATTCACTGGAACTAGATTCCTCTTTACCTGAGTTTTTTAATGTAATTTCATTTATTTCATTCTAATATCTTTCAAAAGTGAAAATAAGCTGTATTGGAAGTAAAACTGTGCCGTGTTGAGTCTTTAACTTAACATTGCAGATTTTACTATTCCGCTTAGGAATTAATTGAATCACTTTTGCTAAAGGCCAAAATAAACGGTTTTTCTTATCATCCCTGCTCAAGGCCTAGATCCTAGTAGGGGAAATTAATTTCTCCTATCGTGGTTCACGCGATTTCTTTTCTGCACATTTTTGGATAAATTCTCTTATTTAGTTTTCTGAAACGTTGCCAAAAATCATTAAAGACTTTAGTCCTGTAATTCACCCTCTTCCTTAAATTTCGAGAATCTAATAATGAAAGGGCAGCCAACGTGCTTTTGGGTAAAATTACTTTGGGACTTACGTGCCCCTATTTATGACTCCCAACGTACACACGATCTGATTGGTCTACAAATAAGTCTTTTGCGCAGCTTTCTCCCTCCTCTCACCGTTCTCTCATACGCAGCTTCCTCCGTTCTCTGCTTGAAAAAAATTGGTCCATACCATTCTGTCTCCTAGAATTTTATATTACAAAAGAAAAAACCCAGATAAGTCCCAACGTTGCGAAACCAAATTTTAAGTTTAACTGCATAAATAAAATGATCTTTTAAAAAAATTATTCTTTCAACTAACAATCCCTCAAAATACCCAATTGCCTCTACCAGACTCCCCGATTGCCTGTTCTGGTAATCATACGAATTAAAACATTAGCGCTCACAGAGTTCAAAATTCAGCAAAAGAAAATTTATAAGAATGCCAATCAAAATCTAGATCCTTTACTTACATTTCATATTTTACTGTTTCTACAAATTTTACCCGCCAAGACAAGTCACCCCTGAGGCTTGTTCAGTTAATTATAGAAATTACAACAATAACCTCTAGACTCCCCATTTTAGCGCACCCACAATTTTTCAAAAATGCCAAATCAAAATTTTGAATAAATTTTTACTATAATGTCATAAATGGATCATACTGTGATAGAAAAAAAAGTATCCGCCAATACTGTCACCTCTTAGGTTTGTTCAGGTAAACAACAATTTAAAACAGTAGCCTTCGAGATTCCCAATTTTAGCAGCACCAATATTTCAAAAAGGACAAATCAAAATTTAAAATTATTTAATACTATTGCATTATAATTTAATAATATTGTACAAAAATTTGCCACACTAGTTACCCATGAGGCTTGTTCAAGTAAATATAAATATTTAAAACAATAGATTCCCAATTTTAGCAAAACAAAACTTACCGAAATGAATTATTCAATTTAAAAATAACATTTAATACTGTACCCAATTCTTTACAAAATAATGAAATAGCCTCATTAGAGATCCATGCGAACCTGTTTTGGTAATTACAAACAATTAAAACAATGGAACAAAAGATCCCCAATTTTGGCCAAAACAACATTTATCCAGAATGAGTAAGCAAACTGTATAATTTAATTTTACAATTATAGAAACAAAACATTAAGTTAACAACAATTTGTCATCACGGTTGTTTCTTAAGTCTTATTGACATAAATTAAATTACCCCAAATAAACCACCAAAATTTATCTAAAATTATCCCAAGACGTAATAAATTTATTTAAAATGCAATTCCTAAAATCATTCTTTAATTTTTTTCCATAATACATCATTGATGACTTGTTCGATTAATTAAAAGAATTACAACAGTAGCCATCAACAGTACAATTTCACACAAACCAAAAACAAAATTTCAAGAATTACTAAAATCTAAAAATTTTAATCAAATCCCACACAAAATCTTAAATCTATAGCTCCCTTAATTATTTCAGTGACTCAGTGTGACACTTATATTGCCATTAACCCTTAGTTTCAACATAAACAACATTTCATAATGAATAACACATTTCAATATTGTCACTGTTCACACTGTTACCCCAAAATAATCAACATAATAAAATATTAGAATGCACAAATGGGCTTTTCACACTGTCCTCCATCTCGCACAGAATACTTTAACAGATTAAACACCATACCAAAAATTTACACAACTGCAATGTACTATTATTAAGATATAATGATCCACTAGACTAACAGCACGGCACCAAAAATCTGTGTTGTGTCTCACCACAACAAAAATCAATCCCACACTTCAAATTGAGAAAAATAAATTGTAAAAAAGAGTAATGCTGTGATAAGAGACAACACAAAATATCAAGTTAACTATTACCCTTACCAACATGAAACTTAATACTCATACAATGTACCTTAATTCATTAACTTCCTGAAAACATCATTTAAACAATTAACTTATCCCATTAAAACACAATCCCTTATATAACACTTATTCCATTAAGCATTAATCCCATTTAAATCATAACTTTACCTTCTTAATTATCTTAATTTAAAACTTCCCTTATTAAATAGTCAAATAAATTAAAATTCAATAATTAACAATTATTAAGTGTTGAAAGGCGTTGTGAACAATCAACTCTAAAATTGAGAAACCCGCAATAACTAGGTCCTAGTCTAGAGATCACTATTAATTAATTAATTAATTAAAATTTTCCCAAGTCATGCACTTCGCATGACTCCTTAAAGACAATTAAACCCAAATCATGACTTCTTCAAAAGACAATTTTACTTCAAATTAATTAAAGAACTCAGCAGAAACAATTAAATTCAAGAAAATAATGAATAACTACAAACTTATTGAATTACCTATACACCTTACAAAAATTAACAACATCAATAATCCAAAAACACATTACTTAAACCTAACTTCTAAAACTCCAAAAACAACCTAAGGTAACTTCAAAAATAAAATTATTTCTGCCAAGTTATTCCTAAAAAGACTCCACGTGAATGTGAGCAAACTCACTTGCATTACCTGAAAAGTAGAGTTTACAATTTAAAGATGTACACTGCAGAAATAACAACCAATATTAGGCATGACATAGTTTAATTTTAATTCATCAATTATTATCTTTTTCCATTACAAAATAAGTTCAATTAATAACAAGACTTCACATTGAAATTTCCAGATTCTGTACAGACTTAATAAAATATCAATTCCACCTTAATCATACATTCAAATTAAAAATTCAATTTGTACTTCATTTACTAATAAATATTGTCACTATAAAAAATTGTTACACATTACAATATAATATTGCTTAATTCATTTACAATTACTAAGTCTAACATCCCTAAAATAATTTATAAACTAGGAGCTACTGGAGCAATCGAAAAATGCAGATACAAGGCTTAAGGCCAGTGTGTTTAGAAGATACAAAAAAAATGTAAGGTTAATAAGCATGCTTGAAAATTAATAATTAAAAGAAAATTAGGAAAGGAAGATGGAAATTACTCATGTCGATCAAAGAAAGGGGGGCCCCCATCTCATTTTGGATTCTTCTCCGACGACTCTAGAAAATGATGCTCTCCACTTCCTGTCTTTCAAGAGAATCTTAAAATTCACCGCCAAACCTGTCACGTCACATTTCACCCAGATCTTCTGTTGACACTCCGCGCTAATAAAGTAGTGCGTATGAAAAATACTGTGACTTGTAAAAATGCCTATCCCATTGCTGCAAGGCACATGAATGGAGGATATTCCATCTCCATTTTGATCACGTGGTCAAGGTAAAAACTTCTAGCGTAAAGAAGGGAAGGCTCCGCAGACGTGTAATGTAAATCCCTGCTAGCCAATGAAACAGTTCATGACGCAAAGCAGTAGTATCTTCCCTTCTTATCAGTTAGAAGTTCTTTGGGCAAATTACCGGTATCACGTGACTTTTTTTAGTCTCGAACCCATATTTGGAATATCCTCCATTCCAGAACTATTGTTAGTTGAATTAAAGTTGAAACATGAAGGCTCGTCTTCTTGAAAAATATTTATTTATTGAAATTTAAAAATTCAGAGATATTCATACACGGGGCTATGATGTCACACTTCCTCAACGATTTACTGTCACGTGATGACGCTATGTTTTTTGGCGGCGAAACGATCGAGTTGTCATTGTTGCCAACATCAATAAAATAGAAAAAAGGTGAAAAATGGAAAGAGTTTACACAAAAATTGAAAGTAAAAAAAAACTTGTTAATCATAGAAATTATCTTATTTAATTCTCCAGTAGACTCCAAGAATTATTATAACGCCAGTACCTCCAATTATTGTTTACACTTCAAAAATTTATTATTTGTACTTCAGTAACTGTAAATACTACTTAAACACATTTTAAAATTAACCATTCTAAAATTATCGTAAACCATATAATCAATTGAAATTAATAAATTTCAAAATTCACAATTGACAAAAGAAAGGCGCGCAACTTCCACCTGACAAGTGCCAATAATTCAACCATCATTCCAACCAACCCATTGTTACAATACATAAGAATAAAGCAAGCTATTTTCTATTAATTGAAAATCAGATTTGGTGGACAGTGTGAATTTATCCAATAGTTTCATAAAATTCTGTGCCAATACTTTAACAATAATACATTATAACACTTAAGTATTTACTTTAACTGACTACAATTTACCCAAAACAAAGATCGTTACTTTGTAAACAAACCGACCGCGACTGACAACAAAAACAAAAGTTAAGTAAAAATATCGTTGAAATAAGTTAATATATAACAATTAAATAATTCATAAATGATTAATATGGTAATTATACACTTTTAATTATCATACTGTGTTACGACATAACACAATGATTGATTGCAATGGTTATCTTCGAGAAATTTTTGCATCTAACCTTCTAGAAAAATAAGAGATCCTAAAAAGGTTGTACAAACTGACGACAATCTTTTTACAAAGCGAAATAATTAATCTAAATTTGTTTAATTTTCGGTCGCGTACCTTCTCAACAATCTTCCGTATTTGGGATACAAGGACGATGAAGCATTAGGCAACGGTTATTTGACGGAAATCGTGAACGTGTAACTAATTGATGTAAAGTGAATGTGGAGTAGCGATTAGGCATTTTCGACGTTAAATCTTATTGTTTGGCAACTGTTATTTTTTATAGAAAGTGGCTGACGTGATAACAGTCAAGTACGCATTTGACTCTTATTCCTGACTGACCTTACTTTTAGTGAATAGATCTAATCAAAATTTTGATAAATTTACATTTATTTGGTAACAATATTGCGAATAAAATTGGTTCTTGATCATCTCTTTCAGTTATTTTAGCTTTAATTTTTAAAATTCCATCATTATCTTTAAATGTAACAGTATCAATATTGTTGCATTTAAACAATCTGGACGATCGCTCAGAAAGACCTGTTATCATACAAATAACACTTTTGGACTAAGCTAATTAAATACTCTTCAGAATCTTTAACTTCATATTGAGAAAGATACGAATTTTAAATGCTTATCAGATACTTTTTAACAATTACTTACACATTTTAGAATTTTAGAAAATACTCTTATCATAATTAGATACGCGATATATGAGTTAAGGGGGTGCATTTATAGCTAGATCAACATTCACAACTTTAATCTCCTTTCTCTCTAAATCTACCTGCTTAGGTTGACAGTTAATCAGGCCAACAACCAGCATTTTTTAAAACCCATTTAGGTCTTTCCCACCATCGCGAGAAAACCATTCATTTCGGAGAGAGCCCAGGCGAAGCGATTGTATATCAGCTATGTTTAAGTTTCCGGAAACATGTTTCATATGTCAGATTTAATAAACTGCCGACTCTGTTTAACTCTATTGCTCACAAAAGCTGACCGAATTCGATGTTCCTCTGTCTACCAGATGGCACCCGTACAACATACCATTAATTCTAAAAACGGCATGCCCAAAGTTAAGAGCAATCGTAAACTTTGGTCTAACAAAGATAATTTTCACGACGGTACAGTATCTAAAACGAAAGATAAACGAAAATTCAGGTATATATTTTAAATTCATTTCGCTTTCGCACCACATTTTTCTAGACGCTGTAACCAACGCTAGTGTTTACATTTTCAAGCAATAAATTCGATGGCAGCGCCGCCTAAAAAATGTAATTTTTTGGATGCATTCTAAAGCGTATAGAGCTGTGCAAGGTGACGTCACGAACAGGTTTTTGCGGCTGCTGTAGGACAGCTATCACTACCTTTATCAATGCTTTTTCTATTTGCGTGTCCTACAGCTTTTTCATTGTTCTACAGTAAAAGTCAGGTGATGTGAACTCTCTATATGCGATTACCACACTATATACTTCTAGACATAGTAACGTCGGTAGCATTTATTGATTTAGCGAAGACGCCTGCTGCATATGCCCCTTTACTCATATCAATAAAAACAAGAAGTTTAGATAACGTATTAATCTCCAAATATCGAGATAAAACTATTTCTTTTAAAACATCAATATTCTTAAGCCATTTCAAAACCAAATTTACAATATTACAAGGCACTTCACATTCTTTATTGCAAATGCGTTTGAAAGTTTTGGACATTCAAATTCGGATAATTTTTACTTTGACATATAACACAGAACACAAATGTCATATGAAATCTGAAATTGTGCAAAAAACGACTCATTCTGAACAAATTAAAAATACGTGTAATTCATTGTGTTTGCATGGGATTTTCCTGAAGAGAGAAGTTATATCTTTTCTCCACCAGATAGCGTATAAACCGATAGGATAAAAATTCTTTTGTACAATGCTCAAGCTCCTCTTAGAAATTTTTCTTTCACTTTTTTAATGCTTCTAAATCTAATCGACATTTCAAAGTATTATAATCCAAATTTAAAATAATCCCCAAGATAGTAATCTCCTGAATGCTCATCGACATTCTTTTAAGTCACGTTGCTTTCAAAATAACGTAAATTGAAACATCCTTTAGACATTAATAATTTTGCATTACCAATAAATTGTTCAGCTTCATCAATTTTAAAACACCTGATACCAGTGTTGCCAGATTGGGAACTTTTTTGTCCCCAGATTGTTGATTGTCACCGCTTTTTAGGTGCGTTCGTAATTATATAAATACGTAGCACCTATAGTCGTCGTTCAGTCCGTCTGTCCGCATATAACAGAGCAAAAATTACCGAACCGAATGGTCTGAAATTTTAACTATGTAATTGTTGCAAAAATTTGTCGAATCATTTCAAAATTTATAAAAATCGGATGTATAGTTTAATTACAGGGACAGTCAAAAGTTTTCCGTTACATTATGGCCAATGGGAATAAATTATTGCAAGTGCATTTTAATGATGTCACAGACTTTCGAACAGAATGAAATGGATATGAACTTATGAAGTGCACTAAAATAGACATCCAGTACAATATGCGGTGCAAAAAATATTTATAAAACTAGTTATAGTACGATCGCACCTCATTTGCCACGTTTGACGAGCAATTTCCAACTTGTTTGAAATAGAAATATTCGGTCTATTTAAAAATAGATTAAAAATTCTGAAAAATTAGGTGAATTATTCTATTTTTAAAAAGTGGTGGCAGTCATATAATCTGAATTAAAAAAGTCCCCAATCTGGCAACACTGTCTAATACACAATTATCTACATAAATAAGCCTTTCACCTTCTCAACATATTCTTTATACTTTGTGGCACTATTTTCTAAATGATGCAGTATAGAATAATAATAATAAAAAAAAAAAAAAAAAAGAACTGGAAGAAACATCAAATACAACTCTACAATGTCTATAAATCGCCCTTTATTGCATGGATTGAGAAATAGAATTTAAAACATTCTCTGTCCTTAGGCATAACAGATTACATCAAAAAAGTTCTTTTGTATATTTACCGATAGGAAATATTCTATACGATAAACAGTGGCGTAGCCAGGATTTCATTTCGGGAGGCGTCCAAAATTTCCCTTCAGATTATATGTATAACAAAAACGTCACGATGAAAATGCAAAGAGTAGTAAAAATTTCCGTTTTAAACAGGTTTTCGTCTTAGCAGGTGCAATTGTATGGCATTCATTTCGATACGACTAAGAAATATTTCCGTTTCGTATAGAATTCCGTTATATACAGGTTTATTTTTTACAAGTTTTGCGGTATTTACATAAATATATTTATTTATATTATAAGTACAGTAAACTTGTCAGAACGGACATTATCTATAACAGACAAATATTTTAAACGGAAGCATTATATGAACCTGATACGGATTACCGTACAATTAAATTTGCTGAAAACCTTGCACAATTATCTTGCTGAATTTTCTCCACTCTTTAACGATTCCTTCTTAACAGGTTTGACACTACTTTTAAACAAAATAAAATCTGTCAAAGCCGAACCTTTCTGTAACACAATCCTGTCTCAAACGGGAGGATTTCATAATCCCGAAGAAACGAATACTATATCTTATTCAGGTAGTCTATTATAGAAGTACAGTGAAACTCGTTTAAGATACGAATCAAGGGACCGAGGGCATTTCGTATCTTAAGCGGGATCGTATCTTATCCAGATTTCACAGATTCTCGAATAGTAATGCATACGCAGCTAGTACCCATTATTATCAACAATTTTTAACTGTTTGTAACTCTTATTTTAATTCTTTCTAACAATTTTTAGATAGTCTAGAAAATATGAGTTTAAGATTTTGAAATAAAGAACAACCTTTTTTTTTTTTTTTTTTTTTCACTTTTGAAATAAAGAATGGCATTTTTTTCACTTTCTAAATTTTATTGTGTTACTGTTTGTACAGTAACAAAACAAAAGTGTCTTTATTCAATACTCTCTACCAAATTAAATAAAAGATAATAAAACAAAATTCATGTTAATCTTTGGAAAACAGAAATTTAAATATTACACACTCAGAGGAAAAATCAAGGTTCGCACACTCCTTGGAATTTACAAGGGCTCTGACACCACTATTAATGATAAGAAAATTTACATTTAATTTTTAAAACACAGAAGTCGCAATCCCCACCTTTATTCACAGATTTTGTAATATTTTCCTGCAGTGAAATACTTTGAAAATACCCTTAAAATTTAGTGGTAAAACTGTGCGAACCCTGAAAAATAATAAATTTCCGTAATTATTTTTAAAACGACAAACTAGATGTATGTAAGAATGTATTTGGTGAGGAAATCCTTTGCTCTTCTTCCCTTTTGTCCTAAAGACACGTAGTAAACGGACTGCACAAACACCTTTTCGTATATAAAGCGGGTTTTTGACATGGACATACAAATTTTCTTCGTATCTTAAGCGGGATCGTATCTTATCCGTACGTATATTAAGCGGGTAATTTTACACAGGTTTAATAGGCATTTTTCAAGGGACCGGAAGAAATTCGTATCTTAAGCGGGATCGTATCTTAAACGAGTTTCACTGTACAATTAATTACACTTCTTTAAACCGATACCTGTCTAAAATGGAACTTTTTTCCATTTTGGTCTTGCAGTCACGTCTTTACAGGATTGACTGTGTGTGTGTTTATGTGTAATCGAAGTACTCGAATAACATTAAGAATTTAAGTACATCCTTATCAATTTCTTGATTAAAAAAACAGCTTATGTAAAATAAAGTAAGTCCAATCTTTATAATTACACATAATAATGTAATGAAGTTACATTAATATTTACCAGTGACAAAGATTTTAAAACACTATGATACAAACAGTTGGAAATTGCACATCAAACGTGGCAAATGTAGTGCGTTCGTTCATATTGTACTGAATGTATATTTTAGTGCACTTCATAAGTGCATATCAATTTCATTCTGTTCGAAAGGTTATAACATCATTAAAATGCACTAGAAATAATATTTTCCTATTGGCCGTAATGTGACGGAAAACTTTTGACTGTCCCTATAATTAAACTATACATCCAATTTTCATAAAATTTTAAATGACTCGACAAAATTTTGCAACAATTATATATTTAAAATTTCAGATCATTCGGTTGGGTAGTTTTTGCTCTGTTATATACCGGCGGACGGACCGAATGACGACTATAGGTGCTACGTATCTATATTATAAAGGACAAACATATCTGTGCGTAACGCATACGTCATTTTGCGAATGGCAACACTTTGAAATTTGAAATGAAATTTTGGTTTTGCAATTTTCTTTACTGCAAAATTTTAAACTTCTAAACATCGCACATTTTAAATTTTTACACCGTCGTATAAGGAAAAAAATGTTCTTTTTAATGCAATTTGTTTGAAAGCTGTATCTCAATTTAATTTTGAGATATTAATATTTTTGTAGTTTTTAATACATTTTTTGTAATTGTGGCAACTGAAGTACTACATTTCTGTTGAAAGTCATGGACTCCATGTTTGAAAGTAGAGGGGAAAATAATCACGGAAGAAAGAAAATAATATATTACTGTACCTTTTGTTGCCATTTTCTTATAAAAACTGAAAAAAAAATTGAAATTATAATGCGTGCTACATCAGTGATTTTTTAAGTTTCCAAATATCGCACAACCGTCAAATAGAGAAAAAATCTGCTTTCAAATGCAATTTGTTTGAAAATTATATCTTAATTGAGTGAATTATTCCGGTTTTAAAAATAACTAGCCACCGTGGCGACCAGTTTGGTCTCCCTTAAATGTATGCTAGGCATTGTATCATGTTACTTTTATTCCTAATTTAATTTACTTGCTCAATCCTTCGCCAAATCAGAAGATTCTGATAGAGAAATCAAGAACTCCGTTTTTATGTTAGTCGGGCGCAGGTGATAAATCGCTAAACATTGTACGCGTCGCATTATTTCATATTTCATTAATTTAGATTAAAATATAATCCCTTCACTCATTTTAAAATGGATAACTTTAATTTAAAACTGAAACATTTCAAATTCATGAATTTCACTTTAAAAAAAATCTTTAAAAAAGAAACAGAAAAGAAAAGAATAAATGCCATAAATCATTTCATTTCAACATCAAAGCATTGTTTTCATTTACCCCTCGAAAAATAAAAAATGCTGCTGGCGAGTTAAAAATGCTATTCGCGAAAATGGCGCCCAGCTAACGTAAAAGACGAGCCGTTAATTCCCAAATTGGCTCAGCCAAGCTCAGCAATCTGATTGGATAAAACTGATATTTATATAGTAGAAAATTATGTTTATTTTCTTATGAAGTAATGTAATGTAAAATAGAATGCAATTATAATGACTAAAATTGATTTATTTTGTTAAATTTGATCAAAATCGCAGTAAAGTAATCCAAAATATTAATATTAACGAACAATCAGATCGCTGATTCGGCTGAGCCAATTTGGGAATTAACGGCTCGTACGTAAAAGTACGAACTTTCTGCGATCATTGCAACTTTTACGTAGTTTTATTCGAAAAAAATATTTTGATGAAATAGGTTGCCAGAAAAAACGTTGCCAGATTTTTTTTTCTCGCCATGGACCTTTTCTCTATTTCGCCAAGTACCTATACTGGAAAAATACCTTTATTTATTTATTGCATTTTAAATGAGATGAATAAAAGACGACACAGATGTCATATATACGCACCATTTTGGCACGATTTTTTTCTGATGCCAATGTCATATGCGCACCGGGATACTTAACTGGCGCCAAAGTGTCGTTATTTTGCTTGACATGGTAACCCGGATATTGTTGTTTACTTATTAATAAATTGTTTATTTACTTTTATTTTATTTTTTTAAATTATATAAATTCTTTTGTTTTAACTTTCTTTTATTTATTGTTATTCCCTTTTTAAAAATATTACACCAATGATACCAATTATTACCAATGATATGCGTTTCATTCAGGTATTGCCACTAAATAATTAACCAATAATCTGGATTTCTGTGCCACGTACGATAGCATAATATATATAGATTTTCAAACATGAATTATTTTTAAATTTATCTATCACGTGTAGCTCGATTACGAAAGATTAATCCGCTTGCCCTTAAAACAATGTAAAAAGTTCATTTGTTTCCGTCTAATGTTCCATAACAAAATTAAAACTTCCTCTATAGAAAAATAAATAATGTAAATAAGATACAAGTTCAAGAGACATGTCATTGAATCACGCGCTTAAAGCACTGAAATGATCGGACAGACTGCCGTAAGTCGCAAAATCGTGGACTAATAACTCCTGTCGTGCGGTGACATGTGAAAGTATCGCTTTTAATCAATTTTAAAACTTTATTTGATTGTATAATTGATATTTTTCAGACAGAAATTCTTTTTGATGTTAGTGGGCAATCTAAAATATATACTAAATGTAAAAAAATAATTACAATAAAAAAAAAGGAATCGTTTTCACCTATACTCTGCAACCCGAGGAGCTCGGGTTCGATCCCCTAGTTTATATAATTACGAACGCATCTAAAACTGAGAGCATGCTTAAGAGTTAAAGGCCTTTAAATCAAGTTCCATATACTAGCATAAACATTTGCTTATGTTAAAGTTAGGATTAAATGGTTAGTTTATAAGAGCAATTTTCATGTTTAATTTCTTTTTATTGAATTAAGAACTTGCGCTGTAACAGATACTGGATAATGAGTTCACAAAAGTGCCAATCCCGTCAGCCGTTCATCCCCAGTGGAAGTTTCTAAGATAAGATTTTAATCTTTAACCCCTTGAAGGGCGGTGACGCTACTATGGCATCACCTAATTTTAATCCCTAATTGCCACATTGGAACCCGAATTTTTTAATGAAAATTTCACTTTTATGAAGTACGCAAAAATATGCTTTTACTTGTTTACAAATAAATTTTCTTGTAAATACTGGTATCAATCAATCATTTCAACATTTTACGAATAAAAGTACCTTGCCCTGAAAGGGTCAAGAGAGAGATCTTGCAGTTGCGATTACAGAAACTAATGAAACAAACACACGTAAGAAATACAGTTCATGTTGGGAAAAATAGTTCAGTTACAATTGTCTAAAACAGCCATGATTCTTCTGGGTTTTTCTGCTTCAAGTTTTGCCGTTTTTGATGCAATATTTGACTTCAGTAGTTGCTTCCAAAATCTAGTCGTCTTTAAAGATGTTAAATTTTTGTAATAATTGTATTTGTGATGGATTAGCATTTTTCTGGAAATGTTAGGTTATGTACAAAATAATTATGAATTCTGTTATTTTACTTTTTAACCAATTTATTTTAGGTGGTTAGAAACAGTTTTAGAGCATATTCCAAACACGGCAGCATGCTCTTGGACTTTGGTTTGTGGATTAGTTTCAACTTATGCTTTCGATTTCTCATTGTTAAAAGATAGAACGTCACCCATGAGCTTTTCCATATTCAAAACTCTCATTGCCACCATGAAATTTCTGGAAGCAATTTTAATCTATGCCATTAAAAATCGTAATTGGGATCAAAGATAATGTGGAATTGAGACAATTTTCTCCGGAAGGGATTTCTGTAGCTCTCGAACGGACACTGTGGAGTTCCGGAGAGGGGATAGCAATTCTAAACCATTAATAAGCACAAACCCCCAAATCTTCCGTTTTTTTTGGGGGGGGGGGGGGTCGATGCTCGGGGGATGGGACCCATGAATTCAACGCTATATTGCAGTTAATATAAAAGCTGTTTTCGATGTTTTTCGTATCATTTTGAATTTGTACAAAAAATCGTGCGATCTCAGATGAGCATCAAAACTTTCAATATCCTTCTGTGCTCTTTTCTCTAACGACCAACGAGACGAGAAATAAAATTAACCAAGCAAGAAAGAAACGCTGATTTCCTGAAATATTTTCAGTAATGTCATGAGATGTATTATCTCTCTTCATCGGGTGGTCAACTTGACAAGGAATGTGTATGGCAAAAGAAATCGTGTCAAAGGTTTCTTTATTGGAGGACTCTGCTCTCTGAAACAAGTCCGCAAAGTTTTGAACACTAGTCTCTTATTCCTTCCTTACTGATTGACGTAAAGTTCATAAATCTGAAAAATAATATCATCAGTATGTTTTACAACATAAGATAAACCATATTCAGATTTTTGAAGATATTTTGAAAGTGACAATTAAAATTAAAAAATAACCAGTCCAAGAATAAAGTTATTTTTATTAATTCCAGTCAACAAATTTTAAGTAATTGATAATATTGTTCGATTTAAAATTATTAAAATGAACAAAGATAAGGGTCTCAAAACTCAATCAATGTGCCTTTATTGTGTTCGTGTAAATTTGCTTTTTCTCGTACGTGTCGGCAACAGCAACATCGACGTCAGAGATGAAGTTTTCCATTTAATCTGGTTGGAGTAAAGTCTTTAAAAACGTAATCGTTGTTGATCGTTAACAAATTCCTTTGTAAACCGATTTCCATCTTAGAAGGCACATTTGTATAGTTATCCTTCCGTCATTGAACCATGAAATGTTTCCATTTACGAGGGGATTCCGTGTTCACTGAAAACTTGCCAACAAGGAATCACTACTGGAAAAGGAAATACAAATATCTTAGGAAGTACAAATATATAGTGTTGTTTTCGTTGAATGAGGAATTTTCACGTTTTCTAATTTCATCTTTATACAATGGAAAAGGAAAAAATATGAAGGACAGTGTCTATATTTTTTCATTTTGAGCTATAATTACTGACTTATAAGGGTTTTTATATCGCACTATTTACCGTCTGGCGAAAACGATACTTTTCCTACGCCGGTCTTGTGACGTCATAGTTCATGACAACAAACACACAACACGGAGCGACTATATGTTGGATTCTGCGCTTGATCTATCGACTTTCTTTTTTTCTCATTATAAAAATTAAAATTCATGTACATTACATTATTTATTTTGACTGACATTACACATTCATTATAACTATGTGCATTATATTAGTAGTTTTTATATTCTGCCTAATTATTAATACAGGTATGCAAATTACGGAGTATTGTCTAAATTTCTTATTTGAAACAGATGCTGTAATTTAATTTTCAGAACGTGACATTTAATTATTCTAAATTGTGAGTCATTCCTTTATCAGTTATCACAATGACATAAAGCAATTTTATATGCATATTTAGAAATAAGAAAAAAATCTTTTAGTTAACATTAATGTATTTGTTTGAGTTATAAAGGAACAAATAACCTGGGCCGTTAAAACCGAAAAGATGAATTTACATCGATGGAATAATAATAATAATAATTGCCGAATCTAACTCTAGGGCAGTTTTCACATTTAATGAAAAATTGATAACACTTATTCTTATAAAATGATTTAAAACAATTAAACGTTAAAGGAAGAGGAACTAAAATTTTTCGTCATGGGTGCTTCTGAACGTCCCGTGGAAGGTAATTTTTAACTTTTCTTTTTATATTCGTGTGGTAAAAAATAAATAAATAAATAGAGGTGGGGCGCTTTTAATGAAATTCAATCCTTCATTTTGTGGGGAGAAAAAAGGTGATAGAAGCTTATTTTTGAATTTTTAATACGTCATTTATTTATGGTGATATGTTAAAACGTGTATCACACGAACGGTTCTGGGAAAATATTCTTATTTTTTCTTAATTTAGTATATTTCATGCTTATAGTCTCCATTAGGGCAATTTTCACACTCAAACTGGTTTCTTTCTGACACATTTTTTATTTCAATTTTATTCGCAAATGCATAAAATTGGCCGGTGTTCTTATTCAGAAACGATAGATATAACCGAATAGTGTTTTTTGTTGTTTTTTCTCGGTAAAGGCAGAAAATGCTGTTAAGTTGATGTTTTGAAACGAATTTCCAGACGTTACAACGCAGGAGAAGAAAAAAACTGCTGTAATGAGACAACAATCACTTATATCTCAAGATTTAAATAATTTGAAGAAAAATTAAAAATTGTTCAGTTACAAATCACTTCGATAATCATGCCTGAAATAGTTATACTTTTATATTGAAAAATGAATCGCAAAATTTTGCGTTATTGAATAGGAAAAAATATTTTTTCGAGATTATCCTTACAAAAAGAAGGGGGGGGGGGGGGAGCTTTCAAGAGACTACTGACGCATTTGATCCGAAATCTTGCACCTTCCTAGAATTTGTTCTCTGGTCCCATGGAGTCATACCATAAAATTATTTCATCATGCTATAATGTACAAGCATGCAGGTAAGTGATGGGGAGGGGGTGGGTTGTTCAAGGAGAAAACAGCACAGACTTGATTTTTCGAATTTCTTGCGAAGTTTGTGGTCTGTGCACAATGGATTTTAAAAGTCATTGTCCCAGTGTTTGTCCTCTGATATGGTTCACTTCTGACTTCTTTTAAAACATTCTTTGATTTTGTCTTCGAACTTATCGGGCCTGAAGCCAGGTTATTTTGAATAAAAGTTTACTTTTAAATTTGAGTATGTTTTAAAATTTCACTCTCTAGGAAATATAAAAACTAGATCTGGAACGAAAACTTAATATATATTCTTAAGTTCAAATAAAAAAGTGAAAAAAAAATACAAAGCCATACCTAAGAATCAGGGTTGTCACAGGCGTTTCTTTATTGACAACTGTTATTTCTAGACAATAACCTTTCTAGTAAAAATTTACCACGAAGGTTGTTTTAAAACAGTGGTAGGAAATGTAACCAAAAGAAAAAAAAATGTTTGTGGCAATCCTGAGAATGGAATGCCTTAAAGCAATTTATGCAAAGTAACAACATTTTATATATCTTTTAAAATATGATAGGCCCTCTCAAATCTGCACGTTGGTGCAGATTTTAGACAACTATTTTGCTTATTATATATACATATATATACTATATATATATAATTTTTCTTAACTGTAACATTAAAAAAGCTTTAACTAATATTTTACTAGGAGAATTTATGTTTTTAATTTGTTTAAAAGAAACTAATGTAACTGTTTTTTTTTAAATCGAAACTTTTCTTTAATACTGGAAATAATGCCATTTTATTTCCATTAACACAGCGAGATTGGTGAAATGTAATAAAGATGAAAGAAGAAATAAATTTGGATGTAAAATTTTTTTCTAAATGCTTTCAAAACACAGGCTTATAGAAAGAAAACGCCGACTGCTTGCTCCGTGCGCCTGCAAGCAAAATGTAAACATTGGCATATCGTGAACAGTGACGTCACAGCCAATCACACAGCGTTTTCTAGTGGCCTGTTTACCCCTTAACTTTAAGCTTAATTTAAAAACTATTGGCCCGTTTTTTTTGCATTTTTGAGGAAATTTTTGAAATGTATGGATCTGTAATTATCAGAAAAACATGTAATTGATTGATTTCCCCATGTGTGCAAATTCCTCATTATTTCCTTGAATTATTTCTCTTTAAGATAGGTCATTTTCAAATATTTTACTGCAATACATTTATGATCTTCAGAGGTATGCTATAAAGTGAATACGTTTTAACAGTTTTAGAAAAAAATGTGAAAACGGTATGTGTTTATAATAAAAACCTGCCTAAAACGGTAAATTTTCATAACCCCCGGCGAAGGATATACCTTTGAAGTACACCTGCTAATACGAACAGCTGTCTAAAGAGGAATTTTCAGTTTCTTTGTGATTCCGTGTGTTATCACTTTTGACTGTTTGTGTATCCCTGATTCAGTAAAACAATACTTCGTTCGGGGGGGGGGGGGTCCGGACCCCCCTTTTCTACGCCACTGATAAAGAATATTGTCATTAGTTCTATAAAATTAACCCTTTAAAAAAAGCATTAATTTAAGGAAGGCTTTCCTTTCTCAGAAGCAGACATGTTAACTATTGGTAGTATTTTCGTATTTTTTTCTCCTCAAACCTGATACCAGGTCTAGGTGGTAAATAAGGATAATTATTACTAAACTGTTTTTTATTTTTGGTACGCGTTCAATAATATTCAATTTCCTCATTCCCTAAGTACTTCTGGATATTCAGCTAAAAATATTCAACATTTCAATTTATTAATCATTTTTTAATACCTCTTGCAGGGTGAATCCTTTTTAGGTGCGTTCGTAATTATATAAATACGTAGCACGTATAGTCGTCGTTCAGTCCGTCTGTCCGTCTGTCCGCACATAACAGAGCAAAATCTACCCGACCGAATGGTCTGAAATTTTAAATATATAATTGTTGCAACATTTTGTCGAGTAATTTCAAATTTTATGAAAATCGAATGTATAGTTTAATTACAGGGACAGTCAAAAGTTTTCCGTTACATTACGGCCAATGGGAATAAATTGTTGCAAGTGCATTTTAATGATGTTACAGCCTTCCGAATGGTCGGAAATTTTAAATATATAATTGCTGCAAAATTTTGTCGAGTCATTTCAAATTTTAGGAAAATCGGATGTATAGTTTAATGACAGGGACAGTCAAAAGTTGTCCGTTTACATGACGGCCAATGGGAGAAAAAATATTTCAAGTGCATTTTAATGATATTAGAGCCTTTCGAACAGAATGAAATGGATATGGATATGCACTTATTGAAGGGCACTAAAATATACATTCAGTACAATATGCGATCAAAAATATTTATAAAACTAGTTATAGTACGAACGCACCTCATTTGCCAAGTTTGACGAGCAATTTCCAACTTGTTTGTCAATTACATTCTTAGAATCGTACTTTCATGGAAGCTCAACATCATACCTCTCATCCTGAAGAATTTTTCCTTTTGTCATTAAAATCATTTAAATCAAAATTTCTTACCCTTTCAGTACTCCGAATGGGGTCAGAAATACCTATAGTCTAATTCCAATAATTTATTCAAAGGAACATTTCTAACATACGTCGACTCGTCGACACAGGATTGCCAGTTTGGCTTCCATTGTTATTCCAAATTCACACCGGAACTTCCTTAAGAATAATCTTTACTTTAACCCTTTCGGTCGCAGTGGTCCCAGTCTGGGATACCTAATTTTAATTCCAAACTTACAAACGGCACCAAGAATATTTTAATAAAATTTTAGTTTTACAATGAAAGTTTAAAGCAACAACTTGTTAATTTCTAAAAAAGTCGTTTTTAAATTCCGGTGTCAGTCAATCATTTCATCATTTTACAACAAAATTTGTCTGTGCCGGAAAGGGTTAAGTAATCACGGAATGTCTGTCATTAAATTAACCAGAAAATACCGTCCGTATTTTCTGGTGTGAGTCTGGACTTTCTGAATAAAAATGGAGGCCAAACTAGCAACCCTGCATCGACAATATAGCCAAAATGCTATCAGGCCGGGAACCGGCAGCACTGACAGTCACCTCATCGAGTTCATGGATGAAATTCTAGGATTAGTTAAATCTTGATTCGCATATTAAAACGCAATCGGTCTGCCAAGTCATATCTTGGCGGAAAACACCTGAAAACCCGATTTTAGCGGCTGACTCGTAGGTTTACCATTGAGTTTTCCTGCACCAAAAGTTATGAAAACATGGAGGACAATGGTAAACCTACGAGTCAGCTGCTAAAATCGGGTTTTCAGGTGTTTTCACCAAGATATGACTTGACAGAAAGATTGCGTTTTAATATGCGAATCAAGATTTAACTAATCCTAGAATGTCATCCGTGAACTCGATAAGGTGATTGTCTATGCTGCCGGCTCCCGGTCTATATGTGTCTTGCCAAATTTTTGTTTTTCAATTACTGTTTAGCCAAGCTAATTTACTAATAATTTTTTTTCAAGGGAAATTATTTTAAACACTTTCATTATTCTCTAGCTAACGTAACTACTTCAGCTTGCGGTATCTAAGAGCGCACGAACATCCTTAATGCGACTTTGCAACCGAACGCGTCTGTTAAGAGTTTGCAAATACACAATTTCATTTCTATTCCGGTTAGAGAAACTGATATTGAAAACTACTGTAACTTTTATCAAGTGTCTAGAAGCAGCCAGACATTTTCTTTGTATATAAAAGCAGTTTTTCCGAACACACGTTGACTATTTCAAAAACGTTTTATGTATTTTATATTTATTTTATCCTGCTTCAATTTATTCTACTAGCCTTCAAACCCTATTTTTATATAAGACGCGCGGAGAAGGATCTAACCCTATTTTTATATAAGACGCGCGGAGAAGGATCTAAAATTAACTTATGTAATGGCAAGATAAATTGAAGCAAATGCTTTTTTATTGAAGGTAAGTCTTTCTCTATGCTATAAGAAATCTAACACTCTTTGTTTCAGAAGTCTCAATCCAAAAATGTAATTTAAAAAAATTACATCTAAATCATATAAAACACTCTCGATGAGCGAGATAATACCCTTCAAAGTAGATTTGCTTATCTATCTATATTATAAAGGACAAACATATCTGTGCGTAACGCATACGTTATTTTGCGAATGGCAACACTTTGAAATTTGAAATGAAATTTCGGCTTTGCAATTTTCTCTATTGCAAATTTTTAAACATCTAAACATCGCACATTTTAAATTTTTACACCATGGTATAAGGAAAAAAATTCTCTTTTAAATGCAATTTGTTTGAAAGCTGTATCTCCATTTATTTTTGAGATATTAATTTTTTTGTAGTTTTTAATACCATTTTTCTTATCGTGGCAACAAAAGTACCTCATTTCTATTGAAAGTCATTGAAAATAAACGGAAAATAGTCGAAAATAGGAGATACTGTATCTTTTTGTTGCTATTTTCTCGTAAAACCTGAAAGAAAAGTTGAAATTAAAATATGTGCTATGTCAAGAATATTGTCTGTTATTCCGTGGTAATGACATCATAGGCACACTTTTCTATAGACGAAATTTAAGACTGGATTGTAAAAGTGAATTGCTTTAGCGGATGCAAATGACGTCATTATATAAAAAAGTGTGTATTTTAATTCTTAAACCTGAATTATGTTTTGTAGAAGTGCGTCATTTTCACAGCCCAGCTGCTTTGAAATTCTTCACAGGTGAAAATGCTTCACTTTTGGAAATAATGTAATCGAAATCGCGCACTGATAAAACGCAATGTTTTACAAAATTTTAGAGTGTCTTTATAAAAGAGAGGTGACATGCAAATAATAGCGATTTATATTACAGAAATTGATGATTCTCGCCTGGATGGATTTGCTTCGCCGAGTTAGACAAGCAAACAAATAATTCGTGGTTTAAAATAATATCGTGTTCCTGAAGTTTTTGTCGAAAATTCTCTCGAATAATAAAATTTTAATGCTATTCTTTAGGACATTCTACTATAACTTTATCAAAATAACATAATTTGCTTAATTTAATTTTTTGTAATTTTATATAATCTATATATTTAAAACACAAGTGTGTTTTTTAGTCATCTGTCGTGATCTTTTTGCTGAACCAATTTTACTATTATTTTTTTAACTGAAAGCTCTTCCTTTGTAGGTGTGAACGCACTATTTGTTTTTTTTTTTAAATATACCCACTGTTATATTTTAATTTTAAAAGGATTTTATGAAATTTCTTCAAAATTATGAAAATTAGATAGCTTTCATTATTGCAGACAAAAGAGAAATAATAAAGTATTTTTAACTTTATTCATGCTATTTTCTGATAAAAAATCAAAATCGTTGTATTTGGTTTAGTGGCGCAAAATCCCATTAGGAGCAGAATATTATATTAAGGGCATAATAACGGAAAATGACATACTGCTTTTGAAAACACTCATTTTTCCTCATAAATTTTCTATATTGTTTTTCCTTCTGCGTGTGAACTGATACCAAGTTTCAGACACTAGGCGAAATACTTATTTAAGTAAAAATGAAGTGATATTTAAAAAAAAAACGATCATTTTCTTAGATAAAACTAAACATTTTAACACAAATGCGTCTAAAAAACATAAATTATGGAATTTTTTACTCTCAGGAATTCAGATTAGAATCTCAAGTAAAGGGTGCGTCTGTTCACATAAAAGATGTTGCTGACAATCGTTATTTCATGTTTTGAGTTAAAATAATTTTTAAATAATCAAACAAACAAAAAAAAAAATTAAAAGGTGAATATGGATATGAGAAGTGCGTATGCAAATTTTGAGAAGGTGAAAATTGCTGTTTTCATCCCGGAAATCCAAGCATAAGAGCCTCAATTGATAACCACATCCTAATAACTGATCTTTATTATATTTTACTTATAAGTATCTATATTATAAAGAACAAACGTATCTCTGCGTAACGCTGACGTCATTTTGCGAATGGCAACACTTCACGATCAAATTTCGGTCTTGAAATTTTCGCTACAGCAATTTTTTAATCTTCTGACCATCGTACATTTTCAATTTTCGTCGCATAGGGAAAAAAAAAATACTTTCAAATGCAATTTGTTTAAAAACTGTATTCATTGACTGATGTATTATATTTTGTAAAATAATTTTTAAGCATAATTTTTTTCAAGTTTACCTTATCACGTGCCGGTTTCAATACATAATAATAATAAACATTCTGCACATAAAGCAACAAACATTTTGCAGTATTTGTTTCTGACTATTTTTGCATAACGAAATTAATACCTCCTTTAAAAACAAACAAAAGAATAATATTAAAAAAACCACCAATCTAACATATTTGTGAAAGACAAATTAATGAAATTAATACTTCTTTTATAAACAAATAAAAGAATAATATTGAAAAAACACAAATCTAACATATTCGTACAATTTAAATTTTTAGATCACCAAATAGGATTTTCTTTTCAAATGGAATTTGATTGCAAAGTTTATCTCAGTTTACTGATTGGCTATGGTTTTAAAAACAATTTTAAAGCATGAAATATATTTTTTAAAATTTATCTATATCGCGCGGAGCTCGATTACGAAAGATTAAAACGTTTGCCCTTAAAACAAAATAAGGAGTTCATCATTTTCTTACGGCTGATATCCATTGTAAAAAACTTCCCTATGAATAAATAAATAAAATAATATAAATAAAACACAAATTTACCAGACATGTATAAGCTCTGAAATTATCAGAATATAAAAGGATGTCATAAGTAGCAAAATCTTGGCAAATAACTCTTAGCATGCGGCTAATAAGAAAATATCACTTTTGATAAATTTCAAAAATTTATTTGATTGTATAATTCGTATTTTGCATATGAAAATTGCTTTTTTAATGTAAGTGGTCAATCTAAAAAAATTATTGCATATAAAAAATTATTAGTTTTCAATTAAAAAAAAATATTTTCACCTATATTCTTTAACCCGGGAAGCCCGGGTAGGATCCCCTAGTTTTTTATAAAATCCAAGTCTCTGTGTGTTCCTCACAATTCCGGTAGGACCGCCTCGTTGTAATGAATAATTGTTGAAAATACTAATGCAGGGTTACCACAGGAGCACCAGATGTTGACCAACTTGGCGAATCACCACCAAATTTGACGAAATATCGCCAAATTTGGCGACAAAAATAAGTTGTCATATTTGAAGCCAACTTGGCGATAGCTGGCTAATTTGGCGAAATTCCCATTTAAAACCCTTAATTTTTCATAATTGTGGTCACCGCAATTTAATTTAAACTCCGCGCTTTTAAAGGTTTTGAAAAAAAATCTATGGGTGAGAATTTAAAGTGTAATATACGAAAATGTACGTCTTTACATCTTCACCCCGATAGATTATATAAATAAACCTAAAAGTTCATTAATTTTATTTTCATAGCTGTTTATATCATTTGGCAAAAAATCTCACTTCTGAAGCCAAAATTATGACAAATTTTAAAAAAGTACGCCAAGATCCCTATACTGGAAAAGTACCGCGCTTTATACAGCCGGATACAAAAGTTAAATTCTCGGTACTTTTCTACTTTAGGGGCCTTGGCGAAGAAGGAAATTTGGCAGCATATTTTTTGGGAACCTATTTACTGTTTCATTTTATATACACACGCATTTTTTTTTTCAATATTTATATAATTTATTAACCATAAAGAAGCTATTTATCTAATTTTATACAGAAACAAAAGTAATTTGTATATAAAAAACAACAATATTAAATTAAATTTTTTTATTCATTATACACAGTTTTTAATAAATGTGTTTCGTTTTTAAAATCTGTTATTTTCATCTGTCACGGCGGAACAAGCGAGAAAAACTCATATTCCTGCACATGTGTTGTATATAGTATATCTATATATCACATTTTCCCGTCATTTTTGACGGGCTATCTTTCTAGTACTGAAAATAAACGCCAACAACTTTGTAAAGTATGATCAAAATTTGAATTACACAGAATTTTGCTAGAGTTGAAATAATATTTTCATTGGAAATTAGGCAATAGCTTAGAAAACGAAAAGGCAACAGAATCGGAAAACTGCAATCTTTTAAATAAACGATTCACACCACTCTTTCTTCGCTGGGTAAGCTGAAGAGTAAATCTTACTGCACTACGTTGTCAGCTTTGCGCAGAGGCAGTGCCATAGCCAAGGAGCTCTACCAAGAGGCGTGACTATTGCTAGATGAAAGCTTTTCCCAATACCACACACACACACCACAGGTCCACAGGTCACAATATGTCCACAGGTCTGTGACCCCGCCATAGCGACGTGAAATACCGTCGGCATAGGCAATTTTAAGGGAACCCCGAAAGGAGTTTAAATAAAATTATTCGCACAAATATTTGAAACCTTTTAAGACTACTAGTGTATGAATTTCCATTCAAAGCACATAATCGAATAAGGCCTTTTCTAAATCATGATAAAAGAATTCTGAACGCTATCTGGACAAATAAATGTGAAATATTGCAGAAAGTTAAATATTCATTGATCAGCTTTTAGGACTCCACCCCCCCTTTTTCCCCTCCAGCCCTTTGTATGAGAATCTTTCCATTATCACATTTACAAGATCAAAGCTATTCACTTGATTCTCTTTGACTATTTTTTGATAAATTAGCCTTATAATTACGAAATATTGTTACATGCACGCAGACACGTGTTTTTGGATGCAGTGTTGCATTTGAAAGAATGTATTTATTTAGAAAATTATATTTTATTTTCTATATTTTTTCTAGCTTCTTAATTTTATATTTTTTACTCATTTAGATATCACTTCATTAGATGTAATAAGAATTTCATTTAGAATAAAAAAAAAAAAAAAATGAGATTTTTTTTTTTTTTTTTTTTTTTTTTTTTTTTTTTTTAATGACTGATTAATGATAGATTTCTAGACTAGATAGGCAGGGTAATGATAGTTAGTAATCTAACAAAACAGTTCGAATTCATTATTGATAATTTCATATAATCTTAAATTATCTAATAAATAAAATAACTGTCTGTTGCTTGTGAATCAGTGGAGAAGAACAAGTCCCCATTTGCACCGCTCTACTCATTCGCTCTATTTTTACTTTCTTCTATCTGTACAAGAAGAAAGTATTGGATTCGTGAAAATTTTCGGTTTTCGACGCATTTACATGTTTTAGGGGTCAGAAATTCCGAAAAACATGTTTTTACAAAATGTCTGTCTGTGACTCTGCCTGTCTGTCTGTATGTATGTGACGCACATTTTGTGGGCGCTCTATCTCAAGAACTAAGGCACCGAATTTAATAAAAATTAACATTCAGTTAATCCGTTCAATCCTGTTGTAAATTGGTGCTGATTAGTTTTTGGTATAAATCGCTCAGCAGATGGCGCTGCTATGCGGCATCTTTCACGATTTTCCCAATAGCTCGATTTCCAGAACTAATGCACGGATTTTCATCAAACTTCAGATTCTGTTAGCCTTTTACATGAATTGATATTTTATACATTTTGGTATAAATCGCTCTACAGGTGGCGCTGCTATGTTGCATTTTTTGCGATTTCCTCAATAGCTCTATCTCAAGAACTAATGCTTGGATTTTCAACAAACTTCAGATTCAGGTATACCTGGATATGAATTAGTGCTGTTTAGTTTTTGGTGTAAATCGCTCAACAGGTGGAACTGCTATGCAACATTTTTCACGATTTCCGAAATAGCTCAATCTTCAGAACTAGAGCACGGATTTTCATGAAACTTCAGATTCAAATAGTTCTTGACATGAATTGACGTTTCATATATTTTGGTATAAATCACCTAACAGGTGGCACTGCTATGCTGCATTTTTTGCAATTTCCGCAATAGCTCTATCTGAAGAACTAATAACTATAATTTTAACACAATCAGACTGATTGGTAAAGTTATCATACGAATTGAATATTTTCAACTGAGAGAAAAAATGCCCTGGCTGCGAATCGAACCAGATCCTTGGCTTACAAGGCCAATGCTTTACCGTTTAAGCTAACTGGGCCGACAACCAACCAGCATATTTTGCTCAGATAACCTTATTGGTTAGGCTCAGATACCAATAAGGTTATCTGAGCGAAATATGCTGGCTGGTTGTCGGGCCAGTTAGCTTAAACGGTAAAGCATTGGTCTTGTAAGCCAAGGATCTGGGTTCGATTCCCAGCCAGGGCATTTTTTCGCTCAGTTGGAAATATTCAATTCGTATGAAGAACTAATGCTTGGATTTTCAACAAACTTCAGATTCAGGTATACCTTGATATGAATTAGTGCTGTTTATGTTTTAAGACAAATCGCTCAACAGGTGGCGCTGCTATGCTGCATTTTTTCAGAATTTCCACTATAGCTCTATCTCAAGAGCTAATGCACGAATTTTCATCAAACTTTGATATGAAATGGTGCTAAATTGATGTAATTTTTTGTACTATTTAAATGACGTGATTTATATGGAAAAAAGTTTTGTGATGGCCACAACATACTAGTCTTCTTCTTTTTTGTTGTCGTTAATTAAAGTAAATTAAAACGTTTCTCAAGATGCTGTGTAAGATATAGAAATAAAAAGAAAGTTTAAAGTACATATTACCAAATATAGAAGAATGTATGTAATCTTATACATACATACATACATATATATATATATATATATATATATATATATATATATATATATATATATATATATATATATATATATATATATATATATATATATATGTATTATCTATAACTCTTTTAACTAGTTTGTTTATATTTATACATATATCTCCTACATTACATGTTGAATTGTTTGCTGTCATAAATACTCATGATCGCGAAGAATTTATTTGCCTTAAAAATCGTCATCATTACTGCAAGGGCTGATAAAATTTGGTGTGGGATTATTTTAAAAAAGGAAAGTTTTTTTATCAGCGTATTTCAACCCTTTAGTAATTCAATTCCTACTATTAGTTCACACTCTCCCTATATATATCTTGTTGAAATTTTCAATCGTTAATAAAATACTTATTATTCATCCCATCAGGTTGAAATAATTTTTTTAAAACTTGTACTGGATGACAACTGATGTTAATACAATTTTTTCAAATATTAATTAATTAATTAAATTTTAATTAATTAATTTTAGTTTTATATGGGAGACAAAATGGCAGCCACTGGTTATTGAACAGCATTTAATGCATCTTAATATCTATAAGGGGGGTTACATAGGGGGGACCCTGTTCTGTCGCCAATTATCGCCAAAAGTGACGCCAACTCGTCGATATCTCTAATATTTCGCCAAATTCTCATAGACTTTCATTGTAAACCAATAGGGTTTACTGTCTTATAGAAAATCAACAAATTGAGATATTTTAATGCAACAAAAACTAATATTAACTTAAGGGATTATATTAAATTTTTCTTTGATGACCATAGGAATTAACTTTAAAAACAAAATTTTTATATTTTTTATTTTCAATTCCTACTATTAGTTCACACTCTCCCTATATATATCTTGTTCAAATTTTCAATCGTTAATAAAATACTTATTATTTATCCACTCAAGTTCAAATGCATTTTTTTTAATCTTGTAGCGGATGACACTTGATGTTAATACAGTTTCTTTCAAATATTAATTCATCAATTTAATTTTAATTAATTAATTTTAGTTTTATATATATGGAAGAAAAATAGGCGGCCATTGGTTATTGAACAGCATTTCATGCATTTTCATATCTATAAGGGAGTTACCATAGGGTAGGGGTGCACAACCTTTTTAAGAGAAGGGCCACTTACAAAAATGTCTGAGTTGTCGAGGGCCACACCAGTAACAGCGAGAGAATTCTATTTCGAGGAGGTGATCTGTGCCCTATAATCAGTTAAAAAATATGGTTTCGGAGGAAGGCGGGGAGTTTTACCCCTCTAGGTTCACCTACCTAGCCAATATATTCAATTCAGTTGGTAAGGATAAATCAGCAGTAACAGTGTTTACGTTTGTATATGTAACAGATATAGCAAGATTATTTTCAAGAAGTGATAATATTCCTTGACTTTATTCAGGAGTGTAAATTTTGCTTTATTAAAAGTGCTAAAAAACAAACATAGGCATGAAAGTGGCTAGTGCCGAAAAAAAAATGTAAACTTATGAACGAAGGGAATGGAGAAGCCGATTAACGAAATTTGAAATGTTTCCATGCCTGCTCAACGAAATTCGTGATTTTTCAGTGCCCGATCAACGAAATTTGATTTTTTCGCTTCTGATCGACAAAATTCGCAAACCGATGGACAAAAATTCACGATTTTTCTGCGCCTGATCGAAAAATCTCACGATTTTTTCGCACCAGATCGACGTAATTCGCCATTTTTCCGCGCTTGATAGACGGAATTCGCCATTTTTCCGCGCGTGATAGACAAAATTCACGATATTTTCGTGCCCGACCAACTAAATTCGCGATTTTTCGGAGCTCGATCGACAAAACTCGCGATTTTCCGGAGCTCGATCGACAAAGCTCGCGATTTTTCCGTGCCCGATAGACGAAATTTATGATTTTCCGCCCCCGTTGGACGAAATGCACGATTTTTCCGCGCCCGATCAGCGAAATTCGTGATTCTTAACTGACGGAAAAAATTTGCAATTTTTTCTCGCGGCAAATTGACGAAATTCCCACTTTTTTCTCACGATAAACTGACGAAACTCACGATTGTTCCGCAGCTGATCAACGAAATTTTCGATTTTTCTGCTCCTAATCGACGAAATTCGCGATTTTTTCATACCTGACCAACGAAATTCGCTATTTTCCGGAGGGTCGATTGACAAAACTAGCGATTTTTCTGTGCGCTATCGACGAAATTTGCGATTTTTACGCGCCCGATCAACGAAATTCGTCAAGTTTTCCGCGCATCATCAACAAAACTGACGATTTTTCAGCGCCTGATCAACAAAATTTGAGATTTTTCGACGCATTATCGACAGAAATCGAGATTTTACCGTGCCCGATGAACGAAATTCGCCATTTGTCCGAGTCAGATCGACAAAACTCGCGATTTTACCCTCTCCAATCGGCGAAATTTGCGATTTTTTCCGCGCCTCATCGACAAAATTCGCGATTTTTCTGGCTCTATCAATGAAATTTGCGATTTTTCCGCGTCTGATCGACAAAATTTGCTATTTTACACACTTGATGAACAAATTTTGAGAAATTTTTCGAGCATCATCGACAAAACTCGCTATTTTTCGCACCCGATCAATAAAATTTGAGATTTTTCCGTGTCCGATCAACGAAATTCGCGATTCTGAACTGACTGATGAAATTTCTAATTTTCCCGCGGCAAATTGAGAAAATTCACGATTTTTTCTTGCGACCTATGGATAAAAATTGCAATTTTTTCCAGTTATAAATTGACGAAATTCGCGGACCACAGGTTGTGCATCCCAACCATAAGGGGAACCTGTTCTGTCGCCAAATACCGCCAAGTTTATCGCCAAATTTGGCGACCAAAATGAGTCGCCAAAAGTGACGCCAACTTGGGGATATCTGTAATATTTCGCCAAATTCTCATAGACTTCCATTGTAAACCAATAGGGAATACTTGCTTACAGAAAATCAACAAATTGAGATATTTTAATACAACAAAAATATTAAATTTTTCTTTGACGACCTAAGTATGAAATCCTTCTATATATATAAAAAAGTTTTGATTTGGAAATGGACCAATGAAAATCTGCGTAGATCATCCGGGTATACTCCTACTAGATCGGCATCCATATTTTTTATGACCGGGGATCTTTCTTCGTTAATATTAAGAAAACTGTTTCATACAAAAATAAGAAAATCAGTGGTATTATAGACACATGTTTGATAAACACGCTGATGCAGACAATTTTTAAATCGAATAATTATTTTAAGAGATATTTAATGTTAAAGATGGTCAAAATCGTTCCATCAAAAAAGTTTATATAGGAGAAAAACTATACATAGGAACTTAAACATTTTTAGATCATTTTATACATTGGAAGTCCCAGATGTGCAGACAGCAATTATCTTTTTAATTTGATTCATTTTTTGAGGATTTATTTCCATTTTAAATTCAAATTTTCAGCATTTCGAGAGACATTTTTTACACATTTTAGAAAAGGGCAATTATTTTAAACTTTTGCCAATTTTAAAAACAGCGCAAAGAATAATATTTCCTTCAAATAAAAAATTTATTTACACTTGGCTATTATAAACAGAAAAAAACTTTCAAATTAGAATTAAGTGATTACGTGTTAAAAATCAGGAAAATATTGAAAATTACATCATAAAAACTACAGTTACACGTGAATTTTAAAAGGGAAAGAAAATTTTTAAAAACTAAATTCATTATTATGCGTTAAAAGTCACAAATGAAGGAAATTACGTCATATTTTAAAAAGCCAAATAAATAAAAGTTGGCAAAACACTTTAAATTAAAAAATATATTTGCACGAGACGTTTATTTCATATTTTGAGATAATCTTTTCAACTATTATCGTGAATTCTAAGACAGCGCAAATAATATTTCCTTTCTAACAACAAAAGAATTTTCATGTGAATATTAAAAAGAGAAAGTAAACTTTGGTGAAAATTACATCAGATTTAAAACGATACATTTAAAAGAACTTTCTCATAGCAGTGTTAAAAATTACCGAGAGACAAAGACTGTGTACTTAATTCATTTTACATTAGCTTACTTTCAAATTTTTAACTAATTTTTAACACTTTCCAACAAAGTTGAAAAGTGTTATTGATTTCGGTTTGTCTGTTCGCGCTCTAACTCTCGTAAATATACTCGGATACCACTGAAATTTTTGGTTATTGACGTTTAGCCTAGCACGAACCCTATTTCAAATGAAGTTTGTAGCATATTTAGTTCATTTACAGGGATAGTCAAAAGTATTCCGTTACATTACGGTCAATGGGAAAAAATCATTTCAAATGAATTTGAAGATGTTACACCCTTTCAAACATAATAAAAAATATATGCATTTACGAAGTGCACTAAAATATGCAGGATATTCTGTAGCATATATTTACAGGGCTACACAAAACAATTCCATAACTAATGGTATAGGGGGAAATTGTTTGCGGCGTATTTTAAATGCACAAATTCATATATAACAAAATTGATATACGTCGGTGAGGCTTACTTAAGTTATTTCATGTATAATACGAAGTGCATAGCATGTACAGGAACATACAAAACATTTCAGACAAGTATTTTCTATCCGAAATACAGTATATTAGTGGCGATGGTAGGGAATGCATTTTTAATTATCATATGCGCTTTTAAGTTTCACTATATTTATGCATACTATATGGTGTGTGTAAATGTTATAGTTGATATACAGGGCTGCGCAAAAGAATTCATAAAGGTTACTGAGTATGACCGTAAATTGCTCAAAGGTGGGTTTAAAATGTGTTATGCTGAACTGCATGTAGTTTTCTATGAAATGTTTGTAGAATATAGATAAAATGATATACAGGGCCACGCAAAGAATTGGATACATGGCCGCCTATAGATCACAAATTCTGGAAATGCGATTTCAGTAGTTTTAAGAGTGATTTAGTTTGAATTAAAGTTTAGCTAAATAGTGGCGTGTAATAAAAGTACTAGGTAAACAACAGGGCTGTACAAAAGTATTGAAGTATGTTTTCATCTATTAGTCTAAATTGCTGAAAGAGAAATTTCAACCTATTATACGTTTTCTTGATAAACTAAATTTTCTATTATATAGTATATATATCAGCCTACAGATCAACTACACGGCTGTTCGGAAGAATTGGAATAAATATTTGGCTATGGATAGTAACTGCTGAAATCTGTTTTTTAAATGTTTAGTTAGTTATCTTATTTCCCTAAATAACAAAGTTTTGTTAAAGCTTTCAGGGAGTGTTGGGAAGTGTTTCATAATCTATGCCGTACGCATGATTTTTCTTTCTTGTTTTTAATCAAAGACGAAAACAGCCATTGTATCTCTTTGCAGCGGCTGATTTCGTCTTAAAAATCTCCAATCAAAGGAAAATGAATGAAAACCCGTTTACAGGGAGACCGTCACTGCTTTTTTAAATTGTAATTCAAACTTTTTATGGCCGATGAAATTAACATGCTTTTAGAATCTGGGGTGTCTGAACGGGGGTTGGCGAGCGTAGTTCGTAGGAGGCAGAGCCCCCTAGTGACTTTTAAAAATATATATATTACTTGTTTTTATTTAGCTGTCAATTAAGAAACAAAAATTATAAGTGATCTCTAAAAAAAAAACTTCACAATTTCAGGAGGTAACATTGAAAAGTGGATTTTTAGGATTTATTATTACTAATATTTTTTTTATATAAAATAGTACTAATGCAATATTTTATATCATGTATAATTTTGAAATTAAAATATAGTTGAAAAATAAATGTAATTAAAATAAATATTTAAAATTTCACAAAAATCGGGAAACATACGTAGAAGCTTACAAACAATAACAGCAATGCTATAGTGCTAATCAATGATAGAGGTATTTAATATAATGAGATTCATAATTTTAAAAAGAACAAACCTCCTAAAAATTTAAATAAAGTAATAAAACTCAAATTAATTGTTTAAATTTTAAGTTAAAATATCTAATTTACAGATCTGATACTATATTTATCGAAGTTTGCACATGAACAATAATATATCTTTCACACAATAGACCCAAAATTTAATTTTAAAATTTTCTAATAAAAAATCTATAGAGAATTTATGATATTTGAAGATAATCCGTGTATTTCTTTACTTAAACAAAAATGCAAATTAGCCTGATTCTCACATTTTAATTAAAACTTATGTAATTGTAACATTTATTTAACTTATGTACATTAACTTATGTAACATTTATTTTGGTACTGTTAAAATACATTTGTGAATTTTTTGACATCAAAATTGCTAAAAATAAATTACCTTAAACGCAACAGTTGTTACAACAGCAATTTATCGGCCGTTTAAGTAATGCTGGCTATTTTTAAGGCATATAAATTTTTCGCGACCACGCGTATTTATGTAAACAAACAATTCAACATATAATTTATAGATGCCCATACAACACAAACACGTCCTGAGGACATACGAAAGACGTCCTATGCAGTATATTGCCTCGTCCGTCGGACGTCCTACAATATCCCATCGTTATCCGGCGGACGTCCGCGGGGGAGCAGAAAGAGACACCTAATCACGTCCTTCGGACGTCATTTTCAGCCATTCATAGGATGACAGTAGGACGCTCATAGGACCAGATAAAACAAATAGAATTTGCATCCTCTGCTCGTCCGGCATGCGGCATTCATAGGATGCTCTTCGGATCAGTAGCGGACGCTTTATATAAAAAAAAATAAATAGGAAGGGAGGGCAATTGCCCCACCCTGTTTTTCCTAGATGAGGCTTCAGATTTCTATTAATTTTATCTTAAACTGAGCGACGGCGCACACTGAAAGATTTCTATTAAAAAATAGTGGTAGCCTGGACAATTGTTGTCCAGGTTACCACTATTTTTTAATAGAAATGTCAGTGTAAAATAAAATTAATAAAAATCAGAAGCATCATTTAGAAAGGACAGGTGGGGCAATTGCAACCCCCCTTCATTTTTTGATTTTTAAAATCTTATATTTATATTATTGAAAAATATATTTTAATAGATTTCTTTTTGTATGATTATTTTTCCTGTTGTTTTTCGCAAATATAGGAATCTTTCAATATAAATAAATTATACTAAAAATATTTAAAAATAAGCATGGAAAATGAATACGAAGAAAATATCAGTTCATTTCAAGAGAAAAATTATTTATTATTTCTGTTATCAACATCTCTTTTTTTCAACTAATAAGTAGCATACGATGAATAAGGTATCATTGGATAGGATTCTTCGCCCATATCTAATATAACAAACTGAATTTTCTTTATACTTTTAGATTAATATCATCATACACATTTTTTCTGATTTCAACACCCCCTTTTTTTTAGATAAATACACAAAGTTGAGTTGGATTTTATACGAAAAGCTTTTGACATAGCTCCTATTAGTACAATTTGTTTGGTTTAAAAAAAAAATTGCAAATATAAATTTAGGAAAAATGCACTTAATTTACAGTAAAGATAACAGTGCGAAAGCCTTGCAAGGGTCTATTGGTCTAGACTTAATATACTTTTCTAACAAATGAATTTTACTCCTAAGCAAAATCTGCATTAAAATTAGTGATGAAAAAGTAACCGAATTGAAATTTTTGAAAAAGTAACAAATTTTATCAGTAATAGCTGAATGCATAAAAAATTCCTCATTTTCTTAGAACAGTTTAAAAAATTGTTAAATATTGTTATCGGTATTGAATTCAGACATCTCGGGGAGGGATTTCTGTGGCTCCAGGCAGGGGAGGGGGGTGTATTTTAGAGATCTGGGGGGGTCAAATTGCACTTTCGTTCATTAAAAGAGATAAATCTCAAACCTTCTATATGGGGAAGAGGAGGATTTCCTCCTGGGCCACCCTCTGAATTCAACACCAATTGTTATATATGTATTAAATAAATTTAATTCCATTCTTTTGATATTCCTCATACTTTTCCATAGTCATTTAAATTCATAAATACATCAAATTTGCAGTTTTTTTTTATTTAATATAGGTAAAAATAAAGTTAAATAGCAATTTTAATATTTCTAAAAAAAATAAATAAATAAGAGGGTAAAATCTTTGTTTTTTAACACTGTCAAAATTGTTATTTTAATCAGATTTTTGAGATACAACAGGGGAAAGGCCACCATCGAAAACATCGGTTACAACTTAATACAGACCCTACTTAAAAGAAATAAAATTTCGTATTAAAATAATGTCTGCAAACTTCACGTGTGTACGTGTATTTAGACAACCACAATTTAAGACATGTCTCATTTGAGAGAATTGAAAAATGTAGTAAACTTGTTTAAAAATTTCATGTATTTAGTTTCAAAATTGAAATTGTGAATGTGCAAGAAGTTTCCATTTAAAATGAAAAATTTGAGTATGCACTAAATGACATTTTAACAAAAAAATTCTCAGAATTTTTATCGATTCTTCTGCAGCATCAATTTTCTCATACTCTTTTTTTTTTTTTTTTCATGATTTTTAAAAACAGATAAAGAACATTACCTACTCCATGGCGAAGAAATAATGAAAACTCAGAATGAAAATACATCATTCTCAAGTAACAAATATGTTTTGTATTTGTTATATATTTTTTCTGAACTAATTACATTTCTTTAAATTAAAATTCAAGAGAAGTACATTACATTTTTTAAAAGTATGTAAGCATTTAGCTCAATATTTACTGTTAATAATATATTAATAAGTTCTGTTAATAATCAATTATATATATTACATTTACTTTAAACAAACCAAAAATTTTTAGTATTTAATTTTTAGGATAAGTCAAAAGAAAATAATGATAACATTTTATGATGTCATATTTTAAATATGAAAGCAATTAAATAGGCATTCTTTTCAAGTGCAATAAAAACTTCTATTTTTAGGTAGGGTAGAATTAGGTATATTTTCTCTTCCCTTCAGCTTGAAGTAAAAACACACAAGACCATAAAAGTTTCATAATATTTATACCATTAGATTCTATTATATCTAAAACTTCTTACCTGATAACTTGTTCTGTCAAGTTTTGGTTTTAATGAAATAATAAATAGTACATTCAATCTAGTTGTTCTATGTCTGAGATCCATTGAATTCCTTATTATTTTTTATAGTAAATAAATGAAAAGCTTGCCATTAAACACATAAAAAATATATTAAAATCACTTCACACCATGATATTCTTTACAAAATACTTAATAAACTCCTGTAACTAAATCTATTTACATCTTCTATTCCAGTATGGATGTAATATTTTAAAATAATTATACAATTATTTTACTCGCTGCTTTAGAATGCATGAATTTTAAGTTTTAAACAATGCAATTGCTGAAGTACATACGTTTTAAATCACTGTTAAGAAAGAAAAAAATACTGTAAAATAACAACACCAACAAATACATTTAAAGTACTTTAATTTACATTTATAGACTTTTTTTTACATAACATTTACGTTCTTATACATGTTGTAACTATGCCTTTAATACTCTTTCAATGTGTGCCCTTGATATAAGTTTCTTTCTCAACAGCATCTGAAACAAATAATTTTCAAAACATAAAAATTCAGAGTAAAATATCATTATGGCTAGAGGAGTTAAACAAAATTTTGTGTAAAAGAAAATAAGAGAATTTTTAATTTCTAACTTGGTATTGGTACTACTTTTATGTTAGTATACCAGGTGATAAATTGACAAAAATTCCTTTTATAGCCCTACTTTGTGTTGAATGCATTTAATTTTAAATATAAACCCTTCACTTATTTCATTTAAAATACATAATTTTCATTAAATTACATACATGCCTTTTACTAATATCAGTTAAAATACAGAAAAAATAAAAAAAATTCTCACACTATCTTTTTAAAGAAGTTTTATAAAAACAAAAATTTATAAAGAAGACCACAAAGCAAAATATTTAATTTCATGATCAAAGTATTATTTCTAATTTCCATAGCAAAAAATAAAAGCTGTCACTGACGAGAAAAAAATTGTGGTTGGCAGGATTTGCACCTGGCAAACATAAAAGTTCCCAATCTTTTTACTTAAATAAATAAAAAAAAAATGTATGCATAAAAAATTACTTGAGAATTAACATATGTAAGAAAATTTGAATTGCTTTGCCATATTTAAGGTTATTCACATAATCAAATTTATTATGCTTCATTAAGGCTCCCAGTTAACGTGCATCTTCTATTTCCCCCTTGATTGGAACTTTTATCTTAAACAGTTTATTTGTAAGTTACGTCATCAAGATCATAATTAAAATTAATTTAAAAAATATAAAATATTAAAAGCTTTTTTAATCTAAACAAAGTGATTTTCACTTTACATGAATGTAAAAAAGAAGAAAAAGCCAGCTTTGAAAAGTTTAGCCTTTCAGTCTCAGAATTTTGAGAGTAACTTTTCCAATTTAATTTAACACCAATGTTTGCAGTATATCATGTCTCTGTTCAAATTATTTTTCAGTTGCATTTGACTATTTTCCAAAACTAGTTTAAAAAAAAAAAAAAAATACAAAGAGTTTTAATCAATAATCCCTGCAGTTTAAAAACAAATTTGGATTGTGTTATAGATCCCATCTACATAGTATTGTTTGTGAAGTATATAAAGGATGCAATTTTAAAGGAACAAATTATTGTGGTTCTGGCATTATTATAAATGTTATTTTTAAATCTTTCATTCTACAAAAATTGGTAATTTTTATAAGAAATTAGCAAACTAACCCCCCCCCCCCCCCCTGGCTTACAAAAGACGCTTTTGTATGATGTCAGTATTAACATTTCGGTTAGAAACTGACCAAACAACATTTGCTCTGTTTCATTTTTTCTTAAATATAAATCATAGATTTTGGTCTCAGAAATTTTTTATAAAGTTACTTTCACTTTCTAAACCGGTTCTGAAAATGAAAGTGTCATTCTAAAAAATATCTGCAACTCAAATTGAAAAAGTAAAAAAGGTGCGATGTAGAGATGGAAACTCGGCTATCCAATACAAAAAAAAAATATATTAAAATGTCGAAATGCAAACGAGATATTAGAAAAATCCCTCCCCAAATTATCCACATTAGCTCTTGAGTGCCTTCGCTGGCAGGGACAGGAGCCTTAAGGTTCCCAGTTGACGTACATTTTCTATCACTTCGCCCCTCCCCCCTTGATTGGAACTTTTATCTTAAACAGTTTATTTGTAAGTTGCGTCGTCATGATCATAATTAAAATAATTAAAAAAATATAAAATAAAAACTTTTTAAATTTCTCAAAAAACAAAATTATTTTCACTTTATATGAATGTATTCTAAAAAAAGAAGAAAAAGCCAGCTTTTAAAAGTTTAGCGTTTCAGTCTCAGAATTTTGAGAGTAGCTTTTCCAACTTAATTTAATACCAATTTTTGTAATATATCATGTCTCTGTTGAAATTATTTTTCAGTTGCATTTGACTAATTTCCAGGAGAACTAGTTAAAAAAATAATAATAATACAAAGAGTTCAATCAATATCCCTGCAGTTCAAAAACAAATTTGGATTGTGTTATAGATCCCTCATCTACATAATATTGTTTTTTAAGTATATAAATGATGCAATTTTAAAGGAACAAATTATTGTGGTTTTGGCATTATTATAAATGTTATTTTTAAATCTTTCATTCTATAAAAATTAGCAAATTACCCCTCCCCCCCCCCCCTCTTTCAAAAGACGCTTTAGTATGATTTCAGTATTTAACATTTTGGTTGGAAACTGACTTCAAACAACATTTGCTGTGTTTCATTTTTTCTTATATATCATAGAAAATGTTACCCCCCACATATAATATTAAAACACTTAGCTGTGAGATATCAAAATAGAAAATACAACATCTAGCAATTGTTTGTTTAGAGTAGGTTACTAACACGGCTGCAAAAAAGCCGGCTAAATTTTAAAAAAAGCCACGCCGGTGGCTTTTACTGGTTTTAACCGGCTTTTTTTGGCCATAATTGGCTTTTATACAATGAAACATTGTAATTATACACTACACATTTTAAAGTGCTTTTAATTAGTTTTAATGACATTTAATTGATTTAGAATTTAATAAGTAACCCAATTTCTCAATAATGAAGACATTAATACTGGAATAAAACTTAGATGGTTTTGCGAGTGATTTGTAGTTAGAATTGCAAATATGTTAGGTAAATTTGAAAAGCGCCATACCAACTGCTTTATCTGGTTTACACTGACTGACCCTTAACCCCCCCCCCCCCCACCCGCCGAATTTTTTCATTTTTATAAAATTAAAGAGGACAATGGTTACTTAGTTACATGCTTTATTACTTAATTAATTTTAAGAACTATTAATATACAAGTCTTATTTTATTTCTAGTAAACATTTAAAATTATGCATAGTCATAATAAAAACGTCATTTTCTCACTATTAAAAATATTATGAATAGCATATGCATGAATATGCTTAGCAACAAGCTTTTCAAAATTTTATTTAGAGAAATTTTATTTATTTTTTTGGAGTCTAACTTATATTCTTTTCAATATTTATGTATATATTTTTTCAGACATAATGCCTTCACAGTTGCTTTCTAGCAGTTATAAAGACTTATTTATTTGAGAAAATTTAATAGAAATTCATAATTTACTCAGTAGAAAATATTTATAAACGTATTATAAATTAATTGATCCAAATTTAAAACGAATTAGCTGTAAACCAACTTTAAAAAATAAAAACCGGCTTTTAGGTAGCTTTCTTTACAAAAAAGCTACCTATTGCAGCCGTTCGGAGGAAAGCGATTTCAAAAAATTTTGGTATATTTTCATCGATCATGACCCCCAGACCCCGAAACCACCCTCTGTTCAAAATTGATATATATATATATATATATATATATATATATATATATGACCTATGTCACACTGTAACTCCCGTAATTATGAACCGATTTCGATGTAATTCGGTGTGTACATAGTACATACCAATGTCTCGACCGAGTTCGTTGGCCAGCTTCATCCGCCATTTTGTTTCAAAATGGCGGCCATTTAAAATTTTTAAAAAATTTTAAAACTTGAAATGCGGTACCAAAAAATTAAAAATGGAAAAATATTTTTTTCTTATGTATTTGACCTTTGTACAAAGATTCGGGAGCAGTTTTTGTTTCGTCTATATCTTAAAAAATGGCTGAGTTATAGCATTTTGAATTTCTAGCGTGGCTGACATTTTGAAACGTCCTGAATTTTGTCACGCGATAAAAGACGTATTTATGAACCGATTTGGATGTAATACAGTGTGTACATAGTATATACCAATCTCTCGACCGAATTCGTTGGCCAGCTTCATCCGCCGTTTTGTTTCAAAATGGCGGCCATTTAAAATTTTTAAAAAAATTTAAAACTTGAAATGTGGTACCAAAAAATTAAAAATGGAAAAATATTTTTTTCTTATGTATTTGACCTTTATACAAAGATTCCGGAGCAGTTTTTGTTTCGTCTATATCTTAAAAAATGGCTGAGTTATAGCATTTTGAATTTCTAGCGTGGCTGACATTTTGTAACGTCCTGAATTTTGTCACGCGATAAAAGGCGTATTTATGAACCGATTTGGATGTAACTTCGTTTATACATAGTACATACCAATGTCTCGACCGGGTTCGTTGGTCAGCTTCATCCGCCATCTTGTTTAAAAATGGTGGCCATTTAAATTTTTAAGAAAAATTTAAATTTGAAATGTGGTACCAAAAAATTAAAAATTGAAAAAATATTTTCTTCTTATGTGTTTGACCTTGATAAAAAGATTCGGGAGCAGTTTTTGTTTCGTCTATATCTTAAGAAATGGCTGAGTTATAGCATTTTGAATTTCTAGCGTGGCTGACATTTTGAAACGTCCTGATTTTTCTCACGTAATAACAGGCGTATTTATGAACCGACTTGGATGTACCTTGGTGTGTACATAGTACATACAAATATCTCGACCGAGTTCGTTGGCAGGCTTCATCCGCCATCTTGTTTCAAAATGGCGGCCATTTAAAAAAATTAAAAAATAAAAAAATCTAAATGAGATACCAAAAAATTGGAAAGTGAAAAAGATTTTTTTTGTATGTGTTTGACCTTAATACAAAGATTCCGGAACAGTTTTTCTTTTGTCTATATCTAAAAAAAATGGCTGAGTAATAGCATTTTGAATTTCTCTTGTGGCTGACATTTTAAAACGACCTGATTTTTGTCACGCGATAACTGGCGTAATTATGAACCTATTTGGATGTAACTTGGTCTGTACATAGTACATACCAATGTCTCGACCGAGTTCGTTGGCCAGCTTCATTCGCCATCTTGTTTCAAAAGGGTTGCCATTTAAAAAAATTAAATTTAACATTCAAAATGAGGTATTAAACAATTGGAAAATGAAAAAGATTTTTTTATGTGTTTGGCCTTGATACAAAGATTCCGGAGCAGTTTTTGTTTCTGAAAATTTGTTCTTTTGTTTATATCTTAAAAAATGGTTGATTTATAGCACTTTGAATTTCTAGCATGGCTAACATTTTGAAACGATCTTGTATTTGTCACGCGATAACACACGTATTCGCCTATTTCGATGTAAGAAGACATGTGGATAGTATACATCAACACCTCGACCAAGTTCGCTGGCCAGATTCATCAGCCATCTTGTTTCAAAATGGCGACAATGGTTTTAAAAATGGTTTTAAAAAGAATTAAAAAATATATATATATTTAAAGTGAGGTACAAAAAAATTAGAAATTGAAAAAGGTTTCTTAAGTATTTGACCTTGATATAAGGATTCAGGAGCATTTTTTGTTTGTCTTTACCTTAAAAAATGGCTCAGATATAGCAGTTTCAATTTTTATTGTGGGTGACATTTTGAAAAATCTGATTTTTTGCATGCGACAGCACTCCTATATATTAACCGATTCCGATGTGAGTGAGCATGTGCACAGCAATTACTAAGGTCTCGACCAAGTTCACTGCTTAGCCTCATCCACCATGTTGTCTTAAAATGACAGGCACTTTAAGAAATTGCCGATTTTGGCAGCTGCTTTAAAGAAAAGCAGCTTGGATAAAGCTGACTAATTTCGCGAAATTCTCATTCATTATATTGATAAAAATTAGTATTGAATCTCCTATATTCGGTTGCCACTAAATTGAGCTTCGTGTGTTTGAATGGTATAATTTGGCTTTTTTAAAATAAGGATTATGAAAGCTACCTCTTCCTCCCGGCACTGGCCGGAAGGACTTTTTTTCAATAAAAGCCAGCTTTTTAAAAGTGGTTAACCCCCCCCCCCCCAAAAAAAAAAAAAAAAAAAAAAAAAAAAAAGCCGGCAAACCTGGTTTCTCACCAAAATGACACCACAATTGAACGCATATAATATATAATTTTCAATTCCCACATATTTAGTTTTGATATAACTGCCAAGTCTAAACCCAAACCAAAACTACATTTTACTTTAAGTTTTAGATTCTCAATATACATGTTAATAAATAATAATTAATTTTCTCAATATATTTATTAATGAAAATTATAAAGCATGGATTTTCACTTACTTATAAAAGTTGTTTTCGACTAAATTTGTTGCAAAAAATTGTTTATATTTTCTTTGTAAAGTTTAATTTAATTAATATATAGATACATTTGAAATAAAAATAGTTAAATGTTTTTTTATGATTATCATTTGATTACATTAAAATTGCAGTTATGTCAATAAAAAAAAAATCAATTGTAATTTAATTATAATCAATTAAAAAAAATCAATAAAAAATATCAATTATAATTTTGCTGCAGAAAAGTATAATTAAAGAATATATAACAGGGAGATACAAATATGCATAGACTTGATATGAATTTTTATTGTTATGGACCCTTATTCAGAAATACTTAAAAAAAAAAAAAACTTACCAATTTTGAAATTTAATTTCTTTAACATTTTATGTAGAACTGAGCTTTGAATGCTGGATGTTAGCAGCATCTTTTTAACCTTCATTTATCCATGCTGGGACTTTTTGGATCCTACAGTTTGTGCCTACAAAAAATAAATAACTGAAGATACAAAAGTCAAAAATCAAATCAAAATAAAATTTAATATAAATGATCACACGTGGCATTAAGCAGCTTCTATTATCTTTACATTCGATCTAAACAAATTCAAAGAAATTAAAGTACTTCTCCATTATTCCATCGCAGGGTTCATTTATTTTAAATCAATTTAGTTTTAATCGTGATTTAAATCAATGGATTTTTTTAAAAAATTATGTTTAAATAAATTCAAGATGTAAACAAACATATTAATGTTTTTAAATATATTTGGTTTTATATAATACAGATAATGAATCAGTTTTTAGAAAGATAAGGCTTTTAAGCTTTATAAGATTAAAATTTTTGTCAAGTAAAGTACAATGTAATAGAAAAAATGGTTTCAAATTTAATTTGAATCAAACTGTAAAATAAACTAGCAACAGTAAGGAAATCTAAGCAGGAATATATTAAATATAGAAATATTTATTTTGATTACTTAATATAGTACTTAGAAAAACTTCTGCAAGTTTAAGTAAAATAAAATTATATGACTTTGCTCGTTACAAACAAGCATTGTGACTAACAGATTAATTATCCCATCTTTTGCATTATGCAGGAGAGAAACTAACAAGCTGTGAGAAAATAATCAACATTATTGTTTGCTTAAAAGAAATTCTTGACTTTAGTGATACTTATTACATTAAAATTTGAACCATTAATTTTCATGTCTGTGTATATAATTTTATAAATAAAGTCATAAAATAATAATATTGTGCGAGGTTTAAAAAAAAAATAAAATAAAAAGCTCTACCCATTGACAACTTTTCATTAAAAAAAAAAAATAATAATAATAAAAACTATTGTATCTTAACAAACTGTATGTAATGCCTAATAAACAAATGGAGGTACTTTTCCATTATACAGACACCACTGTCGCCAAGCATAATAGTTGGCACAAAATGAAAATCACGTGAATTGAAACATTTGAAAAATTAAAGAAAAAATTGATAGTACAGTGAGCATTTTAAAAATATAACATTTGAAAATTACAGACTTTTTCAAACTATTTTATTAAATCACAAATATATACTTAAAATAAGTGAATAAATAACTGTTATTCAATAAAGTAATAAAATAAAACTCATATTAAACTTCTGGCATAAAATTACAAATATCTTAGAAATATCGCATGGTTATTTTCAATAAAAATCCCTTTCACGATCAGGGTTGAAATAATTAGCGCATTGGAAAAGCCCCACTTTTTAAAGTGTCAGCTATCAATAATTTTAAACAACAAAATTAATGAAAACAGAAAAAGGAATCTTGGATATTTGACCCTTTTCATTAAAATTAAAAAAAACTATTCTATCGTAACAAACTCCAATTTTAAAATTTGTAATACACAGTAAACAAATGGAAGAATGAAGCCATTGGACACCCCCCCCCCCTCTCTCCCCTGCACAAAAAAAACCAAAATAAAACAAAAACAAAAAATTTGGAAAAGACTCACTCACTAAAGTTTCAGCTATCAATAATGTTAAACAATAAATTAACAATATCTTAAAACAGAAAAAGAAATCTTGGATATTTATTTGTTTACATTATTTTCTTAATTATCTCTATCGGCTAGTGAATGTTTGTAATGGTCAGTTGAAATGGATCTATTGTAGGTAACTATGAATCACAAATTTTTCAAGCTCTTTCTCATTTAATATCATAGTGCCACCATTTAAAAGCTTTACTCTTATGTTAATTAATGAAATAAATAGTAAACCAATAAAACACCATTAAAAATACAGAAAAAGGTCAAATTAAAAATTCCCTGATGACAAACACATATAAGATATCACATATAAGATGACATAAACACATCATATATAATATTATGGATTAAAATAACATCTGACATCAAGTGAATGTAACGCTACAATCATATATCTTTGGCATTTAATCCTATTTTAGCCAAAGTTATTTTTATTGAAAGCAGTCGACAAGATAATGGAGGAGTACCGAAAAAGCTACCATCAAACTATAAAATTGAATGCCAAAATTACATGATCGTAGCGGCACATTTACTTGATGTCAAATGTGTTTATATCTGTTTTTAATGATGTTTTACTGATTTATTAGATATTTTGTTGATTAAAATAACAATTATGTTCTTAAACAGCAACAAAATGATATTAAAAGAGGAAAAACTATTGAACAAATTTTATGATGCATAGTTTCATATAATAGATTTGTTTCAATTGATATCGCTTAAACATTCACCAGACGAGAGGGACAGTTAAGAAAAATAATGTATTAAATATCCAAGATTTTTATTTCAGTTTTCAATAATAGTATATTATAAAATATATCGTTTAAAATTGATAGTTAGCAAATTAGTAAGCAGAGCTTTTCTGATTTTTTTTTTTTTTTTTTTTTTTTTTTTTAACTTCAATGATAACATTCTTACTTTTTATTTATTAGTTGTTGAAATTTTTTGGCAATAATTTTTTAAGAAAAGTGATTGATGGGATAACAGAGAAGTACTGAAATTAATAATGAGTTTAGATATCCAGTTAAAATTATTACAAAAGTACCAATAAAAATTAAAAAATAAAAATGCTATGTCTGAAAAATGGTGTTATTTATTTCAGTTTTAAGATCATGTACACTTGCAGACCCAGAAGCAGAATTTTCTGCGTCAGTCTGCAGCAAACTAAAATTTATCTGCGACTCAATAAGCCTACTATCATAAGAAATGACAAAAACGCTTAAAGTAATCAAAATTTCCCTTTATAAAGAAAATATAAGGACACAATAAATACAATTTTAACCCCAGCATTTCTTTTTAACTTGGTGGATTAATCTGCAAAGTTTAATATAATCTACAATGCCCGCTGCCGTGCTGCACTGTTTCTGCTACTGGGCTTGCAGGACTAACAAAATATATGGGATGGAGCAAGAATTTGAAAAAAATTTGCTACCAGGCATAGTGTTTACTACTGTAAACAGAAAATAAATACAGGGAAGAATACTTTAAATAAAATAAATAAAACAATGTGATTATTACATGGGTCAAAAACATTTATTACTAAACAGGTGCAAATATTTGCACCTACATGATGTTTCAACTTGAGATATAGAGTGTTTCTTATAATTTGAACTATTTTTTCAAGGGAAATTGCATTAACATGTTTAGTATAGTAGTGATTGTTAAAAAAAAAAAAAAAAAAAAAAGTGATTTTTATGTATGGTAAACAAAGAAACATTAACTTTAAATGATTTTATGGATTAAAAATCACGTTCAATTGGAACATTCAATTGGATTACGATGATTGAATAACCTGTTTTCCTAAAGAAATAAGGAAGTTCTATAATTTTTAAAAGCTCTAGGGCACACGGATTTTGAAATACTGCAATACTGCGATTCGTCGAAGAGTTTTATGAGATATTTTTACAAAAATAGGGGTACATTTCACTATATTAAAAAAAGAAAGCAAGGTGTATTTTGCCAATTTTAAAAAGACAGTCTTTAAATAATGACTTAGAGGGAACACAGACAAGGCTAAAATGTTTTTTATAATGAAAAACAGATGAAATAAGCTATTCTAAAAATCTTTTCTTTGAAAATACGACAGATTTTAAACACATCAAAACAACAAACAACACAGAAATGCAACATAAAACCCCAATAGAAAGCAACTGTGACACATTTTTTAAAATGAAGAATTAAAACAGTGTACTTTATCTTTTTTTCAGGGGTGCTGTGTGTCTCACTGAACTCCCCCCCATCCAAAAAAAAGCAAGCTAAAAACCAGCTATATATATACTTTTTTAATACAGTATATATGTATAAATGAAGGCAAATTGAAGCTGTTAAAGTGTCACACAGGGTCCCCAACTGGATCTTTGCTATTGGGCCACATGTAGGCTTAGTTAGAAAATTTAAAAATCCTTATCTTATACAAAATTAATTTTATAAGCAGGTTATTCTTGGAATGAAATATACTTTACGAGTATTTTTATTAAATTTTTTAAAGATAAATAAATTTAATGGTTAAATAGATTTAAAAGTTGAATTTAAAGCTTTATGGATATTTTTACTTGTTCATCATCACCAAAATGAATGTTTAATGTATTTTTATATCTAACACAACACCCAAACAATGGGTCATAAACAATGTTTTGATGACTCGCGAAATGATCTATCTTTAAAAATAATACTATTTCAGTAAAAATATAATGAACAAAGGTTTGTTTTACGATCATACAACATTATTATTTCGAGTATTTATATGAAAAATGCTTATAACTGTTTATATGTTTTCTATGAAAGTTTGCCTGTCTCATGGTATAGATTACGACAAAAGCCTTATATTTTAGTGCAAAACTCAAAAGTTCACTCTAAAGAGTTAAGATTCGAAAGTTTACTTACCTTTAGGATAAATTCAATCCTCATTAAAAGAAATAAGTAATAGAACACAGTTGTTTAAAAAAAATCTTTCGTTTCAACAACAACCGGACAGAGCAGTTGAAGTCAGAATTTCTTGCGCATGCGTACAGGTGACACGGATGTTCTCAGGACAACACCGGACGATCGTGGATGGTTCGTCCGGATTCTGGCGTCCTGCGAACGTCCAAATTAGGCTCTGTACAGGATCTGACGGGTATCGGACCTCTCGGCTCTATATAGGACCATATAGGACGTCCAGAGGCAGTCTTTGGTTGTATGGGTGATATATGCATAAATTTAAACAAATCAAATAAAAATATTGAAGATAATTACATATATATGAGATTACATACCTTTACATAATGTTATTCTGTTTTATTTAATAGTAGTATTTCTATATTTTACACAGCACCTTTATTCATCACGCACGCCGCCATTGTAAAATGTCCATCCTCTCCTTACATATATATGAGATTACATACCTTTACATAATGTTATTCTGTTTTATTTAATAGTAGTATTTCTATATTTTACACAGCACCTTTATTCAGCACGCACGATTGTAAAATGTCCATCCTCTCCTTCTCACCGCTTGTTTTTCGTTAACTACGCATGCTCGGTTGAGATATTCCGACTTGAACATGCTCTAGACCAGAGTTGAGTTACTGAACCCGGAGTTAGATTTCAACGTCAAACAGATTCAGTGAGGTAGACAGTGAATATTATATGAGCGTTTGACTCGGGTTTTCGGCATACCTCGGGGTCGAAGTTATTCGTGATCGTGAATACGAGCGTTAGTGCAGGCTGCCCAAAAAAATTGAAGTGTGAAGAAGGGAAACTTTCATAGACGCAATGTAAATCCCCGACCCTCAGTGAAACAGTGCAAACAGCTAAGCGGTAGAAGGGCATAAAGGGGCGAAAGATAACACGGGGTTTACTTGGCGCGCTTTTGCGTGCTCGCCAGTAGCGATAATTATCAAAATGAGGAGTAACGCTGTGCTCACCGCTGTCCCCTGTCCGCGCGAAAGCAGTGCGCTCCCCTTCCCCTCTCTTTTCGTGGATGGAGCTTCTCTCCAAGGGAGAAACCCCTTGAAGGTCAAAGATCGTAGAATACGTTAAATGAATCTGTTAGTTGTTACGTTAGATTTCGAGTGAAAGTGGAACTTCCGATACGTAAAATTTATTATTTTACAGAGTGCTGTATCACTGAAGATTTTTCCATCGTACGTATTCATCGGCTATCTATTTGCAATACAGAAAATATATCATAACAACAGAACATGAGCAGATCATATTACAAAATCTGCCCCAATCGCTGTTAAGTCACAAGTCAAACTGACCAAGAAATGTCGTTTTGAATTCTCGCGGGCGTTGGCGCGAAGGTGATTTCTTAGGTTTACTACAAGAAGGTTTGGCGAATTGGTAGATGCAATGAAGAATGCCTATGACTGGATCTCCCTTTGAGTGTGTTTCCCAGCAGAGCTGTTTGCACTGTTTCGGTTAGTGACGGTTTCCAAAGCCTTCCCTTCTTTTCCTCTACGTTCTTTGGGCTGCCGGGGCTAGACGCTTGTCTCGCAACCAGGATTTTCAAATAAACAAAAATGTCATCTTACGATATAAAGGAGAACGAGCACGTCCTGCCTTTATCAGGATAGAACAGGTGAAATCCAATGTCAGACTATTATATACTTGTTTCAATATATTAAACTTCACTGCAAAGATTTTCCGATGTGAGATTTAAATTAAAATGTTAATGATTGTTTGTATGATTGTTTGTATTGTTTGTATAATGATTGCTTGGTTAATGATTTATCTAGTACACCATACATCTCAACTTTCTGGGATTTCTGGATTTGTTGTGTCGCGACACTTCACTTCCGCATTAATTTCATTGGCTGTTGTAACTTGATGGTCTTTTGGTATTATGTTTTGACATTTGGGTTTTTCACCCTACATGTAGTTGGGGGAATATTGTTTTTAAAATTTTTTACACTGAGGATGCGAGTCCTAGTACTCACGAAACGTATACGTCTGATTAAATCAACTTATTTTATTGTGTGTTTAAACTTTGTTTTCAAATAATTTAAATTTAAACGGTTCAGAGAGTTTAATAAATTATCAATTTTTTCACAGACTGTGTATGTATTTTCACGTAATGTATTACATTTCACACATGTATACAAACATCGAATATGCAGATCCGAAATATTTTTCGAATGGCGATTTTTATTCGAATAATTATGTTTAATATGTTCCTTTAATATATGTAGTGATTTCCATGTTTCATAATTTTATATTTCATAACAAAATATTTTTGATAAATCGCACCCAATTTCATGACTGCAAGCCATATTATTCAAAGAAAAAAAAAATGCGTTACAATATGTTAATTTGGTATGGGAACAGATTACAGAAAATTTACTGTTTTCGTTTGCGTTTACTAGTAAGTGCGAACTGATTAATTTATTATTTAATGTAATTTTTGCTTTGTTAGCATATTATAGCGCGGTCAGTGTGGCGCGTAATTAATTCTATTATTGTTGTATGTATAAAGATGTTTTGGCGATTAATCACTTGCATTCGGCTATCAGAAAAATGCCTTAACGTTAATTTATTAATTTATAATTAAATTCTATTAATATTACAATGTTGTATTATCATCAGAAACACACTTGTTTACATAATTTTTATAATTTTAAACTATCAGGAAATGAGTGAAACAGATTACTAAGCTTTATGTTTAGATGCATGAACCAAATTAAGTTAACCCTTTGAGGGGCAAGCAGTTGCGTTCCTCTAATGTTGAATTCACACCGGAAAATTCGAAAAAAAAAATTGCTTCAAAATAAGGAAAGGCAATTTTTAAACGTTTTCCCACCAAAGTTATAAAAGTAAAATTTAATTAAAAGTTTCTGGTGCAAATCTTAGTTAAAATTAGGTGGGATGTAATAGATCCCACCGCCCCTCAAGGGGTTAAATAAAAGATTAAAGGAAAGCAATAAAAGTATTTTTCAAACAAAGCAGTTTATATGATACTCTCTCTTAGTGTATCTCTTTTTTCTTTATTGCTTATTAATGAACATACTCTCTTTTTATGGAAAATCTTCCATTCATTTGTAATTTTCAAGAAAATTATAAAGTTTGCTTTTTTAAACTTTAAATTTTATAAGAATGCATATTTCAAATGTGCATAAAAAGGAAGAAAGAGACTGGGTGGAAAATAATATTTTATTGCATGTTTACTTTGTTACATTTTTGCATTTGTTACATTTTTTTTACATTTTACATTTTTTTACATTTTTACATCACATTGTTACATTGTTACATTTTTACTTTCTTCTATTTTTACAAGAAGAAAGTATTGGATTCGTGAAAATATTCTACTTCCGGTTTTCGACGGATTTACACGTTTTAGGGGTCAGAGATTCCAAAAAACATGTTTTTACAAAATATCTGTCTGTGACTGTCTGTATGTATGAATGTGGCACAAATTTTGTGGGCGCTCTATCTCAAGAACTAGGGCACGGAATTTCATAAAAATTTATATTCAATTAGTCCTTTATATAAATTGGTGCTGATTAGTTTTTGGTGCAAATCGCTCAACAGGTGACGCTGCTATACTGCATTTTTTATGATTTCCAGAATGGCTCTATCTCTAGAACTAATGTTCGCATTTTTATGAAATTTCAGATTCCGTTAGTCCTTGATACGAGTTGTGTTTACTACGTTTTGGTGTAAATAGCCCAACAGGTGTTGCTGCTATACAGCATTTTTTACGATTTCCGCAATGGCTCTATCTCAAGAATTAAGGCGTGCATTTTCCTCACACTTCAGATTCAGTTAGTCATTGATATAAGTTGGTGCTGACTACGTTTTGGAGTAAATCGCCTGACAGGTGGTGCTGCTATGCTGCATTTTTCACGATTTCTGCTCTCAAGAACTAATGTACGAATTTTTATCCAACTTGAGATTCAGGTATACCTTGATAAATAGTGGTGCTGATTTATGTTTTGTTGTAAATCGCGTGACAGGCAGCTTCATCAAACTTCAGATTCAGTTAGACGTTAACATAAGTTGTTGCTGAATAGGTTTTAGTGTAAATCACCCAACAAGTGTTTCCGCTATGCTGCATTTTGCAGGATTTTCACGGTTTTAGCGATAGTCATATCTTAACAACTAATGCACGGGCTTTCATACCTTTAGGATTCTCATAATCGGCATATATTGCCATTTATTTTGGGCACTGTGATAGCGAATTTTGAAATGTCAACATGCATGAGATAGAAGAAAGTTTTGGGATTGGCACATCCGACTAGTTATTTATGTATACAGATTTTCTTTTCCTTATGCGGTTTTTAATTAGTGCGGCTTTTATTTTTTTTCCCGACGATTCTTCGGGTACTTGCTGACAGGCGCGGATCCACGGGGGGGGGGGGGGGCGATCGCCCCGATCGCCCCCCCCCCCCCCCAAAATCCAACGATTATCGCGAATTTCGACAAATGGTCTCCGAAAAAAAAACAATTTCGTGAATTGTTCGCAGGTGAAAGGGTCGCAAAAAACGCCAATTTCGTCAAATGATCGAGAAAAAACGCAAATTTCGTCAAAGGATCGCGAAAAAACGCGAATTTTGTCAAAAAAGCGCGGAAAATTGCGATTTTCGTCAAAAAATCGCGCATTTCATCAAAGGACCACGAAAAAAAAACGAAAATTTTGTCAAAAGATCGCAGAAAAAAACGCGAATTTCGTCAAAGGATCGCAGAAAAAAAACGCCAATTTCGACAAAGAATTGCGGAAAAACGCTAATTTCGCGAAAGAATCGCGCAAAAAACGCTAATTTCATCAACAGATCTCTGAAAAAAAGCGAATTTCTTCAAAGAATCGCGAAAAAAATACGCAAATTTCGCCAAAGAGTCGCTGAAAAAACGCGAATTTCGTCAAAGGGCCGCGGAAAAACGCACAATTAGCACAGGGATGAGATTCCCCTAGGTGCGCATCTACGAAGGTGGGGGGGGGGTTTCGATCGGGGCAAAGAAGATAAGAACAAATTTACCAAGTTGGTTTATAAGAAATCAACACACCATACGCATTTTAACTAACTGGGATTATGATATAATCCTCTTTTGTTCATTCATCAAATACCCTTAAAATTTACCAATGTGGGTGGCAATAACAGCACATTTTTTACACATTAGTGGCTGTCTTCAGTAAACATTAAGATGCTTGAATTTTTCAAAGGACCTTTCTTTTTCTTGTTTCTTTCTTTCTTTGGAAATTGTATGAATCCCATTCTTTTCTCAAACAATAAAGCACTCCTCAAAAAAATTGTTATACAGAAATTAGAATTGTAGCTTCTTTGAATGAACGAAAAAGTTTCAACACTTTAAAGGGATCCGCATAACGTTGTCAATTTATGTTGTAGAGATTCAACAAAAGGTACACGAAGTGGCATCGTCCCCCACCTCAACCCATAGTGTCAAAAATTATGTCGCCATATGCCTTTTGACTGGACATAATCCTATTTTGTTCACTAATTGCCGAAACGTCAGAGAGGTTTACCATTGGTACCCGAAAAGTGTTTGGTTTTCGTTTGCTTGTCTGTGTGTTCCGCAAAAACTGCCGTTAAAAGCGTTGGATTTATATTATGGGGGGGGGGGGCGACCTCCCCGATCGACCCCCACCCCCGTGGATGATCTCCTCCTGGTGTTACTTGTGCGTCTTTTCCGCGTCCCTTTGACGATATTCGCGTATTTTTTTTTGCGATTCTTTGACAAAATTCGCATTTTTCTCAGATCTGTTGACGAAATTCGCGTTTTTTCTGCAATCCTTTGGCGAAATTAGCGTTTTTTCTGCGATTCTTTGACAAAATTCGCGTTTTTTAGCGATCCTTTGACGAAATCCGCGTTTTCTCTGCGATCCTTTAACGATATTCGCGTTTTTTTCTGCGACACTTTGACGAAATTCGCGTTTTTTCCGCGCTTCTTTGACGAAATTCGCGTTTTGCGCGATTCTTTGACGAAATTCGCGTTTTTTTGCGAGATCCTTTGACCTGCGAACGATTGATGAAATCGATTTTTTTCGGCAACCATTTGCCGCAATTCACGATAATCGATGGATTTATATTTTTTTTAACCAAGGGGTGGGGAGGGGGGCGATTCGCGCCTATGAAGAGGTATAAACACCACTTAGATGACACATTTTGATTTTCAAGGATGTTAAGGCCCTTCAAATTTCTGAAGGCGATCCTTTTTCAGAGATTACTCTCTTCCAGAAATCTGATATTAAAAAATAGATGTGATTGTTATGTTTTTCAGCTACGGTAATTGGTTCTTATGTATTTTTTAGTGCTGAATCCAAAAATGACCTTCATTTTTTACCATACCATCACGTCAGGATTTTTCCCAAATCGCAAATTTTTAAATAGTCGAAATATTGCGAAAATCTGCTGCTGTAAAATAGACGTAACTTTTTTTCATAATAACTTATTCATTTTTTTGCTTATACTATGGATTTTTACAGTTAAACATGTAAAATATTGTGTATTTAAAATCCTTATAATTTTATTCCATGCGTGGAAGTTTCTTTGAACCGCTCATGCTCTGCTTCGCGCTTTTCTTTTAATCTTCTCTATGGGGCTCATCTCGGTATCCTCTTTTATTTTGGCGGTTGATAAAGCTGGGAAATTTGTGGCAGATGTATTTAAAACATTTACCTTCTTTTGTTGCTGTACTTGCAAATTGCTTTGAGAGATTTTCGCTATTTTTAGCCCCCGGTACGGTATGCTATTTCTTTCTCCCAGCTTATTTTGTGACATCTCCAAAAAATAACGTTACCTTACAGAAGCCAGCCGTGAAACAAAGCAGTACGATTAAATACTCTATAGCAATTTTTTAAACTTCTAAGCATCGCACATTTTCAATGTTTATACCGTCATATTCGAAAAAAAAGTACTTTATAATGCAATTTGAAAACTGCATCTCCATTTATTTTTGAAACATTATTATTATTATTATTATTATTATTATTATTATTATTATTTTGGTAGATTTTGGAGCCATTTGCTTAATATTGGCAACGGAAGAACTCCATTTCTGTAGAAAGTGAAAGAAAAATAGCAATTATATCTTTTTGTTGCCATTTTCCCATAAAAATTGAAAAAAAAAAGTTAAAATACGTGCTATTTTCAAAAAATATAAATGAAAGATTTCTGATAAAACAGGGAGCTTTTAGAAACTAAATTTCATTTTAAATATCTACAATGATAATACAAACAAATGAAGGCTTGTGAATCTTTAGATGGTCAATTTTTTGTCGAGTTTTTTGAATGACGAAATCTCTTTTTTTTGTGTGTGCGTGTGTGTGTATTAGTCAGCGATAGTGACGTCTTAAGCGTACTTTACTGTAGATGTTGTTTAACACTGGATCGCAAATGATGAATTCTTCAGCGGATGTGGATGGCGCCCATTTATGTAAAATAAAATCGCATGTTATAAGTCTTAAAACTGAACTACAGTAGAGCCCCGATTATCGGAGTTTCCGCATTCACCGAGTTATTTTCTTCTGATGAACTGATGGCTTCCATTTTTTTCCAAAATAAAATTATAGCCATTTCCTTTCTGGTCAGAATGGACCTTTAATGGACCTTTCTGGTCCATTTTCTGGTCAGAAAATCAGAGTTCTAACTTTTTACGACTGCTTTTTCATCTTCACCTAACACTTCATTTATAACGACTGTTTCATAATAATGGAAGCCATCAGTCCATCAGAAGAAAATGATCCATTCCAAAGGTATAAGCTCGATTAACTCGGATAATCGGGACTCTACTGTATCTATATTTATATACATATATTTTTTGTCATCGGGGGCGACACTAAATTCTGAAAAGCAGAATTCCTGTTTTCTAGTTTTACTTTTTAACTTTGAAATTTACGATTTGCGAAAATCGTGACGTGATGGTTAAAAATGAAGGTCATTTTCGCATGCATTGCTAAAAAAATACATCAAAATCAATTACCAAAATGTTAAAAAACACAATCATCGCAGGCTTGTGTTATTAATGTTGTTCACTATAACTAAAAGAACAAAAAATAAGATAAATAATTACCATTAGTACAAGAGTAAAAAGAAAAAGAAAAAAAAAATAAGACATTTAATAAATAAATTCTGTTATAACGTTTTTAATTTTACGACCTAATAAGTAACAATAAACCATATTTTGAGAGGGCGGGATTACATAATAAGAGTGTTGGATAACCGAGTGTTTCGGTTAATCGGACGTCGGATAATCGAAAGTCTGTAACACTTTCAAATCGCATTAATTATTTCATATTCATTTAAAAATTAACTGCAAGGAATGATTTGAGCAACAGAAATTATGACTACGTTGATTATATGTCACTCGGGATCGCCCCCCCACCCCCCCCCCCAAAAAAAAAAAAAAACGATTCTCTGGATCCGCCCCTGCGTTTCATTACGATTTTATATAGGTAACGACCATAAGCGAAAATTTCGATGGTGAAATGGAAGTTGGAATTTCGAATTAAATTCCATAGAATGAAGTTTATTTTTTAAAGAAACCATTTTAATATATTTTTTTTCTGATAGTTATTTTTATTATTATTATTTTATTTATTTATTTATTTTTATTATTTTTATCTATTTATTTATTTATTTATTTATTTATTTTTTTGGGGGGGGGGGTGGGGGGTGGAGTAGGCTCGAAAAGTATGAAAAACTCAAGTATAAACCTGTTGTCACATGTCTCCAATCCAGCTGGCATTCTCATAAGGGAAAACTGGAATACGAAGCTGATCTGAATTATTTGGCATCTAAGACGTAACAAGGGACATGGGATTTTGTAAAATACTTAATGTTACAAAAATATTACTTTCATATTTAAAATCCTAAAATCAGTATTTTAATTAATTTTGCTGCTTCGATTTACTAAATTTGTTGGCACGCCGTGATCATTTAAAATATTTTGGGGAAAAAATTGGCACGCGGATGCGAAAAGGTTCGCCGACCCTGAGGTAGGTGATCGAGTTTGGCCGTGGTTATACCTAAGAAAATACAAGCGTAAAAGATAAATTCTTCATCAGACACACAGGGGCGGATCCAGAGAATCGTTTTGGGGGGGGGGGGCGATACCGAGTGACATATAATCAACGTAGTCATACTTTCTGTTGCTCAAATCCTTCCTTGTAGTTAATTATTAAATGAATATGAAATTAATGCGATTTAAAAATATTACAGACTCTCGATTATCCGACATCCGATTAACCGAAACACTCGGTTATCCAGCACCCTTATTTTATAATCCGCCCTGTCTTTAAAATATCGTTTATTGTTACTTATTAGGTCGTAAAATTAAAAACGTTATAACAGAATTTATTTATTAAATGTCTTTTTTTTTCTTTTTCTGTTTACTCTTATACTATGGTAATTATTTATCTTATTTTTTGTTCTTTTAGTTATGGTGAACAACGTTAATAACACAACCCTGCGATGATTATCTTTTTAAACTTTTGATAATTGATTTTGATGTAAGACTTTTTAAAAATTTGCGATTTATGGAAAATCCTAACGTGATAACATAGTAAAAAATGAAGATCATTTTTGGATTCAGCACTAAAAAATACATAAGAACCAATTATCGAAAGCTGAAAAACATAACCATCACATCCATTTTTTAATATCAGATTTCTGAAAGAGGATAATCTCTGAAAAAGGATCCCCTTCAGAAATCTGACGGACCTTTAACATACTAGAAAGTCAAAATGTGCCATCTAAGTGGTGTGTATACCTCTTCACTGGCGCGGATCCAAGGAAGGGGTGGGGGAGATCGCCCCAATCGCCCCCCCCCCACTTTGGATAAAAAATATAAATCCACCGATTATCGCGAATTTCGACAAATGGTCGTCGAAAAAAATAAATTTCGTCAATCGTTCGCAAATAAAAAAATCGCGCAAAAAACGCGAATTTCGTCAAAGGATCACGCAAAAAACGCGAATTTCGTCAAAGGATCGAGCATAAACGTGAATTTCATTAAAGAAGCGCGGAAAAAACGTGAATTTCGCCAAAAAATCGGACATTTCATCAAAGGACCACAAAAAAACGTGAATTTCGTAAAGGACCACGGAAAAAAACGCGAATTTCGTCAAAGGATCGCAGAAAAAACCGCAAATTTCGACAAAGAATCGCAGAAAAAACGCGAATTTCGCCAAAGGAGCGCAGAATAAAACGCTAATTTCACCAAATAATTGCGAAAAAAAGCCAATTTCGCGAAAGAAGCGCACAAAAAATGCGAATTTCGTCAAAGAATCGCGAAAAAATACGCTAATTTCGTCATAAGTCCGCGGAAAAACTCACAAGTAGCACCAGGAGGAGATTCCCCTAGGTGCGCATCCACGGGGGGGGGATCAATCGGGGCGGTCGCTCCCCCAAGATATAAATCCAATGTTTTTATCGGCAGTTTTTGCGGAACAGACAGACAAGCAAACGAAAATACTTTTCAGGTGTCAATGGTAAACCTCACTGGCGTTTCGGCAGTTAGTGAACAAAATAGGATTATATCCTGTCAAAAGGCATATGGCGCCATAATTTTTGACACTAATAGGTTGAGGTGGGGACGATGCCATTTCGTGTACCTTTTGTTGAATCTCTACAACAGAAATTGACAACGTTATGCGGATCCCTTTAAAGTGTTGAAACTTTTTCGTTCTTTCAAAGAAGCTGCAATTCTAATTTCTGTATAACGATATTTTTGAGGAATGCTTTATTGTTTGAGAAAAGAATGCGATTCATAGCAATTTCCAAAGAAAGAAAGAAACAAGAAAAAGAAAGGTCCTTTGAAAAATTCGAGCATCTTAATGTTTTCTGAAGAAAACCAATCATGTGTTAAAAATATACTGTTATTTCCACCCACATTAGTAAATTTCAAGGGTATTTCATGAATGAAAAAAAAGGATTATGTCCTAATCCTAGTCAGTTAAAAGCTAAAATGAGTATGGTGTGTTGATTTCTTAAAAACCAACTAAGTAATTTAAATTAAAATAATAAAACTTTGTAAAAAATCACCATAAAATAAAAGCAAAACATAGGACGCGTTTCAGGCTAAAAATATAACAGCCCGCCATCAGCTACAGTAAACACGTGTCCGTAAGCGGACAAGGTCAAAAATGAACTGAAAGGGAGAGAATGTTGCAAAGAATGCGACAGATGGCGCTAGCTGGAAGGGGCACATACAGAAGAGAAAAGTGTTGCCAAAAAAAGAAGAGAAATTGATAGGGAAAAAATGGAAATAAAAGAAATAAACAAAATTAAAATAAATTAAAAGAAGTAAATTAAAAAATATAAATAATAATAATAAAGAAAGAAATATAAAAGAATAAAAATGGAAAAAAAACAATAGATCCCTTTTTTTTTACAAAATAAAAAGAAAAGAAACAAGAGAAGAGGGAAAAGAATTACAAAAGTAATTTCCACGTTGGAGATAGGAAAGGAGATGATGGGAGATCATTGACAAGATTAGCAGAATTTTTAGAAATAAAATATGCTTCATGAAAATCCAAGTGAGAGGGAGAGGCAGGGGAAGAAAAAATTTTGGCCATGGAGAAATTGAAACAATGACTGGAAGACCAACAGTGAGAAGCAATCGAAGAATTAGAGATTTCTTGATTTGCAATATACCTCTGATGCTCGCCTAATCTGAATTTTAAAGCTCTCTTTGTTTGACCAATATAACCTAAATTGCAAGAGCAAGGAATAAAATAAACACCCCACCGGTTCTCAGTGGGAATAGGATCTTTTAGAGAAGTGAATTTAATTTTATTCATAGGTTTGAAGATAACTTTAAAATTAAAACCAGAAAGGATTTTAGCAATTTTAAAACAGAGAAGAGAATAAAAGGGCAGAACTATTATAGAGTTAAAATTAGGAGGATTATTTGAATCAGAAAAAGGACGTTTAGGCTTATTAAATTTATGCAAAGCTTTATCAATCAAAGAGGGATTATAACCACGGCAAGGGCAAGAGATTTGAGATAATTAATTTCATTATTCAGAGTAGAAGAGTCAGAACAAATGCGTAACGCCCTAAAAACAAAAGTATAAAAGGACGCCACTTTTTTGTTGAGGAGGATGATTTGAAGCATAAGGAGCATGAGGAGGAAGAGATACAGCGAAAGGTTTTCGATAAACGGAGGTAGAGAACCAATCTGGGAGTTTCGAAACCAAGACGTCAAGAAAAGGAAGAGAATTGTTCTCTTCGACTTCGAGAGTAAATTGAATACAAGGATCAACAGAATTAACAAGAGAAAGGAGATTAGAAAGATCCAGGTCAGAGGGAATTAAAATGAAAGTATCATCAACATACCTAAACCAGAGAGGAAATTTATATAAACTGAAGAGTTTTTCTTCAATAAAATGCATATAAATTATCACATTAAAGAAGAGACAATGGATTACCCATGGCCAAACCCTCAGTTTGAGAATAGAAAAAATTATGAAACTGAAAAGCAGTTTGCCTGACACAAATACTAACTAAATGCAGGATTTCATCAATCTCTATGGAAGAGTAATGAAATTCGCGCAACCTTCTTCCCAAACAACCAATTGCCCCTTGAACAGGAACGTTAGTGAAAAGGGATTTAACATCTAAGGAAACCATTATATAATTGCAAGAAGAAAGGCGTTTAATTTTATCAACAAAGTCAAAAGAGTTTTTCACAGTGTGAAAGTTAGTGGAAGATAAAAGAGTGAGTAACTTAGAAAGGAACTTGGCAAGTTTATAAGAAGCAGTACCAATATTGGAAACGATAGGGAGAAAGGAAAGAGTAGGTTTATGGACCTTAGGAAGAGCATAGAAACGAGCACAATTAGCGATAGAAGGGGTGACCAAACGTTTGGTGTTATCATTAAGAAAGACAGAATTAGTAATGACATGCTTGATATCAGATAAATGCTTAGTAGAAGGATCCTTCTTTAATTTGGAATATGGACCAGAGTTTAACGTAGATTCAACATGGAAAATATAATCAGATTTATTGAGAAGAACTGTTTGTAATAAGAAGGTTAGGAACGGAATTAAGTTCCTCATGCTTTTTCAAATCATCCTCCTCAACAAAAAGTGGCGTCCTTTTATACTTTTGTTTTTAGGGCGTTACGCATTTGTTCTGACTCTTCTACTCTGAATAATGAAATTAATTATCTCAAATCTCTTGCCTTTGCTCGTGGTTATAATCCCTCTTTGATTGATAAAGCTTTGTATAAATTTAATGAGCCTAAACGTCCTTTTTCTGATTCAAATAATCCTCCTAATTTTAACTCTATAATAGTTCTGCCCTTTTATTCTCTTCTCTGTTTTAAAATTGCTAAAATCCTTTCTCGTTTTAATTTTAAAGTTATCTTCAAACCTATGAATATAATTAAATTCTTTTCTGTAAAAGATCCTATTCCTACTGAGAACCGGTCGGGTGTTTATTTTATTCCTTGCTCTTGCAATTTAGGTTATATTGGTCAAACAAAGAGAGGTTTAAAATTTAGATTAGGCAAGCATCAGAGGTATATTGCAAATCAAGAAATCTCTAAATCTTCGATTGCTTCTCACTGTTGGTCTTCCAGTCATTGTTTCAATTTCACCATGGCCAAAATTATTTCTTTCCCAGCTTCTCCCTCTCACCTGGATTTTCATGAAGCATATTTTATTTCTAAAAATTCTGCTAATCTTGTCAATGATCTCCCATCATCACCTTTCCTATCTCCAGCGTGGAAATTACTGTTGTAATTCTTTTCCCTCTTCTCTTGTTTCTTTTCTTTTTATTTTGTAAAAAAAAAGGGGATCTTTTGGTTTTTTCTTGTTTTATTATTTTATATTTCTTTCTTTATTATTATTATTTATATTTTTTAATTTACTTCTTTTATTTTATTTTAATTTTGCTTATTTCTTTTATTTCTATTTTTTCCCTATCAATTTCTCTTCTTTTTTTTGGCAACACTTTTCTCTTCTGTATGTGCCCCTTCCAGCTAGCGCCATCTGGCGCATTCTTTGCAACATTCTATCCCTTTCAGTTCATTTTTAACCTTGTCCGCTTACGGACACGTGTTTACTGTAGCTGATGACGAACTGTTATATTTTTAGCTCGAAACGCGTCCTATGTTTTGCTTTTATTTTATGGTGATTTTTTACAAAGTTTTATTATTTTAATTGCTTCATATCGCCAGTTTTCGGTGCTGTTTCGCTGTCAACTTGGTAATTTGTTCTTCCCTTCTTTGCCCGATCTAACCCCCCCCCCCGGTGGATGCGCGCCTAGGGGAATCTCCTCCCAATGCTAATTGTGCGTTAATTTTGGCGACCCTTTGACGAAATTCGCATTTTTTCAGCGATTCTTTCGCGAAATTCGCGCATTTGTTTCGCAATTCTTTGAAGAAATTCGCATTTTTTTAGAGATCTGTGGACGAAATTAGCGTTTTTTGCGTGATTCTTTGACGAAATTCGCGATCCTTTGACGAAGTTGGCGTTTTTTGCGCGATCCTTTGACGAAATTTGCGTTCCTTTATCGATCCTTTGACCTGCGAACGATTGACGAAATTGATTTTTTTCGGCGACCATTCGTCGAAATTCGCGACAATCGGTGGATTTTTTTGGGGGGGGGGCGCCCCCCGTGGATCCGCGCCTGCAGACACAGTAGGTAAACGCGCCTCCTACAATTCTCCGAAGGGAAACTGATTCCACGAAAACAAAGGGATTTCGACTTTTTGTTACGGCCGTATAAGGGGAAGGGAATCGAGTTTGGCGGTGGTGAAACGTGAAACTTTATGGATATGTTTGATTATACAATATAAACTGTATAACACAGCTTATACTTTGTTATCTGATGAATGCCTAGTTTCCAAATTATAAAAATTATAGTTTTAAATTCTGAACTTTTATTTTAAAATACTTATACGGTGTGAGTTCTTTATTTAAATTGTTCTAAATATACATGTAACTTTTGCATGTGTAGGTTACCGTATATTCGATAAATCCGAGTTTTTGTGCAAATAATTATGTTTACCTGAAAGAATGTTCCGCTAAGATGAGGGTGGCTTCTATATTCCATAACATTTTCCATATATTTAACAGCTCTTATTTTCACCTGAAAATAATGTCAGCATACATTTCACGACATTAAAAAAAATAATAATAACATTTTGCTTAGCAGAATAGTTAATTTAAAATAAGTACAAAAATACAAAAAGCTTTTTAACACCTTGCCGAATGACAATTTTTACCAAATCTGAATTTTAAAACAGTATAAGCTACTCCCTGTTTTGATTGTCTTTTGCAAATTGGTGTTCTAGATAGGTTTCCCAAGTTTATGCATCGGTAAATATCTTTCAATGTACGAAATTAATATAAAATGTCTTACAATCTGAAAAAATATGGACAACATGATATAAATGCATTTTCTGTAAAGTAGAAGATACGCCCTTAGTCAATGGTGTTTTAAAAATGGAAATGAGGATCCTCGTTTCCCGTCATTGAATGTGTTAAGAAACTCTTTTGTGAGCATTTAGTGTTTATCTTTAAAACCACGCTTAATTCCTTCCCACTTTTTGTACTACTGGGATGGTCTTTATTCATATATATATATATATATATCAGTGGCGTGGCGTCCGGTCATCGCTGGATGCGGCGATGACCAAGCAATATTTTAAAACTCTTAATAAGCTTTTAAAACTCTACGATCCAGTTTTAGCAGAACATTTGGAGTTCATATATAAGTGAAGGTAAGATTTAAAGTTTCTTTTTTGAACATTCAACCATTGAATTTTAGAGTTAATAATTTTTCACCACAAACTTAAATAATTGCGATGACCACCGAAAATTTTCACGCCACGCCACTGATATATATATATATATTTCTATTTAGCATATTGTTTGTTGGAAAAATTTATAACCAATAAAAACAGAACTTTGCTTAATGGTACACAAAACACGAACTTTAATAATCGAAAAGTTAAATTCTACGTTTCGAGCTGTTTCTACAGCCGTCTTCAGGGAAAATATGATGGTTAAATGGCTAAAAGCTCAAATGAAGGCTTCCTGTGCGAGAGATAATTTGTCGAACACTGACTAAAGACATGAAAACAAAACTATAGTGGTGCCATCCAGTGAAAATAAACACTTAGTAATGAAATGAGTCCAAATAAATCAAAAGTTCGATTAGAAACCACGAGTGACACCATCTACGCATGAGGGCCAGAACTAAGTTCAACAAAGTTTTCATTCAAGTTTTTGGCAACATGATTCAAGTTTAAATTGAAATATTGCAATTAGATACAATTAGACTTTAAATATTAGACTTTATCATATTATGCCAGATTTTTGGAATATTATAGGATAAATTATCGTTACAAGGTTTATTCTCACGTGCAATGAGATTATTACACGTAATTATTCTCACATGAAATTTTTTCAAAATTCGGAAAATTTAATTTCACACGCATTAATAAAATTGCATTCTTTCAGCTTTTTGATACAAATTAAGTAAATGCTGAGAAAATAAATCACACAAATATTCTTAAAATTACATTTTTGTAAAAAGAAATAAATGTATCGTTTGTAAAGTAAGTTTTCAACAAATTAAAAATCGTTTAATTGATACATAAAAACTAAATAAAACCAAAATTCACCGGGTTTTATAGACGACGATATTTTTGACGTAGCAGGTATTTTAATTACAATTTTTTTTTCAGTTGCTATAAAAAAAAGGCAAAAAAAAGGTACAATTATCTCATATTTTCCCTTTACTTCCCACAGACATGGAGTACTCAAGTTGCCACCATTAGAGAATTAGAATAAAAAACTAAAAAAAAAATTAATATCTCAAAAATAAATTGAGATACAGTTTTCAAACAAATTACGTTTAAAAGTACATTTTTTCCCCTATACGCGGTGTGAAGATTGAAAATATGCGATATTTAGAAGTTTAAAAATTTGCAGTAGCGAAATTGGCAAAATCAAAATTTCATCGTGAAGTGTTGCCATTCGCAAAATGACGTCAGCGTTACGCACAGATATGTTTATCCTTATAATATAGATATATTTTTGTGCATTTTATAAGTTTTAAGTTGTATATAATGTTAACGTTTATAATATAATTTAATTTTTTAATTTGGCATATACACTGCTCAAAACAATTAAAGGATATTGCAGTTTTAGGTGGATTTTGTATCTGGTAAACTGTTTAGCTGATTGATACATGGTCGACAGACATAGTAGGTTATATGAGAATAAATTACACATGTTTGGCAGAAAAAAATGCATTTTATTGCGCATTTGTGTACTAAAGGAAAAAAACACAATTTGTGCATGTGAGAAAAAAAAGAATAAGAAAAGGTGTTTTCTTCAAAGTAAATCATTTTCAGTAGGGGGTATGGTTTCCGCGGGCGGCCAGCAACGTTGAACACCTTTGAGGCATGGACTCAATGAGGCTATTAATGACGAGTTGGGGTATTCTGCCCCACTCTTCCAGAAGAGCTCTTTCCAGTTCTCGGAGAGTTTGTGGCCAGAAACTCGTCTTCCTAGAGCGTCCCAAACGTGCTCGATTGGATTCATGTCTGGAGAACACGCTGGCCATTCCTTTCGAACGATTCCTTCCTCGAAAAGGAAATCCTCCACCAGGTTTGCACGATGTGGCCTGCAGTTATCGTCCATTAAAATGAAGTTATCTCCGATTGCTGCAGCGTAAGGGACTACAATAGGTCTGAGGATCTCATCCCTATATCGGCGACCAGTCAGAGCTCCATCTCGAATGATGTAGAGGTCAGTGCGCCCGTCAATGGAGATGCCACCATACACCAACACTCCTCCACCGCCAAATCTGACACTTTCGTGCACGAACGCAGGATTATTCCTACTGCCACGGTGCCTCCAGATGAAAATACGCCTATTATCCGGATGCACAGAAAAACTGGACTCGTCAGAAAACAGAATATTGCTCCATTCATTTCTCCTCCAGTTGACATGCTCGGCTGCCCACTCCCTGCGGTCGCGACGATGCCTTGATGTTAATCTAACACATACCATCGGTCGGCGAGCATACAGACCTACAGCATGGAGCCGGTTTCGGACAGTCTGAGTTGAAATCGTGGTGCCTGTAGCCGAGCGAAGGTGTTGTTGGAGAAGAGTAGCGTTCATGGTTCGGTGTCTCCGAGCTGTTAACGCTAAATACCGATCTTCATTGGGCGTTGTTGCCCGTCTACGACCTTGCCCTGGTCTTCGGCCTGCACATCCACTCTCCAAAAAACGGTTCCAGATCCTGGAAATGACACTTTGTGACACTCCAATGTCTTGCGCTACTTCGGCTTGAGTTTGGCCCCCTTCTAACCTACCAACAATTCTCAAAGCTTCTGAATCTGTCAAATGAATTCGCTGAGACATCGTACTCATCGAAACAAAGCAATCACTGAATGCCGATCATCCTTGTCTTCATTCTCTTTTATCCAGTTGAAAGTCAAATTTCATTCGCTGCCGCTGAAGCGACGTTTTTGACGTCGAACTCAAAATTTGCATATTCCACAGTTTAAAAACGAGAAAAATTTGCATTTGTGATTCTCTTCTTCTATTTTCGGCAAAAAAAATTTCGTTTATATCTTTATTTTACATAAAACTTCAAATATCCTTTAATTGTTTTGAGCAGTGTATTATAAATACATAAAATATGAAATATATAAAATTATAAAAATATATGGAAGTATATAATATTTATTTATAGGTGTACATAATGTGTATTTATATATGTATATCTCCACCTATACGTATATAAGTATAATATACATAAAATAATATATCTATTTATATAAAATCCAAGTCTCTTTGTGTCCCTCACAATTACAGTAGGACCGACTCTTTGTAATGAGTAATTGTTGAAAATTACTAATGCAGGGTTACGACAGTAGCGCCACATGCTGACCAACTTGGCGAAACATCGCCAAATTTGGCGACAAAATTAAGTTGTCATATGAAGCCAACTTGGCGATAGCTAGCTAATTTGGCGAAATTCCCATTTAAAACTATTAATATTTCATAATCGAGGTCACCGCAATTTAATTTAAACTCCGCGCTTTTAAGGGTTTTTTTTTAAAAATCTATTGGTAAGAATTTAAAGTGTAATATACATAAACACCTTCTTTACACCTTCATCCCCGATCCTACTAATAACATAACAACCAACATACGGCTCTGTAATATCTGAGCTCCTGACTGCCCGATTTTAATGTGCTTTAGGTACTTTTCCAGTATAGGGGCATTGGCGAGATAGAGGAAATGAAATTTGGAAACATGTTTTCTAAAACTTATTCACTGTTTCATACACACAAGTAATTTTTCAATATTTATACAATTTATTTAATATAAAGATGCCATTTAACTATTTTTGTATACAAAATGAAGTAAAGTGTATATAAAACAACAACAATAATATAGACATAAATAAAATGTTTATAGATTATATAAATAAACTTAAAAGTTCATTAATTTTGTTTGCGTAGCTGTTAATATCATTTGGCAAAAAACTCACTTCTGAAGCCCAAATTATGACAAACTTTAAAAAAGTACGCCAAGGCCCTTATACTGGAAAAGTACCGCGCTTTATATAGTCGGTTACAAAAGTTAAATTCTTGGTACTTTTCCACTTTAGGAGCCTTGGCGAAATTTGACGAAATATCACCAAATTGGGTGACAAAAATAAGTTGTCATATACGAAGCCAACTTGGCGATAGCTAGCTAATTTGGCGAAATTCCATTTAAAACCATTAATATTTCGTAATCGAGGTCACCGCAATTTAAACTTCGCGCTTTTAAGGGTTTTTCTCAAAATCTATGAGTGAGAATTTAAAGTGTAATATACGAAAATCTACTTCTTTACATCTTCATCCCGATGCTACTAATAACATAACAGTCAATATGCGGCGCTGTATTGTTTAAGCTCCTAAGTGCCTGATTTTAATATGCTTTAGGTACTTTTCCAGTATAGGGGCATTGGGGAGATAGAGGAAATGAAATTTGGCCACCTATTTCTAGAAGTTATTCACTGTTTCATACACACAAGTAATTTTTCAATATTTATACAATTTATTTAATATAAAGATGCCATTTAACTATTTTTGTATACAAAATGAAGTAAAGTGTATATAAAACAACAACAATAATATAGACATAAATAAAATGTTTATAGATTATATAAATAAACTTAAAAGTTCATTAATTTTGTTTGCGTAGCTGTTAATATCATTTGGCAAAAAACTCACTTCTGAAGCCCAAATTATGACAAACTTTAAAAAAGTACGCCAAGGCCCTTATACTGGAAAAGTACCGCGCTTTATATAGTCGGTTACAAAAGTTAAATTCTTGGTACTTTTCCACTTTAGGAGCCTTGGCGAAATTTGACGAAATATCACCAAATTGGGTGACAAAAATAAGTTGTCATATACGAAGCCAACTTGGCGATAGCTAGCTAATTTGGCGAAATTCCATTTAAAACCATTAATATTTCGTAATCGAGGTCACCGCAATTTAAACTTCGCGCTTTTAAGGGTTTTTCTCAAAATCTATGAGTGAGAATTTAAAGTGTAATATACGAAAATCTACTTCTTTACATCTTCATCCCGATGCTACTAATAACATAACAGTCAATATGCGGCGCTGTATTGTTTAAGCTCCTAAGTGCCTGATTTTAATATGCTTTAGGTACTTTTCCAGTATAGGGGCATTGGGGAGATAGAGGAAGTGAAATTTGGCAACCTATTTCTAGAAGTTATTCACTGTTTCATACACACAAGTAATTTTTCAATATTTATACAATTTATTTAATATAAAGATGCCATTTAACTATTTTTGTATACAAACTGAAGTAAATTGTATATAAGAAAACAACAATAATATAGACATAAATAAAATATTTATAGATTATAAAAATAAACTTAAAAGTTCATTAAATTTGTTTGCATAGCTGTTTATATCATTTGCCAAAAAAATCACTTCAGAAGCCCAAATTATGACAATCTTTAAAAAAGTACGCCAAGGCCTCTATACTGGAAAATTACCGCTCTTTATATAATCGGATACAAAAGTTAAATTCTCGGTACTTTTACACTTTAGGGGCCTTGGTGAAGAAGGAAAATTGGCAACATTTTCTGGCAACCTATTCGCTGTTTCATTTCATATACACACGCATTTTTTTTTCAATATTTATAAAATTTATTTAGCATAAAGAAGCCATATGTCTAATTTCATAATATAGACATGACCTGTAATCCGCAAAAAGCCTCAAAACCACACAACACTTGGAACCAAGCTGTGCGGATTAGTGGTCTTCTACTGTATTACAGGTTTTCATAAATGGGTTTCGTTTTTAAAATCTGTTATTTTCATCTATCACTGCGAAACAAACGAGAAAACTCATATTCTTGCACATGTGTTGTATATATCTTTATGTCTCATATTTCGTCATTTTTGACGGGCTATCATTCTAGTATTTATATAAACATCGTGCCTTTTTTTTTTTTAACATGTAACTATAACGTTTATAATATATGTTTATAAATATTTAAAAACAATATTTTTTCGCCAGCTCAGATACTAAAACGGCCTTTTGGCGCCATTTTACATCCCTTCGCCCATCGCACCAACAGGAACAGGATAGGAACTCTTCCTCAATAAAATGACAATTTGTGCTCTGCTTCTTTCTTTCGTTCTTCATTTTTATGCTAACAAGAAAGATAAAAAGCATTATTTAAACTACCTAACCCCTTGAGGGGCGGTGGGATAGATTATATCCCACCTAAGTTAAACAAGATTCGCACCAGAAACTTTTAACTAAATTATATATTTTTAACTTTGAGGGGAAAATGTTGAAAAATTCCTTTTCCTTATTTTAAAATGAAATTTTTCGATTTTTCCGGTGAGAATTCAATATTACAGAGACATTATTGTTTGCGCCTTAAAGGGTTAAGGATTTCTAAATTGTTTTCTCAACATATAATCCTTCTTTAATTAATTATTACTTTTAATTGATAAAAGCATATGATCTCCATAGGCTTTTCTATGTTAAATTAACATTGAGAAGTGACACTGGAAATAAATAAGTATTGCACTGCCGCGCAGTACTTAAATTAAGACAAATTATTTACTTTTTGTTTGCACTTATATTGTATTTTCTAATTTTTAGTGTTTAAAATATCTTATTGTTATAATTGCACGCCCAGTTGGCATATCTTAGAGGGCAAGGTTTTGCGCATCAATAACTGTACTATTGTTGTAATTGGCTTACAGTTCTTACCATTAAGGTCTTTATTACTTAAGGCTGTTCTCAAATCCAAGAGGGCAACTTTATGACATAAGTTTTAATTTATTTTTGTTCGGAAATGCATGAAACTAGCAGGTGTGTTCAGAAACTATGTAATCGAGTTGTTTTTTCCGTTTTTTTTTTGCAAACGCAATCGACCTTTCAGAAAATAGTGTCAAAGTGGGAGGTTTTCAACCGAATTTCCGCACGAAAGTAGAATAACCACTCAGGAACCGGCGAAAAAAGTGTTTGTCACGTGATCGAAATCCCTTATAACTCAATAAGTAATTTATTGATCAAAAAATGAAAAACACAGTTCGATTCCAAATCGTTTCTATGGCCAAGCTTTCCAATTTTATATCTTTCCGTTAAAAAATGAATTTGTAAATGTGTCAAAATGTTTTGCGCTTGTTGAGCAGAGCAGTTAAGAACAGCCTTAATAGTGGTTTTTATTTATTTATTTTGTTTTTAAATTCAATCAATAAAAGACGTGTATTTAAAACATAATTATTTTAAATAAAATAAGTACAAGAATGTATTTCTAAGTAATATATTTTAAATAAAGTGTGTGTTCAACATAATTTATTAATTTACAATTAGTTTCTAAAAGTATTAAAATGCTGTATTACAATAGAAAACACAAATGTTCATAATTTTTATAATTACTTGGGGATCGAACCTGTGGTGGGACTCAGCCGGTTCGGTAGAACCGGCTGTTAATTTGTGTTGAGTTCGGCGAACCGGTTGTTAAAATGATACTTCAAATGCGAAAATCGCATTTACATTAATTTGCTTTCTTTAAATGTTTATCTGCCTGCACACCCGCGTTTTCAACACTTTCCAACATAGTTGAAAAGTGTTTATGAATTGGGTTTGTCTGTCCATCTGTATGACATCACTATTGCCACAGTTAAGGTTTTTAATATATAACTGATTTTAACTTTAGATCATGGACATGGGTTGGTTCTTAAGCTTAAATTTCTGCTATTTTGTATTATTCTTATTGTATACGCTGTTTCTATGCATTTTCTGATAGAAATATTGATCAGGATTTCATGATTGCCTAATTTGTATTAAATAAATTACGTTCTTTTTTAGAGAAGCATGTTTCATGAATAATTTTTCCGCTATACCGAATGGTCAAAGTTTTTTTTTAACAATGCTCTTATACTAATAATGGAAAGTGTTTCATAATCTATGTGAAATGCTTCATTTTCCCTTCATATTAATGCATCAAAAATCCTTCGGGCAGCGAACCGGTTGTTATATTATTTGAATCCCATCACTGGGTAGGATACCTTTAAACCTTCAAAATTTTCAAAACATTTTTTATAGATATTTTGATTCCGTAATCATTTCTGAACTATATGCAAAAAATCACATTAAAAAATTCCGATTAGTTTACTAATTATGGCAGTTTTATTAAGATTACATAGGATTAATAAACTTTGCGTTGCGTTTATCCAGTTCGATGACTTTTGATACTGAGCGCAGTGTTACTAAAAAACTATGCATGGCAATCAAAAGAAATCTTCACCGTATATTAATTTCTGTATTATCCACAACTTAAAACCAGAAAAATGTAAAATTTTATTTATTTTGTTTTTGTACTTTGAAAATATTTTTTTAAGTAAATTTTTTTAATTTTTTGTTAATTTTTAGGGTTCCGTACTTAAAAAGTAAAAACGGAGCCATTATAAGATCACTCCTGTGTCTGTCTGTCTGTCTGTCACAGCCATTTTACTCGTAAACTATGGAACGTGGAAAGTTCAAATTCGGGGAAGTAATAAAGACCATTGACCCACATATTTTCAGATTAACAAACATTCATAAATATATTTAGTAAAAAAGTAGAGGGACTAACTATGCTACTTGAAAAAAAATATTTTCTTTGCATTTCATGTGGGGGTATCCTGTGAAAACTTTTGTAACGCTGAACTCAAAAATACATTCCTTTTAATTTTAGGTATTATATTTTCAAAGATATTGCTGAAAATGTAGCGCAAAAATATGTTCCCCCCCCCCCATCTAATTCCGAATCTACTGAAACTAAAATTATGAAAAAATTAGAGGTAGTAGACGTTAATGTAAACCTTGCCGGAAAATTATAGCGATTACCCTAGGTCACATAGTTTTTGAGTAATTAGCATTTTCTGTTATACACTAATTTCGATTTACGGGCATTCAGAAAAATTGTTGAGCATCGCTGAATATACCTATCGTTTCAGAAGAATAAAAGCATTGTTGATAATGATTTTCGAAAAAAAATCATCGGTAATTAGCCGAGATATTAACCCTTAAATGTACGGCCAGTTTGGACATACATAAGGACAGGGGTGGCGTACTCCATGCCTAGTTAACAACTTTTAATGATATATATGTGTAATGTAATGTCCAGTAACAGTATAAAAGCAATAAACGTCAAATTGTTAAAAACATACTAATTTAAGGGGTCTCGAGACTCTAAACAGTGGAAAAAATAAAAAAAGACCATTTTCAACATTTAATGTCTTAAAATGTATATGATTTTAAAACACAATTTTAATTGGGATAAAAAATTGCAAGATACAGAATTTGTATTTATATGGGGCTCAAAACTGTTAGACATTTGTCGAACAAAAAATTGGCATAACAGTTAACGTGCTGAATTACAAAATAAATATTGCAACTAGAATGAAAATTTTGGTGCTTACTTTTACTTCAGATTGTAATAATTTCCCCGAACTTAAATAAATTTGTATTTAAAGGATTTTTCTATTTTTAATGCAATGTTACATTTAGTTAATACAAAAATTTGAAAATTTCAACAGTAAAATCATCTAAAAAAATATTTTTTTGAACAATAAAAAGGAAATTTTATGTTCCGTTTATACAGACTAACATGAAAACTTTAGTTTTGAAAATTTCATGAAAAAATATTCAGAAGTTTTTGAGGTATCCTGCGCTTTATGCCCGAAAAACACCATTTGGAAATTAATGAATTTAAAGTTTCGAAAACGCCGCTTCAGCTAGTGAGCGGGTGTAATTCTAAAAGCCAAAACTTCTGTTCTAATGGAAATTTCAAGGAAACAACTATATCAAAATATTCAGAAAAGATAGGAGTTTAACATCTAAAAAAATTAAAATTTCTTAAATTTTGAAGCTTTAAGAGTCCTGCGACCACTTAATCCTTTCTGGCACGGAATAATTCTATTTATAAACTTATGAAATAATGAACTGACACCAGAATTTATAAACGAATTTATTAGAAAATACGAACTTGCTTATTTTCACGTACATGATAAAGGGAAAATTTTGATTAAATATTCTTGGTGCCGTTTGTCTGTTTTAGAATTAAAATTAGGTGTCCGTTTTTTAAGGGCATCGCCTTCGAAAGATTTAATTAGAATGAATCGCATAAATACTGTGGTATTCGCGATAGTTTGCATTGATTGTATCTCTCAATACGCCTCGAGTGACTTTAAGAGTTAATTAAACACCTATCTGAAAAAACGCGGCACTGACCAAGGTGGCGTTTCAACTTTGAGACCTCAATTCGAAGCGCGCTTAGCACAATGCCAAATTTAAACTTTGAACAAAGGTTTTGTTTTAGCTACACTGTAGAAATAAAGGTTATTACTACGCTGAATTTAGTTTCATGAAATGCCAAATGAAGTTTAACTATGCACTGCTTTTATTGTCAGTACCGAATTAAGTTCATCATAAACAGATTGGGATAATATTAAAAAAAGAGTTATACGAATAGCTATATTTGATATTATTTAGGTTCCATATCTCTTTGAACTTTCATGGTATACCCATTTACACTTTTCTAATATATACAGTTATACCCAACCCTACGTTGTATAGTTTTTTACAAAGTCATAGTATTCTTTTAGCAACTTTTTTTTTTTTTTTTTATAATACAATTACAAATTCATATATTTATTCTACGGAACCCTCTGTACGCGAGTAATACTCGCACTTGACCGTTTATTTAATTTAGTCTTAATTTTTTACAAATATTCTGGTTTTAGTAAAAAGTAACACTATTATGTATTTATTTTCACCAAAATATCCTCTTTATATGCATATTTTCAGATTTTATCATGCACGCAAGATTTGTTTCGCTTATTATCATACATTTTTAAACTTAACATTACAATATTTATTTATGAACTTACAAGTATATACATATTTTTATGTACAAATTTAAAAATGAGCTTTATATTTAAATTAAGTTTTATTCTTATTTTTGACTTATTACACAAGTTTTGAGGCTTGGAACACAGTGATATCTTTTACTTTCTCGACGTGTCCAAAGGTATCCTACCCCCTTAAAGACACGGACGGTTTGGACATACAGAAAGACACGGGCGGCGTTCTCCATGCGCCATCGCTCTTAAAGCCTAGGTAACAACTTTTAATGATACATTTGTGTAATGCAATGCCCATTAGTAATATAAAAGCCCTAACCGTCAAATTACTAAAAACAGTTTTGGGATTCGCGACTAAATTAATATATTTATTGCACGCGAACCCTCTGTACACGAGTAATACTCGCACTTGACTCATCATTTTTCTTTTCGACGCTTCAATAAAAAATACCTAATTTATAAATTCTAGATTATGAAATTGGAATATCATTTTTTAAGAACTTTTTTTAAAAACAAACGGACAGATTTTTAAAAAGGTTTGTGATCGCATTGAAAACGTTGTGTCATTTAAGACACAAATTCACCGATCAGGAAATAACAGCAACAACAAAATTCTTGTTTTGTGAAGTTAGGATGTGTAACTGTTGCATTTCTCTATGCTATACATCTCAATGTATGATGCTCATTTTGGTTAACCTAATATATTAAATTAATAAACCATGTTGGGGAAGTTATTAGTGAGAAATTGCAGACTCAGGAATCGGGCGGAGTAGCTCAGTGGTCAGAGCAGCAGTCTTGTATACTCTGGTCCCGGGTTCGATTCCTGGCTCTGGCTAATTTTTCACTCCAGTTGGGTTTATTGTATTTATTGTATGTATGTCTGTATAATATTTATATATACCGAAAACAGAAATAGTTGACAATTAAGTATATGCAGATAGATATATTTAAAAGTTTTATTTTGCTAAAGAAAAAAAAAAGCTTTAAATTTTAAAATATAATTTTAAATATAAATATGCAGATTGGGGTGACGGGGGGGGGGAGGGGAGGGGGGAGCACTCTACGTTTGCTAGCATTGCAGAATATTAGGGCTCCGGTACTTTTTTGTTAGTAATTAAGCCCTGATTGTTTTGATGCTTTTTCCGATAGAAATTATGATCAGGGTTCCATGATTGCCGAATATTTATTAACGTCCTTTTATAGGGTAACACGTTTCAGGATTTTTTTTCACTGTACCAAAGGATCAAAGTTTTTTTCTAACAATGTTCTTATAATATTGGAAAGTGTTTCATAATCTATGTGTGATGTTTCATTTTCCTTTCATTTTTGTACATCAAAAATCATTCGGGCAGAGCACCGGTTGTTAAATTATTTGAATCCCACCACTGGATCGAACTCTTGCTTCCCGGGTTTCAGAATATACATGAAAATCATTTATTCAATTTATAACTATATTAGATTTTTTTAAATATATTTTTTAATAATACGCCCTTAACAATGCAAAAAATTATATTTATATGAAAAGCAGTAATTATTTCATTTAAGTAAAGTTTTGAAATTTCTAAAGCGATAGTTTTGTATCGTCCTCGCGCCAGGAATTAATAGCAGAAGATCAGTATTTAACGCTCTCAGGCGCGCCGTCTGCAGTCTGCAAATGCTTAATTTTAATGCCAACTGTCAAATGGAACCAGTAATTTTTTAATACAATTTCGGTCTTATAATATACTTGAAGAAAGCTTTTGATTATTTTAAAATAAATTTGCCCGTAAATTGCGGTGTGAATTAATTATGTGAACATTTTTGGAACAGAAATGCCTTGCCCCTGAAAGGGTCAAAATGAGCCCTTTTTTTCAATTCCTACTATTAGTTCACACTCTCCCTATATTTATATATCTTGTTCAAATTTTCAATCGTTAATAAAATGCTTATTATTCATCCTATCAAGTTAAAATAATTTTTTTAAGCTTGTACTGGGATGACAATTGATGTTAATACAAATTTTTCAAATATTAATTCATTCATTAAATTTTAATTAATTAATTTAAGTTTTATATGGGAGACAAAATGGCCGCCATTGGTTATTGAACAGCATTTAATGCATCTTCATATCTATAAGGGGGGGTTACCATTCGGGGGGACCCTGTTCTGTCGCCAAATACCGCCAAGTTTGCCGCCCACTTGGCGATATATAGCCAAATTTGGCGACCAAAATGAGTCGCCAAAAGTGACGCCAACTTGGCGATATCGCTAATATTTCTCCAAATTCCCATAGACTTCCATTGTAAACCTACTTGCTTATAGAAAATCAACAAATTGAGATATTTTAATGCAATTAAAACTAATATTAGCTTAAGGGATTATATTAAATTTTTCTTTGATGACCTAAGTAGGAATTGACTTTAAAAACAAAATTTCTACATTACTTGTTTATTAACACTTTCCAACAAAGTTCCAAAGTGTTTATGCATTCGGTTTGTCTGTCCGTCTGTCCACGCTGTAATTCCCGTAAATGTAGTCGGATTTTCCTGCAATTGATAAAGGTTACCTAGGGTCCCCAAAGTATGTTTGGTATTGTATATGAAGTATGTAGGGTTAATAGTTCATTTACGTGGGCACTCGAAAGTATTCCATTACATTATGGTAAATGGGGAAAAATAGTTTGCAGAGTATTTCAATGACATTATGTTATTTCAAATGTATTGAAACTGATATAAATCACTGAATTTCCCTACGATCACGTTAGAACAGGGCAATCATAATATTTTTTATTCATTTACACGGACACACACAAAAAATCGGTTACAGTTCTGTCTTTGAGTAATAATTGCTGGAGTGTACGTTTTAAAATTCGGTGTGAGATTTTAAATTTAACTAATTTTAGCATGTTACTCGCTATATATAAATTCTATACCTCATATACAGGGCTGCACAAAAACATTTCCGTACCATTCTCCTTATTAGAGGAAATTACTGAACGGGAATTTTCAACTGAAGTATATGTATTTCTTAAGTGAACTAAATTTTGGCATGCATGTAGTTAGTAGATACAAACCCGGATAATTTTTCCGATTGTAGAAGGGAACAGTTGAAATTGGAGTTTTCAATTGTGTTAGGCGTTTCTATAGGGTTGAATTAGACATAATATTTTAACTTATTAAACGGTGCAGTTTTATTACATTATTCTGAATGTGTTGGAAAGTGCTTCATAATCTATGATTGACGCATAATTTTTCTTTCTTGCTCCGATTATTTGAGTGGTTTAAGGCTCCTGTCCCTGCCGGCAAAGGCACTCACGAGCTAATGCTAATCCTATGGGGAGGTTTTTCTAATATCTCGTTTGCATTTCGACATTTTTAAATAATTTTTTTTTTTTTTTTTTTGCATTGGATAGCCGAGATCCGTCTCTACATCGCACGTTTTTTACTTTTTCGATTTTGGTTGCAGATATTTTTTAGAATGACACTTTTATTTTCAGAACCGGTTTTGAAAGTGAAAGTAACTTTATTGCACTATTTTATAAAACTGGTAAGAATAAAAAAATGTGAATAAAAGACACAGCCAGTGAATATCACGGAAGCGAGAATTAAGCGGTTGAAAACTTAGTGATAGAGCTTCAAAGCAATGGCAATCGAAACTGTGACAAACAAAACATTGCTTAAAACCCTTGTGATACATGTAAAAGGCACTTAATTTCAAAATTAAAGCTCAGGTAATTCATTCTTGTTTCTATTTTGCTATTGCTTTATTTTTAGTAAGCACTTGTTACCATAATAAGAAATAGCGCATATATTTCTCCTTAATCTTAAAGCCCCAACAGTGGCCGAGAGGCTCTGCTCTCGAAGCTGGTAGACGGGGGGTGCTGGGTTCAAACCCAATCGCGCCCGTCGGCCGAATCGTTCGGAGTTTTCGTGGTTTTCTTCGAACCTTGGTTTTCCAAGCGTAAATACGGGTTAGGTTCCCTTAGAAAGACCCCCCACGGAGGGCACTCCCCCACCCCCTGTGCCCATATCCCTCGTGCTGATAATTGGCCGTCGTAAACACAAACAACAACCAACCAACTTTAATCTTAAAATTGAAGCATTCTCTATTATCCGAAAATTTCGATTTTCCGAAAGATGGTCGGTCCCAATTACTTCGGATAATCGAGGTTCTACTGTATTTTTATTTATTTATTTTGAAAATGATTCGTGTAGAGTCGAAACATGTAAATATTCGAATAAACCTATTTTTATTGTTTTTTAAAGCTTTAATTTTTACTTTTAAGCAATTAATATTAGTATATTATTACAAGGTGTTAATTTTCTATATATAAACTCCATTCTGGTTATAACTCGTATAAAGTTGTAATAGTAAAGAATATTGAGTTATTTATCTCTTGTGCGTTTCTTAAACTTTTCAGATCATAGAAATGCCTATTTCGAATAGGCATTTTAAAAACAAGAACGAAACATAATGCCTCCAGCATAGATTATGTAACACTCTCCAACACATTCAGAATACTTTAATAAAACTTTACAATTTATTAAGGTTAAAGATGTTTAAATAAACAATTTAGAAAACGCACAACGCAGTTGAAAACCAAATTGCTGCATTTACCAACAATAGTCGGGAAAATGTTCGAATTTTCTGTGCAACCCTGTATATGATTTCTAGATTTGAATGTGTACTATCTAGTATGCTAAAGTTAGTTCAATTAAACGCACAACAAAGTTGAATATTTCGACTCAGCAATTTTCGTCAATAAATGGAAATGCACTTGAGATCTTTTGTGTAACCCCGTATATGTTACACACCAAGTAATAAGGAAAAAAATTGTTAAATTTTAAAACTCGTACCACAACTGAAAACGCACTTCCAGCCATTATTCTTCATAAGCAGTACTGTAGCCAAATACTTTTGTGTGCCTGTAGAGGAACGGTAAATTACATGCACACCAGATTCTACAATATGGGCTTTGTAGGACACTTCAGTGATAAATAAAAGCAATATGAATACTTAATTCACAATTAATTTTTTTTACTAAATAGGTGCAAACATACAAAAGTTTTAAAAACACTAGGGGGCTCTGCCCCCTACGAGCTACGCTCGCCAACCCCCGTTCAGGCACACCAAAATCCAAAAAGCACGCTAATTTGATCGGCTTTAAAGATATTGAATTAAAATTTAAAAAAACAGTAGCGATCTCTCTGTAAACGGGTTTCCATTCGTTTTTCTTGGATTGGGGATTTTTAAGACCAAATCTGCTGCTGTTAAGAGATACAATGGTGGTTTTCGTATTTAATTAAAAAAATAGTTAAACATTTGAAAATAAGCTAATGTAAAATGAATTAAGTAAACAGCGTCATTGTCTCCCGGTATTTTTTAACAGCGCTATAAGATAGTTCTTTTAAATAATTCATTTTAAATGTATCGTTTTAAATCTGACGTAATTTACACCAAAGTTTTATTTCTCTTATTAATATTCACGTGAAAATACTTTTGTTGTTAGAAGGAAATATTACTTGCGCTGTCTTCGTATTCACGATAATAGTTGAAAAGATTATCTCAACATATCTCGCACAAATATATTTTTCAATTTAAATTATTTTGCTATATTTTTTTGCCATTTTAAATATGACGTAATTTCCTCAAATTACAAGTTTTAACGCATAATAATGATTTTTTTTATTTTAAGATTTTGTTTCTCTTTTAAAATTCAAGTGCAAATATGGTTCGTCGCAGATGTCATATAGATGTCATATTGGCGCAAATTTTTTCTGACGCTAATTTCATATATGCAACGGGTACTTAACTGGTGCTAAAGTGTTGTTATTTTGCTTGATATCGTAACCCGGATGGGTACAGATGTCATATTCGCCCCATATTGGCGGGATTTTTTTCGGTTTCCAATTTGGCGAAAACATCAACAGCATAAACAACATAATCCGGGTTACCACATCAAGCAAAATAACGACACTTTGGCGCGGAAAAAATTTGCGCCAAAATGCTCGTATATGACATCTGTGCCTATGGTTCTTATGACGTAATTTTCCTGCTTTTAACATGTAATCATTTAATTCTAATTTTAAAGTTTTTTTTCTGTTTGTAATAGTCACGTGTAAATAAATTTTTAATTTGAAGTAAACATTATTGTTTGCGCTGTTTATGCAACTGGCAACAGTTTAAATTAATAACATTTTCTTAAATTTGTAAAAAATATCTCTCGAAATGCTGAAAATTTGAATTTAAAATTGAAATAAAACATCAAAAAATGAGTCAAATAAGAAAATTAAATGCAATCTGCACATCGGGAACTTATAACGTATAAAGTGATCTAAAAATGATTAAATTCTCATGTATAGTTTTTACTTCAATAAAACTTTTTTAATGAAACGATTTTGTCCAACTTTAGCATTGAATATCTCTTAAAATAATTCTTCGATTTGAAAACTGTCTGCATCAGCGTATTTATCAAACATTTCTCTATAATACCACCGATTTTCATATTTTTGTATGCAACAGTTTTTTTAATATTAACGATGAAATGCCATGCTTAAGCATTCAAATTAGATGTGGTCTACCCGGAATATCTATGAAGATGTTCATTGGTCCATTTCCAAATCAAAACTTTTTTTTATATATAGAAGGATTTAAACCTATCAAGACGTTAAAAACACTGGAGTCAGAAGATGTAAAAACCCGAGCGCTTTCAACTAAAACATTCAGACCGGGAGTCGACATCACAGACAATCACATCATCGAGTTCACGGATGAAATTCTAGGATTGGTTAAATCTTGATTAGCATATTAAAACGCCATCTGTCTGCCAAGTCATATCTAGGTGGAAAACATCGGAAAACCCGATTTCAGCGGCGAAATCGTAGGTTTACCATTGTGTTTTCCTGCACCAAAAAGTATGAAAACACGGAGGACTGGAAGCAGGAAAACACAATGGTACGAGTCAGCTTCTAAAATCGGGTTTTCCGGTGTTTTCCACCAAGATAGGACTTGGCAGACTAATTGCGTTTTAATATGCGAATCAAGACTTGACTAATCCTAGAATTTCATCCGTGATCTCGATAAGGTGAATGTCTGTGCTGCCGGCTCCCGGCCTAATTAGTCGTCATCAGGGGAACTGCTTCAATCTGAAAGACAACTGCTAGTTAAATACAGAGGTCGAAACCAAAAACCACAAACAGGAGGGTGGGAAGGAAAGAAAAGAAAGAAAATAGAGGAGTTGCTATAGAAAACAGAAAAATGGGAGGGGAGAAGGAGGGAAGGGTTATTCAAAACTAAATTCAACAGTTTCTATCAGCATGTTAAACCATAATCCGTGGTACATTATAGGACAGAACGTCATTACAGGTACCCTTGCCTCTTGTCAAAATTCCCAGAGATTCTTTGATTATACAAATATTATATTGTGATGCATTTACCACTGACAAAGTTAAAGTATCTGGTACACACAAAGATTGATCCCATAGATAAATATGATAAACTGGTGTTTATATTATCCCTTTTAAAGTTAATAGCAGTTCAAAAAGGTATACTTCTGTAGGCGTGACCACTCGGAAATTAATAGAAAGGATTAAAGAACATATGACAGATACAAAAGATGGTAAATTATCCACAGCTCTATCCCGGTTAAATCAAGATACAGATATTGATATCCTATTTAAAGAAGTCAAAGTCGTTGCACATGCAACACAATATATTATTTGTATAATCAAAAAATCTCTGGAAATTTTGACATGAGGCAAGGGTACCTGTAATGACGTTCTGTTCTATAATATACCACGGATATGGTTTAACATGCTGGGAGTAACTGTTGAATTTAGTTTTGAATAACCCTTCCCTCCTTTCCCCCTCCTTTTTCCGGTTTCTATAGCAACTCCTCTATTTTCTTTCTTTTCTTTCCTTTCCACCCTCCTATTTGTGGTTTTTGGTTTCGCCCTCTGTATTTAACCAGCGGTTGTCTCTCAGACTGAAGTAATTCCCCTGATGACGACTAATGTTTCAGTTGAAAGCGCTCGGGTTTTTAATATCTTCTGACTCCAATGTTTTTAGAATTTTGAATGTTTTAAATGTTTTTAAACTTATGTATGTTTGAACCTATTTAGTAAAAAAATGTATTGTGAATTAAGTATTAATATTGCTTATTTGTTTTATTAAGGTGAATAGGTCGTTTCAACTTGAGATATAGAGCTTCTATATATATTTTACCTCAGTGATGTACATATATTTAAATATTTTTAATTTATTGTAATATAATTAAAATGCACCGCAAACGATACTTACCCATAGGCAATCATGTAATGGAGTTATTTTGAGGGTCTCTGTAAATGAACCATAAACGCTGTACACACTTCATTTTCAATACCGAACATGCCATGGTAAACCACAATAACGTATATTAATTTCATGACAATCTGATTATAGATTAAGTTAAATAATGCTATAAAAAGTGATAGAATATCTGTATTAAGATTGACGATCGTTTCGTCGCACAAACGGCGACATTTTCAAAATCATTCACGATAGAAAATATTTTCACATAATTTAAAAACAATAAACATAGTAAACAATGCCACGAGACATCATGCATAATGAAAAACATTTCAAACATAAAATTAAATTAAAATTAAATTAGCTATTTGCGAGCGTGGATTAATTTTCAAAAACAGTAACATGGTAAACAACGTCGCGAGACAACATGCATAAAGAAAAACATTGCAAAATATAAAATAAAAATAAAATTATCTTGGCTATTTGCGAGCGTGGATAATTTTTTACTATTGTTACTAAAATTACATAGCATCTTTTTCCAAATTTTAGGTAATTCAAGGGACACTGAATCATTGCAAATATTCTTGTTGCGTAAAAATATCTCTATTAATTCTCGGATTATATTCTCTCTATCGTGAATGATTTTGAAAATGTCGCCGTTTGCACGACGAAATGATCGACAATCTTAATAAAGATATTCTATCACTTTTTATAGCATTATTTAACTTAATCTGTTTATAAGTTATTACTATACATGTTTTTATAATCTGATTATATTTACGCGAGTTAGAGCACAGACAGTTCTGTGTTTGAAGCCCAGCATGGACACATTTTCACTCAATTGGAAAAATTACTACTCAAGCTAATTATTTACCGATCACTTGATTGTGATAAAAATAATAAAAGCGTAATTACTTTTCCTTAACTTATTGGAGTTCCTTTACCTGCTGCATATTTTGTCGAGCTGTTTCAAATAACAGACGAGATGTGATTAACAAATGGCTGTTTTCAGAGAATATTGTGCTGGCTGGATCCAGATAGTTCAATTGGAATAGCATTGGCAATTGAAGCCAAAGGTTCTGGGTTAGCTTTCCTGGGCACATATTTGGTCAGATGAGAAAGTTTCTACTCATATGAATAATTTACTAATCAGTTGATTCCGTTAAAAATAATAAAAATTCTAATTAGATTTAACTGTCAATGTATAAACCAGATATCACGATCTAACAGAACGAAAAGTTTAATATTACTTGTCAAAAGAAAAACAACGGCCCCTTTATTAACACTTTCCAACAAAGTTGAAAAGTGTTTATGACTTCGGTTTGTCTGCCCGTCTGTCCGCGCTCTAAATCCCGTAAATATACCCGGATGCTTTTTCAAGAAGGCTCACGTTTTGAGCACTTTATCGCCAGAGTAAGGGTTGGCGCGGGGATGAATTCAACGCTACGCAACCTTTTTTGTTTGTGACGTCGTACGCGTAGCGAACAGCAACCTCATTCCTTTGCTGAGAGGAAGAGATGTGCTTTTTTTCATTTGTTTTTTCCGCAAATGTAAAAAGCTAGACGAAATGTTATTTCGCCGTGGTTTGCAATTAGAACCTTGCTTAAAACAAAAATCTTTTTCGCATTAAAATAACTTTTAATTGCACAAATATATGTAATTCAAACATAAGTTTTTTTTTTTTCAGTTCTATAATATTCATTTATTTCATTAATTCGCTATATGTTTGAAGAAATAGAGAACGTATTTTAAAAAACAGACGTAAAAATTTTCTTTAATAAATATAATTGTATTGATCATGTTTTTATGACACAATTGAACATAGTTTTATTAGTATTATTACTGAATTAATTTAGTTTTTTTTTATTATTAAGCGGCATAATTGTGTGACGTGTTGATTGCATTAATAAAACACATTTTCACTGAAATAATTCATTAAAAATTAATTGTTTTTAATTTAATTGCGATTAGAAGTTAATAGGAAGTTGAAACTAAAATCAATTCGATTATAATTAGATTGAACGATAAAACATAAATTATTTAGCCGTATCCTGCAATTAAATCTATGAGCTAAAATAATTGCAAGTTGATGCATGCAATTAAATCAATTACTATTACATTTTAATATTGTTAAAATTTTATCATTATTTGAGTTTTTATGAAAAAGACATTGGTCTGTCCCTAGTGCACAAAATTAAAAATCTTTAAAATTCTTCAGTTTTTTATTTAAAAATTTTTGCCATATTTTTAAATATTATTTCGCCTTAGTTGTTTTATTTATTATTTAAAAATAATAATTCGTCATATTTGAATAAATCATGTAAATTCTTCTCTCGAATGAAATCCCCCCCCCCCCCACACACACACACTTTATATTTCGTCATTCACACACATATTGCTCTATTTATTAAGTTGAAGTGGCAATAAAATAATGCTCAATCGTCTGAGGCAACCTCCCATTTCGAATTTTCTCTCCCCCCCACCCCCAATCCTCTCCTCCATCACATTACTTTTTGCCCATTTAAAATTCATCGTTGCCTTGCAGAAAAGATTAGTTAAAATTGTGTCTGAAATGTTAACTATTCCTTCGCTTATCCATAACAGTGCATAAAGTTTACTGCTTTGCTCTATCTGTTGATTTTTAAGTAACAAATAAGTAATTTACCATAAAAAAAGATAAGGAAACAAATAGAATGAAAGATTTAAAAAATAATAATAAGGATTAACCTTTTGTGCACACGCTTTCATTTTTTTTTTTAAATTCTTTACAGTTTTTTAAATTTTCTGTCCTATTTATTACTTTGAAGTAAGTAACTATAAGTAAAAGACCAATTATTCAAATTCTGCCATCCCCCCGAAAAAAAAGAAAAGCTTGTTTTTGTCCCCCCCCCCCCCCAAAAAAAAGTTAAATATTCCAAGTTTTTAATTTTTTGTTTGTTTTTTCTATTTGTTAATTGATAAATTTAACTATTTAAATCTATATCCCCTCACTATCATATACAGTTAAAAAATTTCTCTAATGATTTTATTTGTTACTTTGAAGCAACAAAAGATAGTCATTCAATCTTCCGTCTACCCCATCTCCCCTTAAGAATTTCATCTCACATTAAAAAGGCAATTTCTAAACATCCTGTTTGGGGGTGTGAAAGGCTTTTTTTTTCCTTTCTTGGTTTGGCCTATTTTCACTCGACTTTGGGGGTTGTTTCTGCAGAATGATTTGGTATTAAATTAATTATATAAGTTCATCGCAGAAAATATAGTAATTTTCTGCCACAGGTATTTTTTTAAATATGTGTTTATATGCATCAAAATGCACTGAAACTGCATTAATTCATGATCCCCATAAATCCATCTTTATATGTAATCAAATATCTAAATATATGAAGGTAATGAGTTTTTGTTTAAGAGGTATGTAATTAATAATGCTCAATTGAATGAAAATTTAGATTTTTGAGGGGATCACATAATTAAAATTTTAGTCTATATCATCAAAAGTAATAAAGGCCTTCGATAAAACAGAATATAAGAATTCGTAATACAATTTCTTTCGAAGAAGATTTCTTTTCATCTAGAACACATAACTGAAAATATTTCTTTAATTTAGGTAGGACTGTTATTCTAAAATATGCTAGTTCGTCTTCCGCCATTTCGGTTCAAAACAAAACACAAGACGACGATTAGCGTTAGAGCTGGCTGAACGCTCTCGCTTTCGCCAACTCGCCAAGGCTGGTGCTGAAAACGTGAGCCTTCTTGAAAAAGCTACCCGAATTGCCCTGAAATTTTTGGATGTTATTAATGTTTACCATAGCACGTTCCCTATTTCAAATGAAGTTTGTAGCATGTTTAGTTCATTTACAGAGACAGTCAAAAGTTTTCTGTTACATTACGGCCTATGGGGGGGGGGGGGAATCGTTTAAAATGATTTTTAATGGCGTTACACGCTTGCAAACATAATAAAATTTATATGCATTAATAAAGTGCACTAAATTATGCATTCTGTGGAATATGCGGTGTAAAGAATAGTTATTATTCATTTACAGGGCCATACAAAAGAATTCCGTTACATAATAAAATAGGGGTGGAGGGAATTATTTGCGGCGTATTTTAATTATGTTAAATTATTTTATGAATAACGAAATTGTTAAATACGTCGCTGAGGTTTAATATAACTTATTTCATGTATAATACGAAGTGCACAGCATTTGCAGGGACACACAAAAGATTTCAGATACTATATTGTATCCGAAGTGCTGCACATTAGCGATGATTGCAGGAAATGCATTTTTAATTATCATATGCGCTTTTATGTTTCACTATATTTATGCATACTGTATGGTTTGCATATATCATATAATTAATATACAAGGCTACACAAAAGAATTTGTAAGGGTTACTGGGTATGAGCGAAAATTGCTTAAAAGTGGTTTTTAAATGAGTTAAGCATTTTTACGTTCAACTGCATTTAGTTTACTAAGAAATGTTTGTAGAATATAGATAAAATGATATACAGGGTTACGCAAAGAATTGGATACATGGCCATCTATAAATAATAATTTCTGGAAATGCGATTTGAGTAGTTTGAAGTGTGTTTTACTTTGAATTAAATTTTAGCTAAATAGTGGCGTGTAACAAGGGTGTTACAAAAGTATTCAAGTATGTTTCCATCTATTAAGTATAAATTGCTGAAAGAGAAATTTTAACCTGTTATGTGTTTTCCTTCTAAACTAAATTTCCCCGTTATATAGTATACATATCAACCTACAGATCAAATACAGGGATGTTCAAAAGAATTGGAATACATATTTGTTATGGACGGTAACTGCTGAAATTAGTTTTTCAAATGTTTTGTGAGTTTTCTAAAATGCTTACTTAATTATCTTATTTACCTTATATCCCTAAATAACGAAGTTTTGTTAAAGCATTTAGGAAGTATTGGAAAGTGTTCATAATCTATGCTTAACGCATGATTTTTCTTTCTTGTTAAAATCAAATCGGATCCCAATTCAAAACCAAGACAATAACTGATATGCAAAAATCTCTCCGTCACCACCGCCCCCTGAATTTTAGGCCTCAGTGCTGACACAAAAATGGCGGCTGTCGTAGAGAGATTTCTTTTAGCTTTTGTACGGCCCCTAGAATTTGAACACCAATAATTTTTAAAAATTTTTTCAGGTTTATTTTTCTGAGATTATATATGAAAAAAACTTTTAAAAATACTGGTGTCTAATTTCAGGGGACCGTACAAACGCTTAAAAAAAAAAATCCGTCTACGTCAGCCGCCATTTTTCTGTCAGCGCAAAGGCCTGGTATTCAGAGAACGGTATCGTGATGCTCTATGACGTAATGTTCCATATCTATTCAGTGCAGATGCCAGAAACTGATAAGACAGCGCCAAACTAATTACGCTTCCCGTAACTGATAAGGCAGCGCCAAACTAATTATGCTTCCGGTATACGGATACGATGACATCGAAAGTCTTTGCGAGGGCCTAGGAATAACTCACCGCCGAGATTTCGACAGAACAAGTATTAAATTTAAATGTGAGAAACGTCAGATACACTAGTCAAAATTCTATTCGAATTAATCACGGGATCGCGTGGGGCGAAAAATGCCGCACTAACTAAAACCACACACATAGAGAGAAGTCTGTATCCATAAATAAAAATTTAAATGTTCAATAAATTATTACTTTATATTTACTTTATTTATTGCTTTCTTCTATTTTCAATAGTAGAAAGTATTATAATCGATTTTTTTTTTTACTTTCCGTTTCCGACGGATTTACTCGTTTTAGGGGTCAGAGATATCAAAAACATGTTTATACAAAATGTCTGTCTGTCCGTGTGTCGCCATTGTACTATCGAAAAGTGTATGAAGTTATGCATAGCATTGACCCAAACATTTTGTGTATGTTTTTGGCTGCGGCAAGCAGGTCCTCCTTCAGTTTAGAAATATTCCGCCGGAAGGGGCGCTGTAATAGCAATTTTTGTGCCCTTTTCATTATTGTACTATTGAAAAGTGTATGAAATTATGTATAGAATTAAACCAAATGTTTTGTGTATGTTTTTGGTTATGACTAGCAGGTCCTCCTTCAAAAAGGATATATCCCGACGAAAGGGAGCGCTGTAATAATGATGTCTGTGCAATTTTCATTAATGTACCATCGAAAAGTGTATGAAGTTATGCATAAAGTTGGACCAATTTTTTTGTGTATATTTTTAGGTATGGCAAACAAGGCCCCCTTAATTTGAAAAAATCTGCCAGAAGGGGCACTGTCGTAGCAATTTTTGTGCCATTTTCATTATTGCGCCATCGAAAATTTTATAAAGTTATGCATAGTATCGAACAAAATTTTTTGTGTATGTTTTTGGTTATGGCCAGCAGCCCCTCCTTGAATTTGAAAATATTCCTTCGAAAAGGGGCACTGTGATAGCGATTTTTGTATAATTTTCTAGATTTTTCTTAGTTTTGATGTCCATCGGCGGCTCGTGCAGTGACGGGAACTCGCGTCCTGCTAAGCCGGCCATTCGCAAAATACAAAATAACAAAAAACTATTGATTTTAATAAATATCATGATCGAGATAACTCGTTTTTACTCCGATTAATTGACTGAAACAGAAATTTAAGAATAATATCAAAGTTGGTATAGTAATGAACTAATAATATTGAAGTATTAACATGTGTAACTACTTTTTGAAATGATAAGATGTATGAGATAGAAGAAAGTTTTGAGATTGGCACATCCAACTAGTTTTTTTATGCGCATTTAAAATATGCATTCCCATAAAATGGAAAGTTTTAAGAAGCGAGTCGTTTTCACGATTTTTAATAAAATTTAATGTTCTAGTAATAAAAAGAATAGATTTTTTTTTAAAGAGAGAATTTTCATTAATAACTACTATAAATAAATAAATAAAAGAGAAAAAGAGAGAGGGAGAATTCCATGAACTTCTTGTCAGCAGGGGCGCCATTTCAGAACTTTCTTGGAGAGGGGGGGGGGGCAAACATTTTTTGAGGGATTCTATATAGCTAAGGGTAGGGTCCAGGGGGTCTACACCCCCCCCCCCCCCCGTATAAGAAACGCTTACTGACTTATGCTTACAATAACAGTAAAAACTTCGAATTGGGAAACTCAAAACCAATGAAATTTTTCGTTTTAAACAGGTTTCTGTCTTAGAAGGTAAAATTTTAATATATTGGACATGATTTTTTTTTCTTTTTAGACAGGTTTCATTTTTACAAGTATCCTCACTGACTGTTAAACCATCCGCTCTATAGTATAGCTCTGAAAAGAGATATATTAGAGTAAAACTTGTGAAAACGAAACCTGTCTATATCAGATTTCTTTCTAGAAGGGGAAAAAATCAAATTTCGTTGAAAAAACATCATACAATTATACTTGCTAAGACAGAAACCTGTTTAAATGGAGCTTTTTTCTAATCCCTTTCGAAATTTTACTTACAGGGGCGCCATTTCACGAGTTTCCTGACGAAGAAGAAGGAAAATTTTTCTTTGAGGAACAGGGAACGTGGAAAATTGCACAACTTGCAGAACTGCACAAATCATACAGAAAGAAAATCCCGCACAATAAAAAATGCTCAATGTGATTTTCTCGCCGTAACTTCTTTCAGAAGCATGTGGTTATTCGACAACTTTTGTAATTTTCGTGAAAGTCCGCGATTTTTCTTTCTTTCAAAATCCGCAAAATCAATTCGTCAATGGGTCGAATAAAAATATCGCGAATCTTGGAAATTTTGAAAAAAAAGTCTCCAAAGTGGTCGCTTAAAAAATCGCTAATTTTTTCAAACGACCGTGGAAAATATCGCTAATTTCATCAGAGATCGCGAAAAGAAATACAGATTTCGTCAAATGATTGCACAAACAGAAATCTTGAATTTCGTAAAATGATTGCGAAGAAAATCGCGAATTTCGTCAAAAGATTGCGTAAAAAAATCAAGAAAATTTAGTCGAACAATCGCGCAATAAAATCGAGGAGAAATTCTTCAAACCATCGCGTAATAAGATCCAAAATTTTTTCTAACTCTCGCGCAAAAAAAATCATAAACATTATTAGTCGGTGGCAGAAACAAAATCACGAATTTCAATAAATGATAATGATAAGGAATCATGAATTTTGTCAAAAAAAATCGTGAAAACAAATATCGAATTTCGTCAGTTGGTCGCGGAAAAATATTGTGAATTTCGGCAAGTGCTCTCGCGAAAAAGATCCATTTCGTATAACGCTTTCAGAAAAAATATCGTGAATTCCGTGAATCGATCGCGGAAAATATCACAAATTTCGTCAGATGATCGCGAAAAAAATCATGAAATTCAATCAGTCATGAGATAATCAGCCAACGAACGTCATGAATAGGTCACGAAATTTGCAAATTTTGTGATCTATAAGTATAAGAAAATTCTCGTTAGTGATTTTCTGCAAGTAAAGATAAAGCGTTAATTGTTTCGGATTGTGTTTTCGCTATTATGAGATGGTTTCATGTTAATCCGATTTTTCAAAGAAAAATCAAAGAAAAAGAAGTTTTTCTAAATATTTTTCAGATAAAAAAACTACATATTTGAACATTAATGAATGCTATGTATATATCTTCATTTTTCTACTGAAAAGGTAAAATTTATAATTAATATTCATGTAAAAAGCACAAATAAATGCACAAGAATTACTTTTATGTGCATGCATATAATTTAAAATGATTTAAAATACATTAGAAAAATCCAGAACGTTTTCAGTCATCACAAGACCATCATCAGTGGGATTTAAATGTTATTATTTTCTTTGCGCTTATTCTAGAATTGGCTAGAAGAAAATCATTGTGATTGTTGTGTCAATGATTTTGACGAGTTTTTCCATGATCAATTTCCACACAGCTGAGAAGCAACTGATAAAAAAAATTCTCACATGAATTTTTAAAATTAACCAAAGTACTCATTAAAGATATATGTCTCACCTTGAGGTAGTTCGAATAGTAAGGCTTTAGGAAATTTTTTAGATAATTATTAATTTCTATGCATAAGCATTTATTTAATGCATATGTTTTCATTGCAATCAAATCTGATAAGTTATTTCAGAGTTTGAGCAATATTCTAATGTTTGTTTGAATCTGACATTCGATTAGGGATGCACCGAATATTCGGTATCTATTCGGTATTCGGCCTATTTGGCCACACTACCGAATATTCAGTTAGGCCGAATATCAAACTATTCGGCCTACCGAATATTGGGCTTGGCCGAATATCAAACTATTCGCCCAAACCGAATACTTAAAAAAACCTCTTAAAATATTTTTTAAAACGTTACACAACTTCTACTTTTAACTGTCAATTGATAAAGATATTCCGAATAATTAGAATCTTTAAATAAAAGAGAATGATTTTATATTATTTATTTATTGTTTTAAAAATGTCACTTAAAAAAATTAACCATTAATGACACGCCATTTGTTCACGGGAATTATTAAATGTAGAAATGCAAGTTACTGAGCACTGTCTGGTAAATAATCCGTTTCTTGCTTTTTCGCAAACAGGGTGTTTCTAAACAAAATGGAAGAAAATTTCAGGGGTAATAATAGGCATCAAAATAGGCAATTTTTTGTCCAGTAAATCAGGATCGCAATTCACATATTCAGTCAAAAGTACAGTGTATTCCCAAGCCAAACTTTAATTTTCTTTTGTTACTTTAACAATAATGAAGTTATTGTAACTATATTGTCAACAGAGTTACTTTAATTTCTGTGAAATATGATAACATGACCAGAAGTACTGGAAATAGCAACCATTCATATCTAAGCAGCACTGAGCTAGACATTATTTTATTAAGAATGCATCTAACAATGCTTATACTGTACCATTGGCCAAAATCCAGTCTCTTCTAGGGCTGGGCGATATATCGATAAAACCGATAAAATCGATATAAAGTGTTATCCTAATGATGATAATAAAGTATATAAAATCGTGATAACGATATTAAAAAACCCTACAAAACGGTGTATCATGAATATCATAATCGTGATGTAAAACGCGATTCTCCTGGTTCTTTATTAAACCGCAACATTAAGCAGAGCTTCTTCGGTTTCGAGTTTTCTAGATTCCCCCAGTCTAAACCGTGGTATTAAATACTGAATCGTCTGTTCCGATTATTATGATACTAACGGAGTGACTTCTCTCAAGTCTAAACCGTGGTATTAAAAATATCGATTCCTCGGTTTTGGTATTCTTGATATTAACGGTACGACTAGTCACAGCCTAAATCGCGATATTAAATACCGACTCCTCGGATTCGGTGTTCATGCTACTAATGATCGTTTCGGTGTTTCATAAATATCATACGTGCAGAGTTTTCGATGCGATCGCAGACAGCAGATGATATATATATATATATATATATATATATATATTACGGTATAGACGGTGTAAGCTTGGTATCTGAGCGTATATGTTGTATGCTACAGACACCATGGCTTTCATTTCATTATGGCATTTTATTTGCAGCAGTAGATTTAATTAGACAAATGAAATAATAATTATATAGTCAGGTTCCCAAGGCCACTTTTCTAACTTTGGCCGAGACCCCTCATGTGGCATATCGTTGGAAAGGCCTGTGACCACTTATTCATGTTATGCACCTCCGGTGCCCTCCGCCCACTTCCACATCTGGAGGGGGACACTTTTCTAAATTTTGCCGACATCCGTCATGTGACATATCGTTGGAAAGGCCTGTAACCGCTTACTCATGTTATGCGCCATCGGTGTCCCTCTCCCCACTCCCCCTCCCCGCAGAGAGCCTTTTTCTAAATTTTGCCGTCATCCCTCATGTGACGTATTGTTGCAAAGGCCTGTGACCGCTGAATCATTTTATGCACTTCCTGTGCTCCGCCATTACCGTCTCAATACTCAAGGCCTCTGGACTGATTTCGTGACGTAACAAATGAAGATTAACCCCTTGAAGGGCAAGCAATTGCGTTTGTGTAATGCGTAATTCCCACCGGAAATTTAGAAAAATTTTATTTCAAAATAAGGAAAAGCAATTTTATGACTTTTCTCCACTAAAGTGAGAAAACTAAAATTTCCAAAACTTTTTCTGGCGCAAATCCTGATTAATCGTAGGTGGGATAAAATATATCCCACCGCCCCTCAAGGGGTTAAGGGGAGGCGGTATATATTATCTACCACCTACGATTAATCACGATTTGCACCAGAAAAATTTTAGGAAATTTTAGTTTTCTGACTTTAGTGGAGAAAAGTCGTAAAATTGCTTTTCCTTATTTTGAAATAAAATTTTTCTAAATTTCCGGTGGGAATTAAGCATTACACAAACGCAATTGCTTGCCCTTCAAGAAGTTAATCTTCATTTGGTACGTCACGAAATCAGTCCGGAGCGCTTGAGTATTGAGACGGTAATGACTCCGCCCACCCCTTTGACCCCCTGGGGGCACTTTCCTAAATTTTGCCGACACCTGTCATGTGACATGTTGTTGAAACGGCCTGTGACCGCTTATTCATGTTATGCACCTTCGGTGTCCCTCTCCCCACTAGCCCCCCCCCCCGTGGCAGGGCTTTTTCTAAATTTTGCCGTCACACCTCATATGACATATCGTTGGAAAAGCCTGTGACCGCTTATTCATGTTATGCACCTGCGGCGTCCCTCTCCCCACTTGCGCCATCCACGGGTGTGCCTTTTTCTAAATTTTGTCGTTACCCCTCATGTGACATATCGTTGCAAAGGCCTGTGACCGCTTAATCATTTTATGGCCTTCTGGTGCTCCACCCACCACTTTGCCCCCCTCAGGGGACACTTTCCTAAACTTTGCCGACACCCGTCATGTGACATATCTTTGGAAAAGCCTGTGACCGCTTAATCATTTTATGTACTTTCGGTGCTCCTCCCACCACTTTACCCCCCTTGGGGCACTTTCCTAAATTTTGCCGACACCTGTCATGTGGCATGTCGTTGAAACGGCCTGTGACCGCTTATTCATGTTATGCACCTTCGGTGTCCCTCTCCCCAGTAGCCCCGCCCCGTGGGAGGGCTTTTTCTAAATTTTGCCGTCACCCCTCATGTGACATATCGTTACAAAGGCCTGTGACCGCCTAATCATTTTATGCTCTTCCGATGCTCCGCCCACTACTTTGCCCCCCTGGGGGGGCACTTTCCTAAATTTTTCCGACACCCATCATGTGACATATCATTGGAAAGGCTTGTGACCGCTTAATAATTTTTTGCACTTCCGGTGCTCCGCCCACCATTTTGCCCCACCCTGTGGGGTCACTTTCCTAAATCTATATATCGGAATATCATGATATAAAGATGCCGATTTATCATGATATTTAATTCTAGACATCGCCCAGCCCTAGTCTTTTCCAATGATATCATCACATTCTATACAAGTAAATTAATGTGAAGCAAATTTCGCTAACATATCTTCATTTTTATAATATTTATATTTTTATATTTTTATATTTTATTTTTAATTTATTTTTAATTTTTATATTTTTTTATTGAAAATTCTGCTACAGCTTGTACACCTTTCATTTTTGATGAAACATGTGGAATGATATGTTGCACCTTGTTCAATATAAGAAAATCCTTTTCATTTGTCTGAATTAATTGAAGAAGGCATGGAATTTAAACTTTGTTCCCTAAAATTTTTTTAAATCAACCTCTTTTTAAATAATAACTCAAAACATACTTTTTTTAGTACAAAATTTTCTTATAAAAATAGTCTTGTTTGTCAAAATGGAAGTATCTGTGCTAAATATTATATAAAATTGTTTAAAATTTAACTTTTTAACGTTAAATACTGAGATATAAAAGTATTTGGCCAGCCGAATAGATACTATTAAGCCGAATAGATACTATTCGGCCGGCCGAATATTCGGTATTCAAAGGTATATATAAATATTACAGACATACAAACAATAAATACAATAAACCCAACTGGAGTGAAAAATTAGCCAGAGCCAGGACTCGAATCCGGGACCACATTATACAAGACTGCTGCTCTAACCACTGAGCTACTCCGGCCGATGCCTGAGTCTGCAATTTCTCACTAATAAACCATGTTGGGGAAGTCACCAGCCATCTATCGACAGCCTTGGATGACCGGACAACGATGAATAGATTTTACTATTACATCGATCTACGATAATTATAATAAAGCACTCATACTACAATATATATTAAAACACACATACACACATTCCTGGCTCTGGCTAATTTTTCACTCCAGTTGGGTTTATTGTATTTATTGTTTGTATGTCTGTATAATATTTATATATACCTTTAACTGTTGAATGCAGGCATTATTTATGTGTGTATGTGTGTTTTAATATATATTGTAGTATGACTGTTTTATTATAATTCGGTATTCAGTTTACCTGCAGGCCAAATATTCGCCATACGGTATTCGGCCAAAATCACTATTCGGTGCATCCCTTCATTTGACTGTTGATAAATTTTCTGAAATATCAAACTCCTTGGAGGGGTTATTGGCACCCCAAACCCCCTCAAGTGGCGCCCCTGCTTATCAGTAAATTACTTTTATTGCTTTACACTATTTTATGTAACCTGATGTCGCTATGGCATCACATAATCTTAATGCCTATTTTCCAAATTGGCACCTGATTTTTTTTTTATGAAAATTTCACTTTTATTAAGTACGCGAAAATATACTTTTACTTGTTTGCAAACAAATTTTCTTGTAAATACTGGTGTCATTCAATTATTTCAACATTTTATGAATACAAGTACCTTGCCCCTGAAAGGATTATGGAGAGTTAGTAAGGCGATTGCACCTGTTGTTAGCTACCTACATCATTACTTAGGGTTCAACGGAAAGTCTTCACCAACGCATTGAAAACTGGAAATTCAGCTATGTGTCGAGCGTTTCTCTGTGTTGGTGTGAGCACGTCAACGTCAAAATAGATAGCGAGTTAGATGAAAAAAAAGGGGAAGAGAGAAATAAGCATAAATTTTTATTAAGTCGGGAAAAAAAGGGGGGGGGGTCAGAATTAATTTTTATTATGTCGTTTGATTTATGCAAACATTTTAATCAACATTAATCATATTATTTGATCTATAATTTTATTTCAAGAATCTAACTTGTACACAGTGTAACATAATTTACAGATTTTAATGTTATCAATTAAAATAATAATATATGCATATACATTATTTGTATCAATATGGATTACATAAAAACAATTTAATTTTATAATATAAAGTTTTCATTCATTCAAACTGTAAGATAATTATTTAATACAGTACAATGGAACAATGGAACAATGTGAGCAGCTGAATGGATTACCTAGTTGCGTTGCAACTTTACATCCAGTGGATAGGTGATTGTGTTGCAAGGGCATTAGGGAGCCTTAAAAAAATAATGTTTAGACGTGGCTAGTAGCCACAAAAGTTAAATTTACTTTTAAGAAAAAGAAAAGACTAACAAAAAATAACAAAGTACATAAGTACTAGTATAACATATGCGAAAAAGAAAAAAAACAAAGAAAAGAAAAAAATTAATTAAAAAAGAAAGAAAATTCCATTAGTTCCAAAAAAAGAAGGAAAAGACGAAAAAGCTACCGGGGAGTGCCCCATAAAAAAAGACTCTTTTCAGAGACCATACATTAGTTTAAAAATATATAATGCTAAAGAACTAGCAGAAAAACATTTTTTTTTTTATACTATAGACAGGACAGAACAAACAGAAAGGTTAAGTATAGCAGAAGGTGAGGGAAACTCAGTCTTCATCGTTAAGCAAAAGCGAGTATTTAGGGCGTTTTCTGTTAATGGGGTCGGATACCTCGTAGTCGGGTAGTTCCGCTATAATTTGGTTAGGGAGGTTGTATACAGATTTATAAAAATTTTTAGCAAGTTTATTAATGCGCTGTTTTAAGGAAGTGGTTTTTAAATCCCTGCGGATAGTGGTGTTACGAAGAAAATGGTGACCATTACGGATATAGCCATTAAGTCAGGGTTGGCGAACCTATGGCACGCGTGCTAGAGTTGGCACGTAAGACAATTTCTCTGGCACGCGAAAAAATAAATTTTATAATTATTATACAGATGAAATTTAATTTCTATTATAATGAATAAAATTTTGTTTCATACGGACAGATTATCACAAATAAGGCAATTATTTTTGCATGAAAAGAATTTTCTTTTCTTGCGATGTTATGCAGCGTTTGCGACATGTATTTTGCCCTTCTGTATGATTTTTATAATGCTGTACTTTTCAAATTAATTTTTTTAGACAGTCCCTTCAGTAAGATGGCATATGGATCCAATTTATAAAACTATCAAAATATGAATCAGGTATAAAGCATTCTCCATCGAACATACAACAGTAAAAATCTCATCAATAATTTATTGATACAATGCTTAATGCAACTTGGATAATCATAACTAGATGCATAAATAATAAGGTCAAAAATTTCTAAAATAAAATTTCGTATTTTTATTTCCTTATCATAGTGAAAATTATTACATAAATGAATCATATTTACGAATTAAAATTTTAATTTAATGGTTTATTCAAATATGCAGAGAAATAGCATCTGATTTTTTAACTAGCGTTTTGTATAAACATCGTACTTTGCAAAATTATTTTATGTCAAAATGTGGCACGTTACACCATTGATAGATATTGTTGGTGAATTTTTGGCACGCGCACGTAAAAAGGTTCGCCGATCCTGGCGTAAGTTTTTGTTATGAGCGCCGTAAAGATACTCCATACTGGTTTTGCAAGCGAATTCCCAGATCGGACAAGCATAAGTTAAGACGTAATTATTTATAACTGGGTATTTCTTTTACAGTGAAAATTTTCCGGTATATTTTATGTAATATAATATAAATATTATGTATTGGTAAGCTTTATTTTGTTGTTTTTATTTATAAAATAATAATTCAGGCATTTTTCTATACATCTCCTTCCTATACACTTTTTAGATCGATTTCGTAAGAAATACTACCTACTACATTCTCCTCTATGTTGGAATTTCTGAAACGTTTTTGCAGATCTACACCGATCATGACTCCTAGAACACAAAACCACCCCCAGTTAAAAACTTTATCTATCTATCTATCTAACTATATCACTTTTTTATGGGCACGATAACTGCCATAATTCTGCACAAATCCCTTCCAAACTGATACATAAAATCAAGGGGCGTATAATCTCGGCAAGTTCACAAATGGACAAAATCGGACCAAGAGGGTGGAAATAGGGAGGAGTTTGTGAAAACGGAAAATGCCCCATAACTTCTTAATTATAATGCATATCGAATCAGTTTACAGTTATTATCACTGCCAGAAAAAGGGCCAAAATTTATGTATGACATATTTTCGATAAAATTAAAAATGGGCTCAAGGGGGGAAGATATAAGGGTTTTAGGGAGAAAAACATTCATAATTTCGTCAATTTTTAAGATATCAAATCCAATTAAATTTATTATAAATCTTCTTAATATTATCTACAACTTTTATATTGACAAGTTTTTGATAGGACCAACTCTTACTACAAAAAAAAAAAATTATAAACGAAAACAAAAGGGGTTGAAAAAGAAAAAAATCCATAACTTCGTCAATTGACAAGCTATCAAATCCGTATGAATTTATTATAAAATTTCTTAATATTATCTAAAACTTTTACGTTGGCCAGTTTTTGACAGGACCATTCTTACAGCAAAAACAAATTAATAATACATAGCGGTTGAAGAAAAATCATTGTATTAAGGGTGTACTCAAATCCAAACTGCTTATTTTCCCACTCATTTTTAAATTCATTTTTGATCTCGTACGCATTCAATTGGCAGGTTCTCTTATTTAGAAACTATATAATGGGCAGGATAGGTCGATTTTTTTATAAAGGCAGAATATATTTTTAAAAATGCTGTCAAAGCGGGCATTTTGAACCGAATTTCCCGCAGTGATTCTGCTGGAAACGAAAAATATGACCGTACTGAGAAAATAAATTTTTATAAAATGTTTAAAAGTTCTAATTAATTTAACGAAAAATAAAAACATAGGTCGCTTATAAATCTCTTCGAAAACCACGTCAACAAGTTTCATGTTTTTTTCTTTTAAAAATTAGTCTAAAAATGTGTCAGAAAATTTCGAGTTGTTGAGCGTGGAAAAATATTTTTTTTTAATATCGTCTTAACATGATTCTGATAAAACCAGCTCTTACAGAAAAACGAAATTAACAACTCGTCAAAAGCGGCTAGATAAAATTGTTAAACTGGGTTTATCTCTAATCTTGATTTAGTTTTTGTTGGTGAAATTAGTACTTAACTTCGAATTCTACCTGCGCCTGTTAGCCGATCTGGCAGGGATTTTTTTTGTTTTGTTTATTTAAGCTTATTATTTTTAACTTAATACTTAGAAATTATTTTTAAAGCACATAAAAGGTATTTTCTTTTTTTTAGTTACTAGAAATGTTCAATCCCTTGCACTCCATTTTTGACGATGAAATAACGAATTCGTATGAAAAGGAATGCAGTGTGATAAAACACAATTACAAGTGATTTTGTCTGTATAAGCATTATTTTTATTTCTGAATATTTTTTATTAGCAAAATTTTTCGCGATTCAAACAAGAGTTATTTTCATCCTTTGGGAAAAACAGCTAGAGTATATATATAGAAAGTAAGACCTTATTAAATGGTTAGCATGGCTCAAAAATTGGTTTTAAACATAAATTTTGTCAGAATTTTACGATGATCCATGACAACCAAAATAAATTTATCTAAATAAAATAAATTACAATTTTTAAAACTTACTCTCTATACAATATTTTAATTCAGGGATGGTCGTTACTTTTAAGGGGATGAAAGAAATAAAAGTAATGCTTTGTCTGCGTTTCTGAAATCGGAGCACTTATAAAAAAAAAATCCTCGAAAATAAATTAAATAAACTGAAATGTTATACATTTAATCATAATGCACAAACAGACATATAATAGAGTACTCGTCTTGCGTTATGAAAATTACTGCCACTTTTTTTTTAATTGCTTGTTAATCAATTTTCTTGACTCTTGTTGTACCATAAAATATGCCAGGTAAAAAAAAAAAAAAATAATAATAATAATAAATATTTGCTTTAAATTTCAACTTGTGCTGAGCAACCATCACTAATGTCAAATACAAATTACAAATCTAAAAGTCTTCTCCACAAACACTACTCCCACAATAAAACTAACATCACTACATTCCAAATCCTCTACAGTTCTCTTTAAAACAGGTTTTATTGTAGCACATAAGATTTTATTTGGCGGCTAAAAACTTTAAACGATAACATTTAAAAAATATTTCTAAACAAAAATGCGCAATGATACATTAAGTATGTGGCTCTGGTGCGAGAGGTACAACCCCTCCTCCGGAAGATTTAGGATTTTATTCTTATTATAAAGCGGAATGTCAATTTTTACTCTACAATTCGAAGATGTCCAAGTTATAATTGCAAAAAGTAATGGTTTAGAGAAGATGACGATAAAAATTGAGAAAGACTGAGAGAGATGGGGGCTTTACATGAACGTTAGCAAGACCAAATACTTATGTATAGAAGGAAATGAGACAGACCTGAATCTAAATAATAACATAAAAATAGAAAGCTGTGAGCATTATAGATATCTTGGTGTAGACATTAATATAGAAGGAAAATCAACTACACATCTTCACAGGAAATTAAATACAGAATTTGTCAGGGGAGAAAGGCTGCAAAATTATTAAATTCTATTTGGTGAAGTAAGGAGACCTCTGGGAAAATAAAGTACAATATATATAATTCTATTGTAAAGATCATATTGTTATATGCAGCAGAAGGATGGAGAATTATGAAGACAGAAAGAATTCTTTTAATTTTCCTTTCGAAATATGTATTTTGAATGTCTCTCCTTAAAACGGAAATAAATCCTGAGCTATTAAGGGTGTACTCAAAACCAAACTGCTAATTTTTTTATTCATTTTAAATTCATTTTTGTTCTGAAACGCATTAAATTAGCAGATTCTCTTATTCACAAACTATATTAATGTGTCGTGCTTGTCAATGTTTTGATGAAAGCAGAATATATTACAAAAAATTCTATCAAAGTTGGCATTTTGAACCGAATTTCCCGAAGAGAGAGAGCTGGGAACGAAAAAAAATGACCATACTGAGAAAATAGCCGTTTATAAATAAAGTTCTGATTAATTGAGAGCAAAATTAAAACACACGGCCGCTTATACAACTCTTCAAAAATCACGTCAGCAAGTTTCATGACTCATTTTTTCAGACTCATTTTTAAATGAGTCTGACAACGTGTCCGAAAATTTTGAATTGTTGAGCGTGGGAAAATATTTTTTTGAATAGAATACCGCCTTAAAAAGTTGAAAGACTCTGTTTTTGTAAAAGAAACGAATAAAAATTAGTGAAAAATTACATTAGCCTGCAAAATTTGGGTTGTGTCATGTTTTTTAGCATTTGATAATTGATTTTTATGTATTTTATAACGCTGAATCCGAAAGTGACCTTTATTTTTAAACATCGCGTCAGGATTTTTCGCAAATCGTAAATTTTAAAGTTAAAATGTCAAAAAATAGCGAAAATCTGATACTATGAAACAGACGCGATGGTTGTGTTTTTTTAGCTTTTGATAATTGATTCTTACGTGATTTGTAGCACTGAGTCCGAAAATGACCTCCATTTTATACCATCACGGTCAGGATTTTTCGGAAATCGAACATTTAAAATTAAAAAAAAAAAAAACGAAATAGTCTAAAAATATGATATTATAAAATAGACGTAAAGCGGTTTTTTTTCCATAATAATTTATTCATTTTTTGGTTTATACTATGCATTTTTATAGATAAATATGTAAAATATTCTGTAGGTAAAATCCTTACAATTTCATTCCATGTGCGGAAGTTTCTTTGAACATCTCGTGCTCGATGAATCCATACAGAACATAGAAGGATAAGCGCGAGGCGGTTCATGTCGGTATAACATCCAGCAGTAGTCCACCATCCACGTCAGCCATTTAATGAAATCAGCTCTACAATCTGGTAAATTCCCGTTATGTCTAAGGTGACTTCCAAACCCTCCCTAAAGTGGAATACAGTAATCCCTTAACATTCGCGAGTTTTAATTATTCACGAAATAGAAAATGCAGAACGTTTCAACATTCGCGAATACTTAACTCTGTTATTCGCGAATTGTTTTATAATTTTTTTTTTTTTTTTTTTACAAAGTAAACTCACGTTGTTTTACCAATTCTATTAACTGCGTGACACTGAACACCTATCTACTGTATAGCCTACTGTATTAATGTATGGCCTAAGTTGTGAGAACTTCAGCCCTTGTGTTGCGGGTAAATATAGATCAGTAATTTTCTTTATTTTTCATGCAGATTTTTTTTTTCAATTTTCTTAATTTTCTAAAATTCTAAATTTATATAGCAGGTGAATATTTTCTGAAAAAATTGTCTGGGAAATTTTAAAACATCAACAATAGCTCATTGAAAAAGCAATAGAATGTATTTTCACTAGTAAGGAGTCTTAAATATAATAGAAATTCTGGCCGCAACCTTTCCTTACATGAGAATTCATAAACAAAAGACCTGTTCTATCAAACAATCGCAAACCACTAAATTTATTTCGCCATCAACTAGCAAATAAATTTTATTCAATATGGTTATTGTTATTCAAATTTAATAAAAGCGTATACTTTTAACGTACAGTGCTTAATAAACATACTTTTTGAATTTGAATTGCTCTTTTTCATTTAAAAAAAAATAGAAAATCTAACCCCCTTTAACCCCTAGAAAGACGGTGATGCCATCACGGCATCCCCAGCAGTTTAATCCCTAATTGCCACACTGGCACCGAAATTTTATAATAAAAATTTCACTTTTATTAAGTACGCAAAAATATGCTTTTTAATTGTTTACAAATAAATTCTCTTGTAAATACTGGTCAATAAATTATTTCAACATTTTATGAATACAAGTACCTTGCCCCTGAAAGGGTTAATGCACCGGAACATAGTCTCAACATTCGCGGAGGTTTTCGCGAACCTAACCCTCGCGAATGTTAAGGGATTACTGTACTACATATCTAACAAAAACATAGCTGTGAAAAAAGGGAGCCAAGTTCTGTAAAGACAATGGCAAGAAAAGAAGTGATATCTAAGTGGGTGCCAAGTTCAAATAAAATTCACTCAAACTTATCTACTGAAGTATTATAGCATTTTTTACTTTCTTCTATCTTTACAAGAAGAAAGTATTGGTTTCATGAAAATTTTCGAATTCCAGTTTTCGACGGATTTACACGTTTTATGGGTCAGAGATTCCAAAAAACATGTTTTTACAAAATGTCTGTCTGTGAGTCTGTCTGTCTGTCTGTCCGTCTGTCTGTCTGTCTGTCTGTCCGTCTGTCTGTCCGTCTGTCTGTCCGTCTGTCTGTCCGTCTGTCTGTCTGTATGTGACACAAATTTTGTGGGCGCTCTATCTCAAGAACTAATGCACGAAATTTCACAAAACATCATATTTAGTTAGACCTTGATATAAACTGGAACTGATTAGTTTTTGGTGAAAATCGCCCAACAGGTGGCGCTGCTATGCGGCATTTTTAACGATTTCTGCAATAGCTGTATCTCAAGAACTACTGCACGGATTTTCATAAAACTTCAGATTCAGTTAATCCAGGATATAGTTTGGTGCTGATTACTTTTTTGTGAAAATCGCCCAACAGGTGGCGCTGGTATGCTGCATTGTTCATGATTATCGCAATAGCTCTAACTCAAGAAAAAATGCACGAATTTTCATCAAACTTCAGATTCAGTTAGTCCCTGATATAAATTAGTGCTGCTTAATTTTTGGTGTAAATCGCTCAACAGGTGGCGCTGCTGTGCTGCATTTTTCACGATTTCCACAAGAGTTGTATCTCAAGAACTATTGCACGGATTTTCATCCAACTTCAGATTTAGTTAGTCCTTGACATGAATTGATGTATAAATTAGTGCTGTTTAATTTTTGGTGTAAATCGCTCAACAGGTGGCGCTGCTATGCTGTATTTTTTGCGATTTCCGCAATAGCTTTATCTCAAGAACTAATGCTTGGATTTTCAACAAACTTCAGATTCAGGTATACCTTGATATTGTTTAGTGCTATGTACTTTTGGTGTAAATCGCTTAACAGGTGGCGCAGCTATGCTACATTTTTTTCAGAATTTCCGCTATAGCTCTATCTCAAGAACTATGCACGAATTTTCATCCAACTTCAAATTCAGATATACTTTGATATGAATTGGTGCTAAATCGTTGTTATTTCTTGTACTCGTTAAATGATTTAATTGACGTGATTTATATAGAAGAAAGTTTTGTGATGGCCACAACATACTAGTTTAAATTGTTTAGAAATAAAAATTATTGATAGCATATTAATAATAAATCTAGAACTTGGCAAGTTTTTACCTACAAGCCATTTATTTTTATTAATGATATTATTATATCTAAACTTGTTATTTCATGTTTGGAAACCTTCATTTGAGTGAGCTCCTTCCCCTTGAAGGATGGTGGAATAAAATATATCCCACCTAATTTTAACTGCAAAATGCCACATTGACACTAGAATTCAGGACTAAAAAGTTTAATTTTATTAAATACGTGAAAAGAAGCTTTTACCCATTTTGAAATAAATTTGTTTTTAAATTCTGGTGTGATTGAATCATTTCAGCATGTCACGAATAAAAGCTCTTTGCCCCTGAAGGGTTAAATTGGTGCAGTCTCTAGAGGGATGACCAAGAACAAGCATAAAGGTATCTGTCTCTTTCTCAGGCCTTTTAGTCTGTTTGCATTGAGTTTTACGAAGGGTGGGTGATAACCAAAGACGAGCGGGAATGTATTTGTGCATTTATTGGTTTATCAAATAACATGAGTCATTTGTTTATAATAATAACTATATTAATTTTTTTATAATGACATTGTTGTTAATATTAACATCATCATTTTATTAAGACATGAAATTGATAGGCATAACATTTATCAAAAACTTGCCAAGTTCTAGATTTATTATTAACATGCTATCAATAATTTTTATTTCTAAACAATTTACAAAATGCTATAATACTTCAGTAGGTAAGTTTGAGTGAATATTATTTGAACTTGGCACCCATTTCGGTACCACTTCTTTCCTTGCCATTGTCTTTACAGAACTTGGCTCCCTTTTTTCACAGCTATGTTTTTGTTAGATATCATTACTTTTTGTAAAGTTACAATATATTTAGACACTTTACTTAATGTTTTTTAATGTGTTTACATGAGACTATTTTATTCACCAAGCAACATTCAATTTTAATTTAAATTTCCCACAGCAAACTATTTGGCTGTCAATTTGCGGCAGAAATCTATATTTTAACCCTTAAATGCCGGGTGTTGCTTTTCGGCAACATACCCAATTTAGGCTTCTAAAATACTATTGGAATAATATTGAAGCTATAATGCCTAATGTTGCCAATAAAATACATTCTGAAAATATTATTAAATCGATTTTCAACATGTAGATGGCAACACTTGTGCTGTTTAAGAATAAAGATAGATTTATTTTTTCAATTGTTGCTACTAGTTCGTTTTGTTTTGTTTGGAAGCTTGCGAAATACCCTATTTTGTTTTGCAGTGAGCAAGTAAAATTTATTTCTTATTATAGTTCCTAAAATAATTGTGTGTTTAATATTATAGAATTTTATCAACGGAAATTATTTTTTCGATTAAAGACCAGTATTGCCGATTAGTAAAAACTGTTCTTTAGCCGTAAATCACACTTAAAACAAACTATGATTTTTTAAAGTATTTTTCCCATGATTTATTTAAAAAATGAAATCCGAAAAACATTATTACAATGATTTTTGAAAATTCAGGCATTTAAGGGCCATAATACTGCTACACTGAATGCATGTTTTGAAACGAAATGTATTGATTCGAAATTTTTATTGTTTCTGAAACAACAATTCCTATTAAATTCCTATATTAAATTTTCCTATTAAAATTTCCAATTAAATATCCTATAGCTGGGCCTGCTTTTTTGTACTGAAAGTGAAAAATAAAGTTATGTGCTTATGCCACACTATGTATCATTCATCCATGGGTGCGGGCAAAGAGGCAGTGCAGAGGAAGGACATTGCCCCTCCCTGGATTTTCAAATTTAATTAACTAAATAAACTTTTCCCTGATGATTTTGAAAATAACAAGTGAGTAAGTGTGATCACAGATCGCACTGAGGGTTTCGTTTAATATCCCTTTCAAAACATTTATCCTTTTGAAAAATTTGTTAGTTCCACATTTCGCAACCAGGGGCGCACTCTATTCTAAACAAACCTCTATCCGAAGGAAACTCCGTTTTACATACTATCCGTAGATATATTAGTCGAGGGGATTGAGCCAATAGCACCCGAGATAAGTTGGCGCCCCCTGGCGATAAAAAGTGGAACTAAAATATGTAAGACTATGGTGCATAATATGAAAGAATGGTCAAAGGGGTGTCGGCAAAAGTTGGAAAAGTGCTCCCCGGGTGAAAAGGGCTGAGGTTAGAAAAATTGCTTAAAATACACAATTATAGCCCGGAGGAGTAAATAATATAAGACTTTTTGAAAATTTTATGATTTGTCGTGTGGTCTGACGTATTCAGCTATACGTAGGCAAAAAGTCATGTCTCCAACTTAATTAGGGACTCCCTTAGAAAGAATTGCTTAAAATACATATGTGGTAGCTCAAAGGGTTAAGCGTAAAACTTTTCAAAATTTTATGATTTGTCGCGTAGCCTCAGGTGTTCTGCTATAAGTATGCAAAATTTCAAATCTGCAATTTAATAAGGGGCTCAGTTAGAAAGAATTGCTTAAAATACGCATGTGGAAGCCCAAAGGGTTAAATGCACGACTTTTTCAAAATTTTATGATTTCTCGTTTGATGTGAGGTGTTCAGCTATAAGTATGCAAAATTTCACGCCTTCAACCTAATTAGAGGCTCACTTTGAATGAATTGTTTAAAATGCACATGGGGGAGCCCAAAGGGTTAAATGTATGACTTTTTCAAAATTTTAGGATTTCTCGTTTGATGTGAGGTGTTCAGCTATAAGTATGCAAAATTTCACGCCTCCAACCTAATTAGGGTTCACTTAGAAAGAATTGTTTAAAATACACATGTGGGAGCGCAAAGGGTTAAATGTACGACTTTTTCAAAATTTTATGATTTGTCGTTTGATGTGAGGTGTTAAGCTATAAGTATGTACAATTTCACGCCTCCAACCTAATTAGGCGCTTACTTAGAAAGGATTGTTTAAAATACACATGTGAGACGCCAAAGGGTTAAATTTACAACTTTTTCAAAATTTTATGATTTGTTATTTGATGTGAGGTGTTCAGCTGTAAATATACAAAATTTCACGCCTCCAACATGTATAGTTTCTGAGAACGGGCTCTGTGACGGACAGAATATCTCAATTTTTTGATTTTCTGTAAGCAAGTAAACCCAGATAAACCCCCAGTAAGTAGATAGGTTTACAATGGAAGTCTATGGGAATTTGGCGAAATATTAGAGATATCGCCAAGGTGGTGTCACATTTGGCGACTAATTTTGGTTGCCAAATTTGGCGATATATCACCATGTTGGTGAGAAACTTGGCGGTATTTGGCGGCATAACAGCGTCTCCTCCTACGGCAAATTGAAATTTCGCCTAATAGACGCAATGGTAAAGTAAAAATGGGCACCCCCAGGTGGGTAATTCATCGATTTTCACAATTTTTTTATTTTTTTCCTTAGTTTTATAGTGTAAACGAACTTCGCACCAAATTTGAAGTCTGTAGCTGCAGTAGATATACGAGATCTTTTTGATGAGTGAGTCAGTCAGTCAGTGGTAAAATTATCGATTATCAGACTTTTTCAAATGTCATTATCTCGGAAACTAATTATGCGTTATTTATAAAATTTTGAATTTTAGGTAATTAGGGTGGCCTTACTACACATTTCGTATAACAAGTACGTAGGTCTCATAGATTTTCAGTTGCAGAGCATTGAAATTTGATGAAAACAGCTCGAAATGGTTCGTGTAAATAACACACGGCTATGTCAGGCGAACTTGGCTGACACACTGCCGTGTGTCTAGATCTCCACAGAGTCAATGAACCACTCTTCCCCTCATCAGATCCCTGAACCAATTAGCTGTTAGAATGCCCAGCATAAACCAAGAATTAATAAATTATTAGGAAGAAAACGTTTTACACTGATTTTACAGCATTAGATTTTCGCTATTCTTTAACCATTTGGAAAACTGGTTATTGTCCTCGTCAGAGTAGGAAATCAAAAGCATATCTGAAGGTTTTTATTGGTTTAATCATCATTTTATTCGCTTTCTCATTGGTCTATACAGTAATATGCGTTTCCCTTTACTTTCAACAGAGATGGACAACAGAGTGATGCCACTATGACAAAAAAGTAATAAAAACTACAAAAAATATTAATAACTCAGAAACAAATTGAGATACAGCTTTCAAACAAATTGCATTTAAAAGTAAATTTTTTTCTCTATACGACGGTGTAAAAAGTAATAGTGTGGGATGATTAGAAGTTTAAGAATGAAATTTCATTTAAAATGGGCCGTCAGATTTCTTGGAAATCTGACGATGAAAAAGCCTTTCCCGAACAGCCAATGAAATGCTTGGATAATACGTAAGTTTCAGGAAATTTGACGTTTCGTCAGTGATGTAGTCGTAAAAAAAACAGAGGGCATACGCTCTAAGCAGAGGGTATACGCTCAAGGAAGAGGGTATACCCTACAGTGTATATACTATAGGTTTTTTGAGAGACAGAGGGTATACGGTGTTCCTTAAACAAATCCAGGAGGTATACGGCGTATACCACCGTATACCCTCCACTACATCCCTGCGTTTCGTCGCTTGGAATTTTTACGTGTAATAACACTATTAATGTTTAATTCATGGCGTACGTAATGCATGATCAACTCCGTGCTATTTTTTATGTCTTAAATTTTAGTCTTTGAAAAAATCATTTTCCAAACGGTCGTCGTAATTTGTTAAATTGCATTTTTTTTTTTTTTTTTAATTTACGATTTGCGAAAAATCCTGACGTGATCGTTAAAAATGAAGGTCATCTTCGGATTCAGTGCTAAAAAAAATACACAGAATTCAATTGTCAAAAGTTAAAAAACATGACCATTGCAGGCATGTGTTAACAACAGATAAAAATAAAAAATTTTCTCGTCTGCAGATTTTTACCAAATATAAGGAAAGGGGAAAAAATGTATATTAAAAAAAATAAATAAATAAATAAATATATATTAAAGTTAAGTCTTTGTCACATAAATGAAATATTCAATAACACATTATTTTTAAAGTTTACCTCAGGAAATATCACTTCAACTTATAGCTTTTTTGCAGTTTTTATCTTAGAGGTAAATATAGTTTGTTTCAATTCAATAATGCACATTTATTCTCTAAATGTTCTGCTCCATGAGAAACAGCTAAATTTACAGGAATATACTTACGGAAAAGAGGGAGAACACGGCCAAAGAGAGAAATGTTATAAATGAACTTTTGAAAACGGCTAAAGCTCAATGATTTGAAATTAAAAAAGCCTGAAAGAAAATATTTTCCCTTTTTTTTACATGAAATAAACATGTAAAAAAAAAAAAATGTATAATTTGGTTAAACATTTCTATAATTTTGTTAAAAATAAAGGAACAGATGTCATAAGTTCCCACCGGCCGCCATCTTGGAATTCTTCTTGGCGTGAAAACCCCTTTTCCGCCAAGTACCGGTTTATACGCATGTTTGGCTTAACGAAAATAAAATGTAAATAATAAACAAAATTCGCTAAACTGGCAATCAGTAATCCTTGTATGAGCGCTTCGCGCACATTTACCGAAAAAAAACATCGCCGAATTCAGCATTTCTCGCGGTATAGCATTCTCAAAATTCAGCAGTTCTCGTTTTGTACCAATCTCAAAATGTAAAAAACTCTTAAAGCAGCAAAATATACCTAAAAAACGAAACTCGCTAAAGTGGCAATCAGCAATAGTTGTACGAGCGCTTCGCGCATATTTACCGAAAAAAACATCACCGAATTCAGCATTTCTCGCAGTATAGCATTCTCAAAATTCAGCAGTTCTCGTTTTGTAGCAATCTCAAAACGTAAAAAACTCTTAAAGCAGCAAAATAAACATAAAAAACGAAACTCCCTAAAGTGGCAATCAGCAATAGTTGATGAGCGCTTCGCGCACATTTACAGAAAAAAAACATCGCCAGATTCAGCATTTTTCGCGGTATAGCATTCTCAAAATTCAGCAGTTCTCGTTTTGTAGCAATCTCAAAATGTAAAAAACTCTTAAAGCAACAAAATATACATAAAATTATCAACGTACCTTAACAGAGATCTGCTTTCTTGAAACCTCCAGCACAAAATATCTCTCATAACACCGCCGTCATTTTCCAAAATAGGCTTAATACGCATTGGCACGCTATAAACAAACCTCCCTTTCTTGTCAAAATTTCCTCATATTTCTTAATTACTTCAGCAAGAGCGTTTAAACGGACTACAGAAACTATAGTCAATGAAATACATCCAATAAATTTACCATAAAAATAAAAAGACAACGATAGAACACGATATCAAAATACATCCACAAAATTCTAAGCTTCTCAGGGGTTGCCAGAACACGACACTTCACAACACACACGTCACACGGGGTTTCCATATCGAGTTTGTCATATCCGTAAACACCGACAACACGCCAACAAAAAATCGCCAAACAATTCAAAACAACAACGGCTGAGGGAAGATACGGCATCTATGCCAAAATAAATAAATAAAAGTTTTTCCGTTTCTTTAAAGTTATTCATAGATACATATATACATGGAAGACCAAAAAATGCATTTAAAATCGAAATGGGAACAGCTTGAGTATTCGCCAAAAGTCCAACATCTTGTTTTTTTTGTTTAGTCATTTATAGCCATTTTATGCCTAATTTTTGAAAATTCAGAGATTAAACATAAGAAAATCCAAATGAAGAAATTTTTGAAAAAAATCAGCATTCTAAACATTATTTATATTTTTAAAAAAAAGATTAGAGGAGAGGGAATTTGTAATTAGCAAACGGTAAATACTTAAATTTAAAAACAGTAGAGTAAAGTAAATATTCATTTTTAAAAGTTTGTATTCCAAAATTACAGACAATAAAAATTTCAAAGATTAAACATTTTATAAAAAAGTCAAATGAAGAAATTTAAATTCTTCAAAAAAAAAAAAAAAAAAAAATCGCGGGCATCTCCGGCCGAATACTCAAGGGCAGGGGCCTCACTAAGGGGGGGGGGGGAGCCTCCCCCCAAACATTCGTGAATGTTATTACACTTGGCAAATTTACAAACTTAGTCGGCAAATTTTGTTAAAATTTTAATAAAAACTATAATATATTTTCTATTTTTGATAGACTAGGCAAAAATTACAAAACTAATTGGGAATATTATTAAACTTTTAACAAATAAGAACTATATTGCATTTTCTAACTGTGGTAAGTTGGCAAAATTATAAAACGAGTTGGCAAATACTGAAATTTGACTTGGCAATTTAAGGTTGTCTCCCCCACCAATAAAAAGTCTTAGCGATGGCACTGCTCAAGGGTAGCCCAGAACTGCAGGGTATTGAAATACTTTAAAAATAGCATAACTCCCTTTTCCAGTTCGCAAAAAAATCATTTTTCTGAAACCAGTTTAACACATTCACGGCGGGAAACGAGAATTCTCATTTTGATTCAAGAAAACATCATTGACTAAGGGCGTGGCTTTTACCTTACAGCAAATTCATTTATATAATGTTGTTCATATTTTTTTAAATTGTAAGACATTTTTTACTATATTTGTACACTGAAAGATGTGTAGTGATGCATAAATTTGGGAAATCTATCTAGGACACCAATTTACTAAAGACTTTCAGAAGAGGGAGGAGCTTCTACTGTTTTAAAAATCAGATTTGATAAAAATTGCCCGTCGGTAATGTGTTAACAAAGAAAGGATTATCCCGCAGACGCACCCCTTAACACATGTAATGGCGATGAGCTGTAGGGACATGGTTTGTACGCTATTAAGCCACGCCCCATTTTGTAAGGACAAACCCTGAGGGAGAAGATGGGGGTTGAATTAGCCTTTCGCGCTTGTGATATTTTGAATGACTTGACGTTTCAGGAGTTTTCCTCGCGAAAAAGTTAAAAAGGAAAGCCTCCTTATCTATATTTAAACGATTAGATTTCAAACAGTTGTTTTAAATAATAATCATGCTGTATATTCCATACTTAATAAATTGGAACAGTTGAGTTTCTTTGATGGGCTTCCTAGATGCGGCCATCTTAACGCCCAGTCTGATGAAGTGAGTTGTCTTGCAATTACATGAGCCATTGGGGGGAAAGAATAATAAAAGTAAAAGAAGTAAAAACAAACAGACAAATTCTTGCCCTGAAAAGGGCCCTTTGCATACTGTCAGGTTCGCATCTAGGGAAATACGCACTCAGTCAAGGTACGTACTCCAGGGAAAATTGGGGGGGGGGGGGGGAAGGAAGAAAAATTAAAAGTAAGGAGGAAAACAAAATAAAATGAGATAATATTAATAATAAAGTGGAGAATGCATAAATATGCGCTAAGAGGAAGTTTAAAGTTAATAAGATATTAATATAGTGATTAGATAAAATAAAATGATATAACTGTAGTTATAAAACTACTATTTTAAAAGTATAACAGAATCTCAAGGGAGAAAAACATAAAGTTCTAACTAGTTCCTAAGATAACAGGTCGTGGAAAGGGCAGGAAACTATAATAAATTACCTTACACAGGCAGCTTTACTTTACTTATATAGTTACAGGAGTGCATTTTACGCACGTATATAATAAATACCTTACACAGGCAGCTTTACTTTACTTATATAGTTACAGGGATGCATTTTACGTGCTGGCATTCACCCTATAACATGCATACATATTTTCCTATAACAACTTATAATTCATACAGAAAATATAAAAATCCTTTCTTTAATAAGGAAAAGGAATTAGTTCAAAATTATATTTGTGGCAGAAATAAAGTTTGAAACAGAAAACAAAGTTTTAATAAAAAAAATATAAAACTCACACCAGTAAAATTAATTAAGAATATTTTATATTAATTTTTGAAGACTATTTTACCTGTCCGTTGAGTTTAATATGGATGAATCTTGTACAAAGTTGTCTTATTGGACAGCTTTAAAAAAAATGAGAAAGAACAGCATGAATATGGGGTCATTCCATGTCAATTCAACCAAATTTTTTAAGGTTTGTAACCCGACCCCCAGGGATTTGGATGAAACTCGGTGTATATACTAATTCTATCATGATATGAATACATCAGAAATTTTTCCTTTCTAGACCTCATAGTTTGTGAGATATGAGGGAGGCCAATTTTTGGATTTTTCTCAAATCGCACATTTCTGAGTCTGTATTTTTAGACTGCAGTTCCAATTTTAAAAAATTGTTTCTCTGGATCTAAAATGCGAATCATCTTAAAAATACCACTGTAAGTACATAAAAAGATGCAGATTTTATTAAAAAAATATTTAAAAAATTAATTTTAAATATTTAGGGTCAAAAACTTAAACCAAATTTGAAAGTTATGTTTATTTTTCCAAATTTTTGTGACTTTACGAAAAAGGCTCTACACAAAAAGGCAAATAAAATTTCCAATTTCTCTTTGTTTTAAATAAAAGTTAACTCTTTGGGCTTTCTATTTATGAAATAAAAATTATGTCTTTCGCATGGCTTATGCAAAAATTTTGACTTATTTTGGGATGCTGTATCTATCAAGAGACAGAAAACTTTAACTTTGCTTACGATACCTAAATAATTGCTGCACATTTTAAATTTAAATTTATTAATCAATTTGATTTATTTTCTAAAATGAAACCTTAAAATCAGACTGATTTATTTATTTTTATAACAGTAGAAAATTTGTATAGTATTGGTACTTATCACACGTTATCTGAAATTGTGTTGTTCTCAAACTTATCGCATATGTTTGTCACATAAATGTATATCTATCATTGGATTCAGTGATATAGTATTTCTATATATACTTTCACAATGGTAGTATGTAAAGAATATGTACAATATTTAATGAAGGGGGGGCGGGGTGTTGGATATTGAAATCATTGATTTTTTTTCTCATTTTATTGAGAAAAAACAAAAACTTTACTTTGTAAATAAAATAAAGGAAGCACTTATATTAAATAAATTCAACAAGTCATAAGAACAACAGAAATTATTTAGGTACCACAGTTTAAATTAGATATATTAGAGATATTTTTTTTTCTTGAATGGTGCAGTTTCCTAAAACAGGGCAAAATTTTGCATAAGCTAGGAGAAAGACTTCATTTTTATTAAAATTGAAATAATCATTAATTAAATCTAATACATTAATTAAAATTGCTTATAAATATTTTAAAAATTTAGATTGTTGTAAATTTCCAATTTCTTTTCGTTTTAAATAACAATTTACACTTTGGGCTTCCTAGTTATGAAATAAAAATTATGTCTTTCTCATGACTTATGCAAATTTTGCCCTGTTTTGAGAAACTGCACCAATAAAGAAAAAAAAATCTGCCTAATTTTAGCTGTGGTTCCTAAATAACTACTGTGATTCCCATGACTTGTTCAATATATTATTCAATGTTTCTTTCTTTCTTTATTTTGCAAAGTAAAGTTTTTGCTTTGCTTTTTTTTCTTCTGAGTTAAAAGGGGGGGAAATGTCTGTGACTGCAGTCTATCCTCCCTCCATTAAGTTTTGTGCATAATCCTAATGTTTTAATTATTTATTCATTCATATATTTTCTTTTATTACAAGTATTTTTTTTTAATTTAAACAATCCTTAATTTTCTTTTTACTATATAACTGTAAACAAAAAATCTTTTGTGGTATAGAATAAGAAAATGCAATAATGACTTTTTACCAATCATATTTTCAATACGTTTTTTTCTGTGTGTGTATGTGTGTTTGAAAATTAAAGTACTTTATTTGTATTTAACTTCTTTTTTTTTTAACTTTCTATCTTATTATCTTGGATAATTTTAATCATTTTAAATATGTTTTTTATAGTTTAAATACCTTATATTTAACAAAGCCTAGTTCATTTCTACAGGATGAAACATATTTCTACATCTGCCTTGTATAAACAAATTCTGACAAAGGCAGGATAATTTTTTTTAGTAAAGGCAGGTGTTTTCGAATCTCTTAATCAAATTATTATTAGTCTGCTGTTTCTCATAATAGAAGGGTGATCTATTTTTCCTTGTGCTGCAAAAGAAAATAATAGATGGATTTGAAGTAACTATAGTATAGCATTCTCAAAATTCAGCAGTTCTCGTTTTGTAGCAATCTCAAAATGTAAAAAACTCTTAAAGCAACAAAATATACATAAAATTATCAACGTACCTTAACAGAGATCTGCTTTCTTGAAACCTCCAGCACAAAATATCTCTCATAACACCGCCGTCATTTTCCAAAATAGGCTTAATACGCATTGACACGCTATAAACAAACCTCCCTTTCTTGTCAAAATTTCCTCATATTTCTTAATTACTTCAGCAAGAGCGTTTAAACGGACTACAGAAACTATAGTCAATGAAATACATCCAATAAATTTACCATAAAAATAAAAAGACAACGATAGAACACGATATCAAAATACATCCATAAAATTCTAAGCTTCTCAGGGGTTGCCAGAACACGACACTTCACAACACACACGTCACACGGGGTTTCCATATCGAGTTTGTCATATCCGTAAACACCGACAACACGCCAACAAAAAATCGCCAAACAATTCAAAACAACAACGGCTGAGGGAAGATACGGCATCTATGCCAAAATAAATAAATAAAAGTTTTCCGTTTCTTTAAAGTTATTCATAGATACATATATACATGGAAGACCAAAAAATGCATTTAAAATCGAAATGGGAACAGCTTGAGTATTCGCCAAAAGTCCAACATCTTGTTTTTTTTGTTTAGTCATTTATAGCCATTTTATGCCTAATTTTTGAAAATTCAGAGATTAAACATAAGAAATCCAAATGAAGAAATTTTTGAAAAAAATCAGCATTCTAAACATTATTTATATTTTTAAAAAAAAGATTAGAGGAGAGGGAATTTGTAATTAGCAAACGGTAAATACTTAAATTTAAAAACAGTAGAGTAAAGTAAATATTCATTTTTAAAAGTTTGTATTCCAAAATTACAGACAATAAAAATTTCAAAGATTAAACATTTTATAAAAAAGTCAAATGAAGAAATTTAAATTCTTCAAAAAAAAAAAAAAAAAAAAATCGCGGGCATCTCCGGCCGAATACTCAAGGGCAGGGGCCTCACTAAGGGGGGGGGGGGAGCCTCCCCCCAAACATTCGTGAATGTTATTACACTTGGCAAATTTACAAACTTAGTCGGCAAATTTTGTTAAAATTTTAATAAAAACTATAATATATTTTCTATTTTTGATAGACTAGGCAAAAATTACAAAACTAATTGGGAATATTATTAAACTTTTAACAAATAAGAACTATATTGCATTTTCTAACTGTGGTAAGTTGGCAAAATTATAAAACGAGTTGGCAAATACTGAAATTTGACTTGTCAATTTAAGGTTGTCTCCCCCACCAATAAAAAGTCTTAGCGATGGCACTGCTCAAGGGTAGCCCAGAACTGCAGGGTATTGAAATACTTTAAAAATAGCATAACTCCCTTTTCCAGTTCGCAAAAAAATCATTTTTCTGAAACCAGTTTAACACATTCACGGCGGGAAACGAGAATTCTCATTTTGATTCAAAAAAACATCATTGACTAAGGGCGTGGCTTCTACCTTACAGCAAATTCATTTATATCATGTTGTTCATATTTTTTTAAATTGTAAGACATTTTTTACTATATTTGTACACTGAAAGATGTGTAGTGATGCATAAATTTGGGAAATCTATCTAGGACACCAATTTACTAAAGACTTTCAGAAGAGGGAGGAGCTTCTACTGTTTTAAAAATCAGATTTGATAAAAATTGCCCGTCGGTAATGTGTTAACAAAGAAAGGATTATCCCGCAGACGCACCCCTTAACACATGTAATGGCAATGAGCTGTAGGGACATGGTTTGTACGCTATTAAGCCACGCCCCATTTTGTAAGGACAAACCCTGAGGGAGAAGATGGGGGTTGAATTAGCCTTTCGCGCTTGTGATATTTTGAATGACTTGACGTTTCAGGAGTTTTCCTCGCGAAAAAGTTAAAAAGGAAAGCCTCCTTATCTATATTTAAACGATTAGATTTCAAACAGTTGTTTTAAATAATAATCATGCTGTATATTCCATACTTAATAAATTGGAACAGTTGAGTTTCTTTGATGGGCTTCCTAGATGCGGCCATCTTAACGCCCAGTCTGATGAAGTGAGTTGTCTTGCAATTACATGAGCCATTGGGGGGAAAGAATAATAAAAGTAAAAGAAGTAAAAACAAACAGACAAATTCTTGCCCTGAAAAGGGCCCTTTGCATACTGTCAGGTTCGCATCTAGGGAAATACGCACTCAGTCAAGGTACGTACTCCAGGGAAAATTGGGGGGGGGGGGGAAGGAAGAAAAATTAAAAGTAAGGAGGAAAACAAAATAAAATGAGATAATATTAATAATAAAGTGGAGAATGCATAAATATGCGCTAAGAGGAAGTTTAAAGTTAATAAGATATTAATATAGTGATTAGATAAAATAAAATGATATAACTGTAGTTATAAAACTACTATTTTAAAAGTATAACAGAATCTCAAGGGAGAAAAACATAAAGTTCTAACTAGTTCCTAAGATAACAGGTCGTGGAAAGGGCAGGAAACTATAATAAATTACCTTACACAGGCAGCTTTACTTTACTTATATAGTTACAGGAGTGCATTTTACGCACGTACATAATAAATTACCTTACACAGGCAGCTTTACTTTACTTATATAGTTACAGGGATGCATTTTACGTGCTGGCATTCACCCTATAACATGCATACATATTTTCCTATAACAACTTATAATTCATACAGAAAATATAAAAATCCTTTCTTTAATAAGGAAAAGGAATTAGTTCAAAATTATATTTGTGGCAGAAATAAAGTTTGAAACAGAAAACAAAGTTTTAATAAAAAAAATATAAAACTCACACCAGTAAAATTAATTAAGAATATTTTATATTAATTTTTGAAGACTATTTTACCTGTCCGTTGAGTTTAATATGGATGAATCTTGTACAAAGTTGTCTTATTGGACAGCTTTAAAAAAAATGAGAAAGAACAGCATGAATATGGGGTCATTCCATGTCAATTCAACCAAATTTTTTAAGGTTTGTAACCCGACCCCCAGGGATTTGGATGAAACTCGGTGTATATACTAATTCTATCATGATATGAATACATCAGAAATTTTTCCTTTCTAGACCTCATAGTTTGTGAGATATGAGAGAGGCCAATTTTTGGATTTTTCTCAAATCGCACATTTCTGAGTCTGTATTTTTAGACTGCAGTTCCAGTTTTAAAAAATTGTTTCTCTGGATCTAAAATGCGAATCATCTTAAAAATACCACTGTAAGTACATAAAAAGATGCAGATTTTATTAAAAAAATATTTAAAAAATTAATTTTAAATATTTAGGGACAAAAACTTAAACCAAATTTGAAAGTTATGTTTATTTTTCCAAATTTTTGTGACTTTACGAAAAAGGCTCTACACAAAAAGGCAAATAAAATTTCCAATTTCTCTTTGTTTTAAATAAAAGTTAACTCTTTGGGCTTTCTATTTATGAAATAAAAATTATGTCTTTCGCATGGCTTATGCAAAAATTTTGACTTATTTTGGGATGCTGTATCTATCAAGAGACAGAAAACTTTAACTTTGCTTACGATACCTAAATAATTGCTGCACATTTTAAATTTAAATTTATTAATCAATTTGATTTATTTTCTAAAATGAAACCTTAAAATCAGACTGATTTATTTATTTTTATAACAGTAGAAAATTTGTATAGTATTGGTACTTATCACACGTTATCTGAAATTGTGTTGTTCTCAAACTTATCGCATATGTTTGTACATCTATCATTGGATTCAGTGATATAGTATTTCTATATATACTTTCACAATGGGTCTATGTCATTTAGCAGACAACCAAATAGCCGACAAGACATTTAGCAGACAGCAATTAGACGACAGGACGTTTAGCCGACAAGTACATTTAGTCGACACGTACATTTAGTCGACAGGACAATTAGCCGACAGCGACAGTTAGCCGACAAGACAGATAGCCGACAGAGACAATTAGCCGACAGGACAATTAGCCGATAGGACAATTAGTCGACATGGACAATTAGCCGACAAGACGTTTAGCAGACAGGATGATTAGCCGACAAGACAATTAGCCGACAGGACATTTAGCCGACAAGACAATTAGCCGACAGGACATTTAGCCGACAAGACAATTAGCCGACAGGACATTTAGCCGACAAGACATTTAGCCGACATGACATTTAGCCGACAGGACAATTAGCCGACAAGACAATTAGCCGACAGGACATTTAACTGACAGGACATTTAACCGACAGGACATTTAGCCGACAGTAGAATTAGCCGACAGGACGATTAGCCCAGTTAGATTTTGGTTTGGATACTGTTAGGTTTCGGATAGGTTACAGTTAGGTTATAATTAGTTTACGGTTACATTAAACTTAGGTTACAGTTAGGTTACGGTTAGGTTACAGTTAGATTACGGTTACGTCACAGTTAGATTAAATTTATGTAACAATTAGGTTACATTTAAGTTACAAATAGGTTAAGGTTAGTTACGGATAGGTTACAGTTAGATTAGGGTTAAGTTACGGATAGGTTGCAGTTAGGTTACGGATGGGTTACGTTAGATTACGTTTATGCTACGATTAGGTCACAGATAGGATACAGTTACGTTACAGTTTGGTTACAATTAAGATTACGGATAGGTTACAGTTAGATTACGGTTAGGTTACGGATAGGTTACAGTACGTTACGGATAGGTTCCAATTAGGTTACGGTTAGGTTACCGCCAGGCTACAGTTAGGTTACGGTTAGGTTACAGTTAGATTACGGTTACGTCACAGTTAGATTAAATTTAGGTAACAATTAGGTTACATTTAAGTTACAAATAGGTTAAGGTTAGTTACGGATAGGTTACAGTTAGATTAGGGTTAAGTTACGGATTGGTTACAGTTAGATTAGGGTTAAGTTACGGATAGGTTACAGTTAGGTTACGGATGGGTTACGTTAGATTACGTTTATGCTACGATTAGGTCACAGATAGGATACAGTTACGTTACAGTTTGGTTACAATTAAGATTACGGATAGGTTACAGTTAGATTACGGTTAGGTTACGGATAGGTTACAGTACGTTACGGATAGGTTCCAATTAGGTTACGGTTAGGTTACCGCCAGGCTACAGTTAGGTTACGGTTGGATTACAGTTAGATTACGGTTACGTCACAATTAGATTAAATTTAGGTAACAATTAGGTTACGTTTAAGTTACAAATAGGTTAAGGTTAGGTTACGGATAGGTTACAGTTAGATTAGGGTTAAGTTACGGATAGGTTACAGTTAGGTTACGGATAGGTTACGTTAGATTACGTTTATGCTACGATTAGGTTACAGATGGGATACAGTTACGTTACAGTTTGGTTACAATTAAGATTACGGATAGGTTACGGTTAGATTACGGTTAGGTTACGGATAGGTTACAGTACGTTACGGATAGGTTCCAATTAGGTTACGGTTAGGTTACCGCTAGGCTACAGTTAGATTACGGTTAGGTTACAGTTAGATTACGTTTACGTCACAGTTAGATTAAATTTAGGTAACAATTAGGTTACGTTTAAGTTACAAATATGTTAAGGTTAGGTTACGGATAGGTTACAGTTAGATTAGGGTTAAGTTACGGATAGGTTACAGTTGGGTTAAGGATAGGTTACAGTTAGAATACATTTATGCTACGATTACGTTACAGATAGGATACAGTTACGTTACAGTTTGGTTACAATTAAGATTACGGATAGGTTACAGTTAGATTACGGTTAGGTTACGGATAGGTTACAGTTAGGTTACGGATAGGTTACAGTTAGATTACGTTTCTGCTAAGATTAGATTACGGATAGGTTACAGTTACGTTACAGTTTGGTTACAAATAGGATTACGGATAGGTTACAATTAGATTAGGGTTAAGTTCCGGATAGGTTACAGTAGGTTACGGATAGATTACAATTAGGTTACGGTTAGGTTACCGCCAGGCTACAATTAGGTTACGGTTAGGTTACAGTTAGGTTATAGTTACATCACAGTTAGGATACGGTTTATAATTAGTTTACGGTTAGCGTACCGTCATGATACGTTTATTTTACAGATAGATTACGGTTAGGTTACAGTTATGTTACAGTTAGGTTAGGGTTAGGTTATAATTAGGTTACGGTTATGCTCCATTTCCGTTACAGATAGGTTACGGTTAGGTTACGGTTATGTTCCATTTCCGTTACAGATAGTTTACGGTTGGATTATGGATAGGTTACCGGTAGGTTACAGTCACGTTACATTTAGCTTAAAATTAATTTACGTTACGGTTAAGTTACCGATAGTTTATAGCTACGTTACAGTTAGGTTACGGTTATGTTATAATTAGATTAAGGTAAGGTTGCAATTAGGTTACAGTTGGGTTACGGTTAGGTGATAATTTGTTTATAGTTAGGTTGAAGGTATGTTACTGTTAGGTTACCGTTAGGTTACGGTTATGTAACATATTACAGCTACGGTACAGTTAGGTAATGTTTATGGTAGAGTTAGATTAAGGTTACGTTACAATTAGATAACTGCGCCCAGGGCTTAAATTCTAACAAAAAAGTTCCGGAGCCCTAATATTCTGCGCTACCGGTACAACAACTGTACCATTCCACCCCCCACCCCCCCCTGCCCCTGTAATCTGCATATTTATATTTCGTACATGAATTGCAAAATTTAAAACATTTTTTTTCTTTAGCAAAATAAAAAAATTAAATATATCTATCAGCATATACTTAGCTGTCAACTATTCTACTTTTTAGTTATCACTTCTTCTGAATAGTAAAAATCAGTGCCTATTTTTTATGTTAATTAATTGCAGAATTCTGCGGTTAAATAGGGTAACGATTATGATTAGAAAATGGTGTTAACACAAAAAAGAGATAGTTCGCAGTTATGCATTTTTAAGAAAAAATGAATGAAATTTACAGAAATGAATTTTCATATGCTGAAGAATGGAACAATGTTTTACAATTTCCTGTAAAAGGTGCATATCTTAAGCTATAATCATTTCCTTCCGCATAACAATCTTTTGCGGTGAGTCCCTGAAAATCAGATAAAATTAAAAATTTGACAACGTTATCGGAAAGAATATATGCATTTATAGAAAAAGGGGAAACACTGCTCGATTGCTTTCTCTCAGAATAACAATACATGGTAATTATTCTACTTACAAAGGAAAGTGACTTCGTATAGGTGCACAGAGCCTTAGCCCGAGTACCGTTCATGATACAAAATAAATAGAAAAATCACTAACGTGATTTTTATACTCGTACGCAATAGAAGACAAAAAACCTCGAACAGACAAAACGTCAAGCTGGTGCTTGTTGGATAAAACAGAAAATATTCTTTTCAGGTTAGATATCGAAATAAAAAAAGAAAAACCCAGCCAATAAAAAATTATCCTACTGTCACAAAAGAAAATCGAACTGAAAGCAAATTTATTGTTCACTCTCTTGAGTGGCGCCGTATCAACACGTCGCCGATATAAATTTGAAATAGAAAAACACGATTTCTGTTTCCCCTTCATTCTGATCAAAATAGCATTAAAATGATTTGAAGTGGAGTATAATACGTAATTTTAAAAGAAGATTTTTTTTCAATACATGAATAAATAAAATTTTAAATGTAATACAGATTGAGCTCGAGTCAGTCTAAGCCTAAAAACTGATATAAAAATTGTGTACGTTTCATCTCCATCCCCTACGCGTGTGACACATTACGTCACATATAAGTGTTTTGGTAAAAAGAATGCAAAAGCTTGGAGATGGGAAAGAAAGGAAAAGGTAATTTAAGCTTCGGTTTTTCGGAAGCGCTATTGCACTGGGCTCCGGAGCCCTGTATTTATGAGCTCCGGTAAATTCCGAACAATATTTAAATATTTACTAAAAACAGAGACGTACCGGAGCCGGGCTCTGGTGGGCTCCGTCGCAAATTAAGCCCTGATTACAACCAAATTTTATACAGTGTAATTTTATATCACACTAGCTGACCCGCCCGGCGTTGTCCAGGCCCATCATAATAACCTTAAATAAAACTCAAGTTTGTATGATTTTATATCCTTTGAAAATCTTTTATATGGACTTAGTTTCGGAAGTCCCATTACCTTCCACAGCCTCTCGTGTGTTCCCAACATATCTCTTTCCGAACGAACCTGTGATCTGGGTCTCCGCTACCTAAAGCGGTATGTACCGGAAGTGCTCCGCACGTACCGCAGATAATCGAAAACCAAGTCGAGTGAGCCAAACTTCGTTGTAATCAAGCCCATAGAACCCGAAAAATGAATGCATCATTAATGTTCGAAAATGTTGGTAACTGAAGTCTAAGATAAAGTTTCATAATACAGAAAGTAGCTGAATTGTAATCTAACTTAAATGAACCTATTCCCGTTGAAATCGGGCCCCTAGAACCCGAGGAAAGAATACACCCCTAAGCGGTGGAAGGTTGCACACGGACTACTTTTAAAATTAACGCAATATTATTTAATAAACGGATGAAATCCCGGGCGGCAAACAACTTAGCTACGCTACTGCACCTAACGAAAATTTTCATATGAATTCGACATTCGTTTTATTCGATATTAGCATAAATTAGAGGCCCCGGTGTAATTATGAGCACGCTAGAGGGCGAAGCCAGCTAGTTTAATAAAATGTTATTATTATCACGCTTATATGTTAAAGCCTCGATAACTCGACATCCTCACAAATAAGTGTATTTAGTTAATATTACTATTTATACATTTTCTCTAAAAACTGGATAACTTGAAGATTCATTAATCTGTTTTATTATATATCGAATACAAGTTATACGGTTAAACCTTGATGAATCCTCAAGCTTATAAATCTATGTTTTTATTTAAACAATTATCATTGGTCATTGTGGTTAAAACCTTGATAACTCTATATCCTCATAAAGCAGTGCTTCTATGCAATAGAATCTAATTAATTTTCTTAACATTCGCAATAAAATTAAAATAACAAGTTAACCCAAACGATCTCTCTAAACGAAAAACCTAGTTACTTCGCCATCTCTTTAAATTTATATTTCAATCAGTTTGATATAAATTCTGTATGATTTCCAAAAAAAACCTCGAAAAGTCGTCATCCTTAATCATCTGTGATTTTATTAAGTCGAATGTCATTAATGAATTATATATATTCAATCTTGATAACGACATTCTCAGAAATTTGTATTTTTGCGCATCGAATTTATTTAATTTATATATTAAAAGATAAGTGATTCACCAGCCTTATAAACCTTTGTTTTTGTTGAAAGAAGTAATATTTATTTGTTACTGATATGGGGGAACTATAATATCGATAGCTCATCAATTTCATAAATCAGTGCTTTTACTCAATCATCATTAATATTTTATACATATGCATTAAAACCTCAATAACTCGTCAGCTACTAAGAGTGTGTTTGTATTTAACTGTAGAATAAGTTTTCAGCGAGATCGGATTTAACGACAACCCAGTTTTTAGTGGGGAAATTTGAATAAAACGTATACCAATAAAAGAAAGTTTCGCTCTGTCTGTGTGTATGTGTGTGTGTGAGTGTCTGTGTGTCTGCGTTTGATGACTAGCAAAATCTACCGCACGTAGAAGTCTGAACATTTAGGTGAGAACAGTCCAAGACATGTCCTGATGCACCTGACAATCAGATTTTTCTTTTTTTAAGGTCGGGGCCCCTGTGCCTCTAAGTTTTTATGCTCTAAATTGTTAATAACTTACTCCCTTTATATCCGATCTTCTTCGTTCTTGGGGCCAATTCCCTATTTAGTTATTCCCTCATTTCTACATTCCAGTTGAGACCCTGGCAGCCTGGGACCCGGTACAGCACCCCTTAAAGTTTTTGCGCCCTAAATTGTTAATAAATTGCTTCCTTTTAATCCAATCTTCATTTTTGGTATCCTTTTTTCATTTAGTTATTCTCCCATTTCTACACCCTATGTTAAGACCCTTGCTCCATTCTCCCCCCTAGGGTCCCGTAGGTCCCTTGAATTTTTTGTGCGCCATGCATTTTTCACCCTCTAATTTTCTCACCTTCTCAGTGCATAATTTTAAAACTGAGTATTGGACACTTCTCCCAGGACCAACACTCTCATATTTTATTTGGGCCCTAGGACAATCATTTAAGCATTTACCCAATTTTTGGCGCATTTCTTTAAATTATTATTCTAAGGGATAATTCATAACTCTATGGCTAATTTTGAATAATTGAAGATCTAAGACCTTTTAACATATTTTCATGTTAGAGCCCTGCTCTTAACTATCAGTTGGCCTCTTTTGGGCCCTTTATTGTAGCTCCCTTAAAAATGACCCGATTCATTAGCTTTTTTTTCTAACAACTTCTTAAGTCTTCTAGTAACTCCATGAACGACAAAAAAATTTCTCACTTCAGCTACCACCAATTTTGAATATCAATCTCCTTCTTGGGGCCTTTGTTGTAGCTTCTTTAAAAACGATCTTACTCTATTACAATTTTCTACTTCATAGTTCTTGCGTCCTACAGCTACTTTAAAACTATTAAAAATTTTTCCTTTACCCAACTACATTCCAGTTAATATCCTGCCCCCTGGGCCCGGTCCTTCTTTATACCCAAGCTACCACCTTTTTCGAATATTAATCTCCTTTTTCGGCAACAGCTTACGTTTACTCACTACATCCGTAAATTAAAAATAAAAATCGCGTTACGTTAACCCTTAAATGCACGATTTTTTATTTTGCTTCGAAAAAATTATATATGATTCTCTGAAAGGTTTATTACTCAGGAAAAATAATGAAAAAAAAAATCAGAGATACATTTTTCATATAATACGGAACACTTTTCTTCTGTTGCGCATCTGCAATACAAATAATAACTACTGTTGCGTGGCTGTTTTACGCTAAAATATTGCAAATCAGTAAATATTTTAATACCTATGTCTCCAAATACCTTATTTTATATAATTATTTATTTTATAAAACTTAACCTTTAACCCTTTAATTCCCTAGATAGAATGCGTTCTAGAAATTACGTACTACAGAGAATCTGACTTTACACAAGAAAGTTTCAATGGTTAATTTCGCTTTTTTTAAATACGGAATGTCTGTTATTAATTAAAACAAATATTGCTATTTTTATCTCCTGGTGTGAATTAGGTATATACGAATAAAAAAAACCTATTAAATTAAAAAAAAAACTGTTCTTTGCATAAAAAAACTGTTCTTTGTCCCTGCGCACTAAAGGGTTAAAGGTAATTTTAGAAAAGGGATTTCATACATTTATTAAATAATATCGTGTTAATTTTAAAAGTAGACAGTGAAATTTACAGAGGAGGAGGGAGGCAACTTTCCACCGCGTAAGGATAAATTGTTTCCTCGGGTTATAAGGGCCCAATTTCAACGGGAATTGGTTTATTTAACTTAGATTACAATTCAGCTACTTTCTGTGAAAATACTACTTTCTGTGATTATGAAAGTTTATCTTAGACTTCAGTTAACGACATTTTCGAACATTAATGATGCATTCGTTTTTCCGGTTCTATGGGCTTGATTACTACGAAGTTTGGCTCACTATTAGACTTTTTTTTCAATTGTCTACGATACGTGCGGAGCACTTCAGGCACATGCTGTGTTAGGTAGCGAGGACCCAGATTACAGGTTCGTTCGGAAAGATGTTTGTTGGAAACATACGAGACGCTGTGGAATGCAATGGAACAACCGAAACTAGGTTCATTTAAAAGATTTTCAAAGGATATAAAATCATACAAACTTGAGTTTTATTTAAGGTTATTATGATGGGCCAGGCAAACACCGAGTGGGTCAGCTAGTGTGATATAAAATTGCATTGTATAAAATTTGGTTGTAACGTAGGGAACTAAAAAAAAGCAAGCAAAAAATTCATACCGCACAGTTTGTTTTTTATTTTTAATTCGATATAGATTTCGTTATTCATATGTCTAACTGTTTTATACGTGTAATATAATATGTTGAAACATCACAAAGAGATTATTATTTTTTAAAAAAACCTTGTTTATATGACTTACCTTTTTCTACATAAACAAATTGCAGTAGTAATTCCTTATCTCAGTTCATAAAATATTTTTTTTTTAAATGCCAATTGCAAATATCCGTTTATTTTTCAAAAAAAATCATGAAAATTCAACAAACTGTTGTATCGGAACATTATTTGTGCTATAAAATTTATCAAATAATGATATTTTTGTGCAAAATGAAAAAAAAATAGTTAAAATTCTCACCGATAAGCGAAGTTTTAGGAGCCTCATTATAAAAATGTATGACAAATAAGCAGATTATGGATTTTTAAAATAGTCTCACACTAAAAAATTAAATTTGATTGTTTAGTATCTGAATGAAAATAGCTGTACATTTTGTGCTTGTAAGAAATAAAAATGGTTTTATATGAATGCGTTAGAAAATAGCCAATTTGGATTTGAGAAAATCATTTTAAAAAAAAGAAAGAAAAGAAAGAGAAAAAAATCACTCCCGGCTCGGCCTGCAGGCACAGGTAGATTTCGAAGTTAAGTACTAATTTCACCAAAAAGGCTAAATCAAGAATAGAGATAAACATAGTTTGACAATTTTTTCTGGTCGCTTTTGACGAGATTTTAATTTCATTTTTCTAAACTGGTTTTATCAGAATCATGTTAAGGCTGTGTTCTCAACTACACTGCTCAACAAGGTTGATATTTTCTGACACAATGACGTACAGATTTTTTAACGTAATTGTATAAAATTGGCAGACCTACTACAAGGGATTTTTCTCCCTTCGTTCAGTGTTTTTTTTTTTTTTTTTTTTTTTCCTTTTGTTGGGAAATTTGGTTCAAACTGTGACAGTATTTTCTGAAACATCTATTGTGTTTACAAAAAAAAACGGAAAATGTCTTTCAATTACATAGTTTCCTTATAACAACACCTTCCAATTTCATGCGTTTCCGAAGAAAAGGGAATTAAAACTTATGTCATAAAGTTGCCCCTATGGATTTAAGAACAGCCTTAATACGATATTTTTTTCTTGAACCTCCTTTTTTTGTGTAAGAGTTGGTTTTATCAAAATCTTGCCAATATAAAAGTTGTAGATAATATTAAGAAGATTTATAATAAATTTAAGCGGATTTGATATCTTGTGAATTAACGAAGTTATGATTTTTTTTTCTTTTTAAGCCTCTCCCTTTTCTCTGTAAGAGTTAGTACTATCAAAAACTTGTCAATATAAAAGTTGTAGGTCAGATTAAGAAGATTTATAATAAATTTAAGTGGATTTTATATCTTGTGAATTGACGAAGTTATGAATTTTTTTCTTCTTAAAACTCTATTTTCATTGCCCCTTGAGCCCATTTTTAATGATATCAAAAATCTGTTATGCATAATTTTTTGGACCTTTTCCTAGAAGTAATAATAACTTTAAACTGATTTGATATGCATTATAATTAAGAAGTTATTGTTTTTTTCTGTTTTCACAAAATCCTTCCCTATTTCCATACCCTTGGGTCGATTTTGCCCATTAACGAACTTTACCGAGATTTTCTGCCCCTTGATTGTATGGTATGGCCTTCATCAGTTTGGAAGAGGTTTATGCAGAGTTATGGAAGTTATCGTGTCCATAAAAAAGTAATATATATGGATAGATAGTTAGATAAGGTTTTGAACTGGGGGTGGTTTGGTGTTCTATGGTTTCATGATCGGCGTAGATCTGCAAAAATGTTGGTAAAATGTAATATGTAGTATTTCTTATTACGAAATCTACCTAAAAATGTATTACCCTGATTTTATTCCTCTAAATATCTACAATATTCTGCTTAATACTTTACGAAATTCGTTAGATCCCTAGCTGAGGCTGGATACATTCTACGACTAAAAATGCAAACTTTATTAACAAGAATGAAAAAAATAATATTAAATAAGAACCAATTTTATTAATATAAAGGAGAACCTAGCTTCAAATTTAAAGAAAAATTCTATATGCTTACCATATATATATGCTTACCATATATATATGCTTACCATATATATCTAATTCGATAAATGCTTTTCTTAAATTTTGAATATCAAATTAAATTAGAATTATTTGAAAAAAATAGTTTTAATTTTCTCAACATATATTTTTCAACTTTAGAGCATTATTGATTACAAAGAAACCGTTATTGAAAAATTAAGTTAATACAAATAGAGGAATAAGGATGAAACGTAAAAAGTTCTCAATAAACTTGGAAATTGGTGAAACAATTAAAATTATATATCACGTTTAAAACAAAATGTTATTAGCCTGCGGTACGGTATGCTATTTCTTTCTCCCAGCTTATTTTGTGTCCAAAAAATAACGTTACCTTACAGAGGCTAGCCGTAAAAGAAAGCATTGCGATTAAATACTGTTTAGCAATTTTTTAAACTTCTAAGCATCGCACATTTTCAATTTTTATACCGTCGTATTGGAGAAAAAAAGTTCTTTCAAATACGTTTTGTTTGAAAACTGTATCTCCATTTATTTTTGAAATATTAATTTTTTTGGAGTTTTTAATTCACCATTTGCTTAATATTGGCAACGGAAGAACTCGATTTCTGTAGAAAGTAAAGGAAGAATAGTTTTAAAATAGCAATTATATATTTTTGTTGCCATTTTTTCGTAACAACCGAAAGAAAATGTAATTAAAATACGTGCTATTTTGAAAAAAAAATATATAAACGAATGATTTTTGTTAAAACAATGGAGCTATTATATATTATATTTAATTGTAAGTATCTATGAATCATTAGATCGCCGTTTTTTTTTTTTTTTTTTTTTTTTTTTTTTTTTTTTTTTTCTTGAATGACGGAATATTTTTTTGCATTTGTGCATTATTTCGCGATAGTGATGTGCTATGCATGCTTTACTGTAGATGTTTAAGAGTAGATCGTAAATGTGGAATTCTTAAGCGGATGCGAATGACGTCATTTTACATAAAATAAAACTTGTGCTTTAAGTCTTAAAATTGAAATATGTTTTGTACTGCAGTAGAGTCCCGCTTAACCGAGTTATTGTCTTCTGATGGATTGGTGGCTTCTATTATTATGAAACAGCCATTATAAATGAGGTGTTAGGGGAAGATGAAAAAGCAGTCCTCAAAAAAAAAAAATATAGCCATTTTTCCCGCCATTCCGACAGAAAATCAGAGCTCAAACTTTTTAAGGCTGCTCTTTCATCGTCACCTAACACTTCATTTATAATGGCTGTTTCATAATAATAGAAGCCATCAGTCCATCAGAAGAAAATGAAGTAATGGAAATGCCGGGGGCAACACTAAATTCTCAAAAAGCAGTTTTCCTGTTCTCTAGTTTAATATTATTCTATTAAATTTTCAGTTCATCTGTAAACGTAGGTGTATATGATCCAGCAATGGCATTCATTATACAAATAATAGTTTCTCCAAAATAATTTTTTACATTCCGTGTTTAAATGTTTAAATTTCTTAATTAAATCTGAAAGAGAAAGAGTCCTAATTTTTTTAAAAATCATTAACAGTGTTGAATTCATGGAGTGACCCGGGGAGACATTCTCCCCAGAGAATAAATGTCCTCATGGATGATTTGAGATTTTGTGTTTTCAATGGTCAAAAAGTGCAAATTCCACACCCACCCCCAACCCGGAGCTACAGAAATCCAATCCTTCACGGAGTAAAGTGTCTAAATTCAACTTGATCAATAAGAGAAAATTAGGAATAATCCAGTTTAATGCCATAATATGCTTTATTTGTATAAAATAGACTTATTAGCACGTCTAAATTGGTATCAAATAATAGCTCTTTTTCGTTAGTAACCGAAGGAAATGAAATGAATAAAGAAATGACCAAGCATGATGATTGATTTCTCCTTTCAACTGTTGCATCATGCTTCCGCCAAATACGCATATGTTGGCGCAACACTGTTTGGAATAAATAATGTTAAGGTGGAATAAAAATAAACAGCTCTTAAATTTACGATTATCTAGTCAAAAATAAGTAACAAAATAAATAAATTACTGATAAAAGGAAGTTAGATATAAAGGATTTTATTTTGATGTTTTTATGCATAAAAATGTCTCCATGAATATTTTAGAAAGTTTTGGAAAGTTGAGCGTTTTTTTTTTAAAGAACTTCTTAATATTTATTATCAATAAAGTTTATGGATGGTTAAAGGACATGGGAAGTGTTATGAAAAAGTGACCACAGTGCTTTATCACATTGATATATCACATGTGGGGTGTCGGCAAAAGTTAGAAAAGCGCCCCTCCAGGGAGTCGCGCCCTTCAGAATAGACCCTTCCTTTCTTTGAATTTTTTATATATTATAAACATTATCTATCAGAGGGTTACGTAAAAAAATTCCGATCTAAAATGATGAAAACGCTACGACTTCAAAAAATTTCAAAAATCCCTCCCCCTTGGGGTGGCAAAGCAGTGTGTGTGTGGGGGTGTGGAACTTGGGAGGTGGATAATATGAAATAGTGGCTATAGTGTTAATCAATGATATATCACATGAGGGGTGTCTGCAAAAGTTGGAAAAGCGCCACCGGTGCACCAACTCTCACGCCCCTCTGCAATAACCCCCCACTCTTTGGAATTTTATATATTATAAATAATATTTATAGGAGGGCTCCGTAAAAAAATCTAATCTAAAATGATGAAAACGCTACGATTTCAAAAAGTTCGAAAAGTGCCCCCTGGGGAGCTAAATTGAGGGGAGGGGAGAAGAAATAATTATAACATGAGAAAGGGGTCTTTCCGGTGATATATCACATAACTGGTCCGAAAAAAGTTTGAAAATTGCCCCCTGTGGGACCACTCTTTCGCCACCTGAATACACTCTTAATTCATGCATCCCCTCTTTTAAATTCTTATATTTAAAAAATAATATTTTTCGGAGTTATCCGTCAAAAAACCCCATTTCAAACAATATTTATTGTAGAAAATGTTACTTTTTTAAAAATTTGTTTGTTATAAATAATTATAGCCTAACCGTAATAGTAACCTAATTATAACCTACCCTAACCTAACTATAACGTAACTGTAACCTATCCGTAATCTAACCGTAACATAACCATAACTTAATTGTAACGTAATTGTAACCTAAAAGTAACCTAATTGTTACCTAAATGTAATCTGTGACCTAACTTAACCTAAGTGTCGGCTAAATGTCCTATCGGCTAAACGTACTGTCGGTTAATTGTCCTGTCGGCTAATTGTTTCTGTCGGCTAACTGTCGCTGTCGGCTAATTGTCTTGTCAACTAAATGTACGTGTCAGCTAAATGTACTTGTCGGCTAAACGTCCTGTCGGCTAATTGCTGTCTGCTAAATGTCTTGTCGGCTATTTGGTTGTCTGCTAAATGACATAGACCCGAATAAGCCGGTATATCAAATTTGAAGCAAATCGAATAATTCTGCATGAAAAACCCATTTATCTAAATTAATGGGGGAGACTAACCTCCGTCCCCCCTTCATGCTTAACCAATAAGCCTCCAAATCTAATCAAGGCAGCTCCTTAACATATTAAACCGGTATACCAAATTTGGAGCAAATCGAATAATTCTGCATGAAAAACCCATTTATCTAAATTAAGGGGGGATAGCCCTCTTTCCCCCCTTTATTCTTAACTAATGAATCACCAAATCTAATCAATGCAGCTCCTTAACATGATAAACTGATATAGCAAATTTGGAACAAATCGGATAACTCTGCATCAAAAACCAATTTATCTGAATTAAGGGGGTGGGGGGATAGCTCCCCTATCCCCCTTTATTCTTAACTAATGAACCTCCAAATCTAGTCAAGGCAGCTCCTTAACATAGTAAACCGGTATACCAAATTTGGAGCAAATTGAATAATTCTGCATGAAAAACCCATTTATCTAAATTAAGGGGTGGGGGGACTAGCTTCCCTATCCCAATTTATTCTTAACTAATGAACCTCCAAATCTAATCAAGGCAGCTCCTTAACATAGTAAACCGGTATACCAAATTTGGAGCAAATCGAATAATTCTGCATGGAAAACCCATTTATCTAAATTAATAGGGGTAGCCCCCTTTCCCCCCTTTATTCTTAACTAATAAACCACCAAATCTAATCAATGCAGCTCCTTAACATGATAAACCGATATAACAAATTTGGAGCAAATCGAATAACTCTGCATGAAAAACCCATTTATCTAAATTAAGGGGTGGGGGGACTAGCTCCCCTATCCCCCTTTATTCTTAACTAATGAACCTCGAAATCTAATCAAGGCAGCTCCTGAACATAGTAAACCGGTATATCAAATTTGGAGCAAATCGAATAATTCTGCATGAAAAACCCATTTATCTAAATTAATAGGGGGTAGCCCCCTTTTCCCCCTTTATTCTTAACTAATGAACCTCCAAATCTAATCAAGGCAGCTCCTTAACATGATAAACCGGTATAGCAAATTTGGAGCAAATCGAATAAGTCAGCATGAAAAACCCATTTATCTAAATTAAGGGGGGGGGGTGTAGCTCCCCTATCCCCCCTTTATTCTTAACTAATGAACCTACAAATCTAATCAGGGAAGCTCCTTAACATAATAAACCCGTATACTGAATTTGGAGCAAATCAAATAATTTTGAATGAAAAAAACATGTATCTAAATTAAGGGGGGGAAGCCCTCTTTCCCTTCATACTTAACTAATGAACTTCCAAATCTAATCAGGGAAGCTCCTTAACATAATAAACCGGTATATCGGATTTAGAGCAAATCGAATAATTCTGCATGAAAAACCCATTTATCTAAATTAAGGGGAGGGACTAGCCCCCCTTTCCCCCTTTATCTTTAACCAATGAAACCCCAAAACTAATCAGGGAAGCACCTTTCAAGAATGAACGTAGAAAAAAAATTGAAGCAAATCGGATGTTTCTATCAAGAGTTACCTCGTTACGTGAATACGTACGTACATACTTACATACATACAGAACGGCGGGCACATCAGCTCTCTGACTTTGATAGCCTCCGAGCTAAAAAGTTGAATTATGATGGTGACGAGTTATTGAGGTTGACATTGTTGGTATATCACCGACCAATATCAATGTGTCTTCTAAATTCTTTTGGCAAAATGTATGTTTCTGATAAATATCATGTCGGCTATTTGACCTGTCTGCTAGTTGTCCTGTCGGCTAATTGTCATGTCTCCTAGTTGTCCTGTCGGCTATTTGACCCGTCTGCTAATTGTCAGGTCGGCTATTTGACCTGTCGGCTAAATGTCCTGTCGGTTATTTGACTTGTCGACTATTTGAACTGTCGGTTAATTATCCTGTCGGCTAATTGTCATGTCGGCTATTTGACTTTTCGGCTAATTGTCATGTCGACTAAATGTCTTGTCGGCTAAATATCATGTCGGCTAATTGTCCTGTCGGCTAAATGTCTTGTCGGCTAAAAGTCCTGTCGGCTAAATGTCCTGTCGGGTAAATGTACGTTTCGGCTAAATGTACTTGTCGGCTAAACGCCCTGTCGGCTAATTGGTGTCTGCTAAATGTCTTGTCGACTATTTGGTTTTCGGCTAAATGACATAGATCCCCCGTAACCTAACTGTAACTTATCCATAATCTAACCGTAACCTATCTGTAACGGAAATGGAACATAACCATAACCTAACCATAACCTAATTGTAACCTAACTGTAACGTAACCGTAACCTACTTATAACCTAACCATAACCTAACTGTAACATAACTGTAACCTAACAGTAATCTGTCTGTAAAATAAACCTAACATGACGGTACGCTAACCGTAACCTAATTATTAACTAACCGTATCCTAACTGTGATGTAACTATAACCTAACTGTAACCTAAATGTAACCTAACCGTAACCTAACTGTAGCCTGGCGGTAACCTAACCGTGATCTAATTGTAATCTATCCGTAACCTACTGTAACCTATCTGGAACCTAACAGTAATCTAACTGTAACTTATCCGTAATCCTATTTGTAACCAAACTGTAACGTAACTGTATCCTATCCGTAACCTAATCGTAGCAGAAACGTAATCTAACTGTAATCTATCCGTAACTTAACAATCTAACTGTAACCGAACCGTAACGTAACCGTAACCTACTTATAACCTAACCATAACCTAACTGTAAAATAACTGCAACCTAACAGTAATCTATCTGTAAAATAAACGTAACATGACGGTACGCTAACCGTAACCTAATTATAACCTAACCGTATCCTAACTGTGATGTAACTATAACCTAACTGTAACCTAACCGCAACCTAACTGTAGCCTGGCGGTAACCTAACCGTAACCTAATTGTAATCTATCCGTAACCTACTGTAACCTATCCGGAACCTAACCGTAATCTAACTGTAACCTATCCGTAATCCTATTTGTAACCAAACTGTAACGTAACTGTAACCTATCCGTAACCTAATCGTAGCAGAAACGTAATCTAACTGTAACCTCTCCGTAACTTAACCGTAATCTAACTGTAACCTATCCGTAACTTAACCGTAATCTAACTGTAACCTATCCGTAACATAACCTTAACCTATCTGTAACTTAATCGTAACCTAATTGTTACCTAAAATTAACATAACTGTGACGTAACCGTAATCTAACTGTAACCCAACCGTAACGTAACTGTAACCTAAGTTTAACGTAACCAACCGTAAACTAATTATAATCTATCCGTAACCTAAAAGTATCCTAACCATAACCTAACTAGGCTAATCATCCTCTCAAATAAATATCCTGTCGTCTAATTTTTCTTGCCGGCTAATCGTCCTGTCGGCTAAATCTCCTTTCGGCCAATCGTTCTGTCGGCCAATCGTCCTGTCGTCTAAATGTCCTGTCGGCTAATTGTCTTGTCGGCTAAATGTCCTGTCGGCTAATTGTCTTGTCGGCTAACTGTCTTGTCGGCTAATCGTCCTGTCGGCTAATTGTCTTGTCGGCTAAATGTCCTGTCGGCTAATTGTCTTGTCGGCTAATTGTCTTGCCGGCTAATTGTCTTGTCGACTTATTGTCCTGTCGACTAATTGTCCTGTCTGCTAAATGTCCTGTCGGCTAATTGTCACGTTCGGCCAATTGCCTGTCGTCCAATTGTCTGTCTGCTAAATGTCCTTTTCGGCTAATTGTCCTGTATGCTATACGTACGTTTCGGCTATTTGTCCTGTCGGCTAAATGTACTTGTCGGCTACATGTCCTGTCTGCTAAATATACGTGTCGACTAAATGTACTTGTCGGCTAAACGTCCTGTCGTCTAAGTGCTGTCTGCTAAATGTCTTGTCGGCTATTTGGTTTTCGGCTAATCGTCTGCGACCGTTTCACAATGGTAGTATGTAAAGAATATGTACAATATTTAATGAAGGGGTGGCGGGGGGTTGGATATTGAAATCATTGATTTTTTTTCTCATTTTATTCAGAAAAAACAAAAACTTTACTTTGTAAATAAAATAAAGGAAGCACTTATATTAAATAAATTCAACAAGTCATAAGAACAACAGAAATTATTTAGGTACCACAGTTTAAATTAGATATATTAGAGATATTTTTTTTTTCTTGAATGGTGCAGTTTCCTAAAACAGGGCAAAATTTTGCATAAGCTAGGAGAAAGACTTCATTTTTATTAAAATTGAAATAATCATTAATTAAATCTAATACATTAATTAAAATTGCTTATAAATATTTTAAAAATTTAGATTGTTGTAAATTTCCAATTTCTTTTCGTTTTAAATAACAATTTACACTTTGGGCTTCCTAGTTATGAAATAAAAATTATGTCTTTCTCATGACTTATGCAAATTTTGCCCTGTTTTGAGAAACTGCACCAATAAAGAAAAAAAAATCTGCCTAATTTTAGCTGTGGTTCCTAAATAACTACTGTGATTCCCATGACTTGTTCAATATATTATTCAATGTTTCTTTCTTTCTTTATTTTGCAAAGTAAAGTTTTTGCTTTGCTTTTTTTTCTTCTGAGTTAAAAGGGGGGGAAATGTCTGTGACTGCAGTCTATCCTCCCTCCATTAAGTTTTGTGCATAATCCTAATGTTTTAATTATTTATTCATTCATATATTTTCTTTTATTACAAGTATTTTTTTTTAATTTAAACAATCCTTAATTTTCTTTTTACTATATAACTGTAAACAAAAAATCTTTTGTGGTATAGAATAAGAAAATGCAATAATGACTTTTTACCAATCATATTTTCAATACGTTTTTTTCTGTGTGTGTATGTGTGTTTGAAAATTAAAGTACTTTATTTGTATTTAACTTCTTTTTTTTTTAACTTTCTATCTTATTATCTTGGATAATTTTAATCATTTTAAATATGTTTTTTATAGTTTAAATACCTTATATTTAACAAAGCCTAGTTCATTTCTACAGGATGAAACATATTTCTACATCTGCCTTGTATAAACAAATTCTGACAAAGGCAGGATAATTTTTTTTAGTAAAGGCAGGTTTTTGCGAATCTCTTAATCAAATTATTATTAGTCTGCTGTTTCTCATAATAGAAGGGTGATCTATTTTTCCTTGTGCTGCAAAAGAAAATAATAGATGGATTTGAAGTAACTATAGTATAGCATTCTCAAAATTCAGCAGTTCTCGTTTTGTAGCAATCTCAAAATGTAAAAAACTCTTAAAGCAACAAAATATACATAAAATTATCAACGTACCTTAACAGAGATCTGCTTTCTTGAAACCTCCAGCACAAAATATCTCTCATAACACCGCCGTCATTTTCCAAAATAGGCTTAATACGCATTGACACGCTATAAACAAACCTCCCTTTCTTGTCAAAATTTCCTCATATTTCTTAATTACTTCAGCAAGAGCGTTTAAACGGACTACAGAAACTATAGTCAATGAAATACATCCAATAAATTTACCATAAAAATAAAAAGACAACGATAGAACACGATATCAAAATACATCCATAAAATTCTAAGCTTCTCAGGGGTTGCCAGAACACGACACTTCACAACACACACGTCACACGGGGTTTCCATATCGAGTTTGTCATATCCGTAAACACCGACAACACGCCAACAGAAAATCGCCAAACAATTCAAAACAACAACGGCTGAGGGAAGATACGGCATCTATGCCAAAATAAATAAATAAAAGTTTTTCCGTTTCTTTAAAGTTATTCATAGATACATATATACATGGAAGACCAAAAAATGCATTTAAAATCGAAATGGGAACAGCTTGAGTATTCGCCAAAAGTCCAACATCTTGTTTTTTTTGTTTAGTCATTTATAGCCATTTTATGCCTAATTTTTGAAAATTCAGAGATTAAACATAAGAAATCCAAATGAAGAAATTTTTGAAAAAAATCAGCATTCTAAACATTATTTATATTTTTAAAAAAAAGATTAGAGGAGAGGGAATTTGTAATTAGCAAACGGTAAATACTTAAATTTAAAAACAGTAGAGTAAAGTAAATATTCCTTTTTAAAAGTTTGTATTCCAAAATTACAGACAATAAAAATTTCAAAGATTAAACATTTTATAAAAAAGTCAAATGAAGAAATTTAAATTCTTCAAAAAAAAAAAAAAAAAAAAAAAAATCGCGGGCATCTCCGGCCGAATACTCAAGGGCAGGGGCCTCACTAAGGGGGGGGGGGAGCCTCCCCCCAAACATTCGTGAATGTTATTACACTTGGCAAATTTACAAACTTAGTCGGCAAATTTTGTTAAAATTTTAATAAAAACTATAATATATTTTCTATTTTTGATAGACTAGGCAAAAATTACAAAACTAATTGGGAATATTATTAAACTTTTAACAAATAAGAACTATATTGCATTTTCTAACTGTGGTAAGTTGGCAAAATTATAAAACGAGTTGGCAAATACTGAAATTTGACTTGGCAATTTAAGGTTGTCTCCCCCACCAATAAAAAGTCTTAGCGATGGCACTGCTCAAGGGTAGCCCAGAACTGCAGGGTATTGAAATACTTTAAAAATAGCATAACTCCCTTTTCCAGTTCGCAAAAAAATCATTTTTCTGAAACCAGTTTAACACATTCACGGCGGGAAACGAGAATTCTCATTTTGATTCAAAAAAACATCATTGACTAAGGGCGTGGCTTCTACCTTACAGCAAATTCATTTATATCATGTTGTTCATATTTTTTTAAATTGTAAGACATTTTTTACTATATTTGTACACTGAAAGATGTGTAGTGATGCATAAATTTGGGAAATCTATCTAGGACACCAATTTACTAAAGACTTTCAGAAGAGGGGGGAGCTTCTACTGTTTTAAAAATCAGATTTGATAAAAATTGCCCGTCGGTAATGTGTTAACAAAGAAAGGATTATCCCGCAGACGCACCCCTTAACACATGTAATGGCAATGAGCTGTAGGGACATGGTTTGTACGCTATTAAGCCACGCCCCATTTTGTAAGGACAAACCCTGAGGGAGAAGATGGGGGTTGAATTAGCCTTTCGCGCTTGTGATATTTTGAATGACTTGACGTTTCAGGAGTTTTCCTCGCGAAAAAGTTAAAAAGGAAAGCCTCCTTATCTATATTTAAACGATTAGATTTCAAACAGTTGTTTTAAATAATAATCATGCTGTATATTCCATACTTAATAAATTGGAACAGTTGAGTTTCTTTGATGGGCTTCCTAGATGCGGCCATCTTAACGCCCAGTCTGATGAAGTGAGTTGTCTTGCAATTACATGAGCCGTTGGGGGGAAAGAATAATAAAAGTAAAAGAAGTAAAAACAATGTAACATCTGTATTAGTAATGCAGCGTTAAAGGGAAGGATGGGCTGATGCTCCCCCAGCAGACAAATTCTTGCCCTGAAAAGGGCCCTTTGCATACTGTCAGGTTCGCATCTAGGGAAATACGCACTCAGTCAAGGTACGTACTCCAGGGAAAATTGGGGGGGGGGGGGAAGGAAGAAAAATTAAAAGTAAGGAGGAAAACAAAATAAAATGAGATAATATTAATAATAAAGTGAAGAATGCATAAATATGCACTAAGAGGAAGTTTAAAGTTAATAAGATATTAATATAGTGATTAGATAAAATAAAATGATATAACTGTAGTTATAAAACTACTATTTTAAAAGTATAACAGAATCTCAAGGCAGAAAAACATAAAGTTCTAACTAGTTCCTAAGATAACAGGTCGTGGAAAGGGCAGGAAACTATAATAAATTACCTTACACAGGCAGCTTTACTTTACTTATATAGTTACAGGAGTGCATTTTACGCACGTACATAATAAATTACCTTACACAGGCAGCTTTACTTTACTTATATAGTTACAGGGATGCATTTTACGTGCTGGCATTCACCCTATAACATGCATACATATTTTCCTATAACAACTTATAATTCATACAGAAAATATAAAAATCCTTTCTTTAATAAGGAAAAGGAATTAGTTCAAAATTATATTTGCGGCAGAAATAAAGTTTGAAACAGAAAACAAAGTTTTAATAAAAAAAATATAAAACTCACACCAGTAAAATTAATTAAGAATATTTTATATTAATTTTTGAAGACTATTTTATGTGTATGTTGAATTCAATATGGATGAATCTGGTACAAAGTTGTCTTATTGGACAGCTTTAAAAAAAATGAGAAAGAACAGCATGAATATGGGGTCATTCCAACTAGCGCCTAGCGACAGCAGGATTCCTAATGGTAGGACTTACAGTAAAATCTGCAAAGCTTGAAACTTGGGATTTATCCCTCAATAGGGATATTTTCCCCACTTTCTTCAAATGCTTAGGGAAGAGGGAAGTCATCGTTCGTGATCTGATAATAGCGGCTTATTGAAAATGCGATAACCGGCTTTTCGTTAGTACATTATTAGAATGTGTTAAATAATTTTTCTATTGTCTAACTACTTATGCTAATTATTCAAATCTAAATTACGATTTATATGATAAATATGAAATAATAAATTAACATGTTTAACTTAACTTGTCAAAAAAGTGCAGGTAATGGTTTGAAAATGCCACAATATAATTACCATATAAATTCAGGACTTGCTTAAATAGAGAACATTATTAGCTCCATAAATAATTTAATATTTAAATGTCTTAAATTAAAGTAAGAGTTTTCATCAATCACTAAGAAAACTGTTTCTGAGAATATTTGCCTGTTTACTATCTTGGAATGTGGTATACTTTTTTATTTTTATTTATTTTTGTCTTGTCAGATTACTTATGCTAATTATTCCAATTTAAATTATAATTTATATGATAAATATGAAATAATAAATTAGCAGTTTTAGATTATCTTACACGAAAAGGTGGTTACGGTTTGAAAATACCAGAATATAATTGTTACATAAACTCAAGAATTATTAGAATAAAGAACAATATTAACTTTATAAATAATTTAAATGCCTTTGATAATTCATTTCTTCCTTATCTGCCAAGATAGCAAAGATGATAGTTTTAAATGACTACCAATAATAACTCTATAAATAATTTAAATGCCTTTGATAATTTATTTCAATTTTATCTGGCACAATAATTAATATAATAGTTTTAAGTAACTGTAAACGTAATGGCTTTAATCTTCTGTTAATAGATGGCAGAACAATACAACAGGTTAAAAGAGGAAAATATCCCTCTTTAGGGATAAATCTGAAGGTTCATGATTTGCAGATTTTAATCTAAGTCCTACCATTAGGAATCCTGCTGCCGCTAGCTGCTACTGTCATTCCATGTCAATTCAACCAAATTTTTTAAGGTTTGTAACCCGACCCCCAGGGATTTGGATGAAACTCGGTGTATATACTAATTCTATCATGATATGAATACATCAGAAATTTTTCCTTTCTAGACCTCATAGTTTGTGAGATATGAGGGGGGCCAATTTTTGGATTTTTCTCAAATCGCACATTTCTGAGTCTGTATTTTTAGACTGCAGTTCCAATTTTAAAAAATTGTTTCTCTGGATCTAAAATGCGAATCATCTTAAAAATACCACTGTAAGTACATAAAAAGATGCAGATTTTATTAAAAAAATATTTAAAAAATTAATTTTAAATATTTAGGGTCAAAAACTTAAACCAAATTTGAAAGTTATGTTTATTTTTCCAAATTTTTGTGACTTTACGAAAAAGGCTCTACACAAAAAGGCAAATAAAATTTCCAATTTCTCTTTGTTTTAAATAAAAGTTAACTCTTTGGGCTTTCTATTTATGAAATAAAAATTATGTCTTTCGCATGGCTTATGCAAAAATTTTGACTTATTTTGGGATGCTGTATCTATCAAGAGACAGAAAACTTTAACTTTGCTTACGATACCTAAATAATTGCTGCACATTTTAAATTTAAATTTATTAATCAATTTGATTTATTTTCTAAAATGAAACCTTAAAATCAGACTGATTTATTTATTTTTATAACAGTAGAAAATTTGTATAGTATTGGTACTTATCACACGTTATCTGAAATTGTGTTGTTCTCAAACTTATCGCATATGTTTGTCACATAAATGTACATCTATCATTGGATTCAGTGATATAGTATTTCTATATATACTTTCACAATGGTAGTATGTAAAGAATATGTACAATATTTAATGAAGGGGGGGCGGGGGGTTGGATATTGAAATCATTGATTTTTTTTCTCATTTTATTCAGAAAAAACAAAAACAAAAACTTTACTTTGTAAATAAAATAAAGGAAGCACTTATATTAAATAAATTCAACAAGTCATAAGAACAACAGAAATTATTTAGGTACCACAGTTTAAATTAGATATATTACAGATATTTTTTTTTTTCTTGAATGGTGCAGTTTCCTAAAACAGGGCAAAATTTTGCATAAGCTAGGAGAAAGACTTCATTTTTATTAAAATTGAAATAATCATTAATTAAATCTAATACATTAATTAAAATTGCTTATAAATATTTTAAAAATTTAGATTGTTGTAAATTTCCAATTTCTTTTCGTTTTAAATAACAATTTACACTTTGGGCTTCCTAGTTATGAAATAAAAATTATGTCTTTCTCATGACTTATGCAAATTTTGCCCTGTTTTGAGAAACTGCACCAATAAAGAAAAAAAAATCTGCCTAATTTTAGCTGTGGTTCCTAAATAACTACTGTGATTCCCATGACTTGTTCAATATATTATTCAATGTTTCTTTCTTTCTTTATTTTGCAAAGTAAAGTTTTTGCTTTGCTTTTTTTTCTTCTGAGTTAAAAGGGGGGAAAAGTCTGTGACTGCAGTCTATCCTCCCTCCATTAAGTTTTGTGCATAATCCTAATGTTTTAATTATTTATTCATTCATATATTTTCTTTTATTACAAGTATTTTTTTTTAATTTAAACAATCCTTAATTTTCTTTTTACTATATAACTGTAAACAAAAAATCTTTTGTGGTATAGAATAAGAAAATGCAATAATGACTTTTTACCAATCATATTTTCAATACGTTTTTTTCTGTGTGTGTATGTGTGTTTGAAAATTAAAGTACTTTATTTGTATTTAACTTCTTTTTTTTTTAACTTTCTATCTTATTATCTTGGATAATTTTAATCATTTTAAATATGTTTTTTATAGTTTAAATACCTTATATTTAACAAAGCCTAGTTCATTTCTACAGGATGAAACATATTTCTACATCTGCCTTGTATAAACAAATTCTGACAAAGGCAGGATAATTTTTTTTAGTAAAGGCAGGTGTTTTCGAATCTCTTAATCAAATTATTATTAGTCTGCTGTTTCTCATAATAGAAGGGTGATCTATTTTTCCTTGTGCTGCAAAAGAAAATAATAGATGGATTTGAAGTAACTAATTATGCTGCAAAACCGTCATGACAACTTCTGAGAAACAATTGAACTAATTGAAAAGTTTTATAATTGTAATGAATATTGAAGAATCATGGCTGTTAAGAAAATGTAGTTAGCATTGCTAAGACTGTATTATGCACAAAAGCTATTGATATTATGTATATCTACATGAGTTGTATTCTCTTTTTAAACAGGAATTTCCAAAAAATTTGAGGATTATAATTCTAGGTATTCAATCCAGTATTAGCAGCACTGTTCCTTTAAATAAATTTGTGACAAGCTAAGTAAAATATTTGGAAAATGTTATTCCACTCTTTTATAACGAAATTTAATATCTTAAAAGATACTAAACCAAACGTTGGCCCTCAAAAAGCTATAGTTTTGTTGGATTTCAGCAAAAAATTTACTTTTTTATTCAAGGTAAGGTTTAAAGTTACCATTGGACCAAAGTAGCCGCACTCTTGATCCAACTGTTATGTACACTCAATCTCTCAATATTAGATTATCAGCAAGCAATATACACATTTTATCTTATGATATGCAACATGATGTCACTCTTGTATGTTTAACACAGAAGGAAGTGATAGCAATTGTAAAATAGATATTCCCTGATGTAAAGAAAGCCTTTGACTTTAGTGATGGGTGCTCTGGCAATATAAAAATTACAAATTTTCATAAACCTTTACCAAAATGAAGAGAATTTCCCCTTAAGATATTTAAAATTTTTTTCTGGATGAGGAGGAAGGAAGGGGGATAGCCACCGATTTTGAAATACAAAGACATTTTAGATTCTAAATCACAAAGATCTTCCTAATATACCGATATCTTGTTAGGTTATTAAGTTTGGAGTTGCAGTAAGATAGGAAAATTGAAATATATATATTAGAAGGTTCTCAAAGTTGCTTATGCATAATAAATATAAATTTTAAATTGCACAAAGAAAGAATGTTGAAAAATAAGTTTAAGTGATACTGCAAAGTACGTCATTTATTTCTATATTTATATTTAGCTCAATTATATTTTTGAATTTTAATCTTTTAAATATAATGTTTAATCTGATTTTTAGCTTTAAAAATTTGCATATAATTTAACAAATTCTTTATTTGTTTCATAAAAAAATTACAACGATCTAAATTTTTTAAATATTTATAAGCAATTTTAATTAATGTATTAGATTTAATTAATGATTATTTCAATTTTAATAAAAATTAAGTCTTTCTCCTAGCTTATGTAAAATTTTGCCCTGTTTTAGGAAATTGCACCATTCAAGAAAAAAAAAATCTCTAATATGACTAATTTAAACTGTGGTACCTAAATAATTACTGTGGTTCTTATGACTTGATGAATTTATTTAATATAAGTGCTTCTTTTATTTTATTTACAAAGTAAAGTTTTTGCTTTTGCTTTTTCTGAGTAAAATGAGAAAAAAATCAATGATTTCAATATCCCCCCCCCCCTTCATTAAATATTGTGCATATTCTTTAGATACTACCATTGTGAAAGTATATATAGAAATACTATACCACTGAATCCAATGATAGATGTACATTTATGTGACAAACATATGCGATAAGATTGAGAACAACACAATTTCAGATAATGTGTGATAAGTACCAATACTATACAAATTTTCTACTGTTATAAAAATAAATAAATCAGTCTGATTTTAATGTTTCATTTTAGAAAATAAATCAAATTGATTAATAAATTTAAATTTAAAATGTGCAGCAATTATTTAGGTACCGTAAGCAAAGTTAAAGATTTCTGTCTCTTGATAGGTACAGCATCCCAAAATAAGTCAAAATTTTTGCATAAGCCATGCGAAAGACATCATTTTTATTTCATAAATAGAAAGCCCAAAGGGTTAACTTTTATTTAAAACAAAAAGAAATTGAAAATTTTATTTGCCTTTTTGTGTAGAGCCTTTTTCGTAAAGTCACAAAAATTTGGAAAAATAAACATAACTTTCAACTTTGGTTTAAGTTGTTGATCCTAAATATTTAAAATTAATTTTTTAAATATTTTTTTAATAAAATCTGCATCTTTTTACGTACTTACGGTGGTATTTTTAAGATGATTCGCCTTTTAGATCCAGAGAAACAATTTTTTGAAAATGGAACTGCAGTCTAAAAATACAGACTCAGAAATGTGCGATTTGAGAAAAATCCAAAAATTGGACCCCCCATATCTCACAAACTATGAGGTCTAGGAAGGAAAAATTTCTGATGTATTCATATCGTGATAGAATTAGTATATACACCGAGTTTCATCCAAATCCCTGGGGCTCGGGTTACAAGATCTGGTTGAACTAACATGGCTATGAAGAAGTCTTGAAGTATGAATACTCTATGAAGAATAAATACACTACTCCTACGAGTATCTGGGGCCTATCCAACATTACTAGCGACTCTTTCGAAGAGTGGCTCAGTATGTAACATAGATTAACACGTTCACGCCGGCGCGGTGGGTCACACTCGACTGTCTCAGAGCAGACAAGTCTTCGGTCTTTAGGATACCAGTATTTTAATTCAGAAAATGATGTTTTATTTAATTAGAACAATTCGGCGATTTAAAGGAACAACATTTTCTTTAAAATAACAGTGGTGTACAAAAAGCCGGAGACTTGAGAAGTCTGAGACAGTCGAGTGTGACCCACCGCGCCGGCGTGAACGTGTTAACATACAAGATGGGATTTTTCCATAGAGCGGGGGTTGCGATTGACTGGCGGATCAAAACTGCAATGCCTCCCTACGAAGGCTGTCTACCCCCTTGTTCTTTCCGAATGGCTAACTTTTGGCGAATTTTTAACACAGCAACCTTGGAGGAGACATTGCTGTTTGCGTTTAAAATCACGTGCTTTTGCTCTAGTCTTGATATCGTTGCGGTAGCTTATCTAAAATTTTATCAGTTATTATGTATTAAATCGCATCAGAAAGTATTTCGTATAAGAAAATGGATAATTCTACTTCATGTACTGTATGTAATCAGACCAAATAACTCTTTATATATATATATAAAATAAAATCATGATTTATCAACCCTTGGAATTATTAGGATAAAATTTTCAGGTGCACTTACTTAGATGATTAAAAAATGAAACTTCTTTTTTAATATAAAAATTGTTATACACTTTAAATTATAGTCTCTTGCTAATAGAAAAAATAATGTTAAAGACACGAAATACGGCAATTTGGTTTAAAGAAAACAGCTTTTATACAAAGATAACTTTAGATTATTGATAAATAGGGAGTAAAAGAGTCATGATTTAAAAAATAAAATAAAAGTAAATAATTTTTATTAAAATCAGATTTTTTAAATTTAAATCGGATTTTTATGATTTTTTTTTTTTTTTTTCCTCAGCATTAAAATACTGAATGGATAACAAGAGTTTTAGGTTACCAACACAATTAAACCTTTAATTGCTAACATAATCTATGTTTTTACACTTTAAATAATAAAATTTAATTATTAGTTAGTAATTACAGAAATTATAAAAATTGCAAATTAGCAGTTTCATTAGTTAATAGCATACAATAATGTGAAACACATTAATAACTATAATAAATACAATGTAACAACAATGCAGTACAATGTATTAAGTACAATATAGCAATGTAAAACTATATTAAATACTAGTGATATTTACATTTATTAGAATTATCAATAACTGAATTTAAAATTAAAATGTTAACAATACTTAAAATTAATAATTATTAGACAGTTACTAATTAGGAACATAATATACATTTTATGCTTTAATTACTAAAATGATAATTAAAAATTTAGTATTCATTCTAGAAGGAAAAAGAGGCAGGATGCTAGTTCCAAGAAAATGGCATTATTTCATGAGGAAATATATTAATAATGTGTTTAGTAACGATATGAAAAAAAAATCATCTATTTTTTTAATATGATAAATAAAGTATCATTAAATTGTAATAATTTTATAAATTACAAGTTGAAAAATACAATTAAATAACAATATTTTTTAATAACATCCTGTTTTTTCTCAAGAAATAAAGATCTATCATTTTTGTAAGGACTTGGTCACACAGATTTAGAAATACTGCGATATGGGGAAGTTTTTTACAAAAAATCTCTGGCTAGAACTACAGGTGAATTTCACTATTTTTTTCTTTTTTTTTAATGGCAGGGAGCATTTCAGGTGCGTCTTTAAAAAATGGCCTAGAAGAAACAGTAATTGCAGAATTAAATAAAAACTGCAAATAAGTAATTTCATTAGTTAGTAGCACAAGTAACAAAACCAACAAATATTATTGGCAGCTCGTTTTGCATTTGCACTACTGTTAATCACTTAAATCTTAACTTACACCATGTGTGTGCATGCTAACCAAAAAAATTGTTACACCCATTCATACACACATACAGGGTAAATATAAGACTAGCCAGTTATATCTGAAATCCTCAAAATATTAAATAACAGCACTATAGTTTCTTTATTTGGTGTTTCGAATTATTTGGCGCGATTCCAAATGTAGACAAAAAAAAAAAAAAAAAAAAAAAAAAAAAACTGTATTCAACCTGTAATGGAGAAACTTTTGCTTAGCATTTTTATACCAATTAGTTCTTTTTCTCTTAGACATTATTTTACAATAGCTGTTGAGCAAATATCATTCTTTCATTCTTCTGTAACTCCAATATTTGCTATAAATTTATTACTGCAAAAATAGAATGGGAAAATAAGATCCTGGCTATTTATTATTTTACTTTGCAGAAATTTATTATACTTGCTATGATTTTTTATATAAAAGAATGAATAATTTGATTACTTAAAGGAAATAACAAACGGAAAAGGAAATAACAAAAGGAAAAGGAAATAACAAAAGGAAATGACAAATTATATTAGATTTAAATATCATTTTTAATGAAATGCTTTTTATTCATTTACATACTTACTGTACTTAATTTTTTACAAGACTCAGGAACTGAGCTTAGAAACAATTATTTAAAGCTTTTTCTTTCTTTCTTTCTTTCTTTTTTTTTTTCATTTATTCATAAGGCAAAATACCTGTAGAAACTTTCCAAATTATATTATTAGGTAATCTTAGATTTTAATACTTTGATGTCAGTTTAAACATTTAGAAAATTTGTGATTTTAATCAACGATTAAAAAAAAATCAGTTGATTAAAATCACGATTTAGTCGCGGATTTAAATACTAATTAAAATCGTTGACACGCTATTGAGAAATCTAAAATTTTTATGCATGTAGGGATGAAAAAAATCCTTTTTTTTTTTTTTTTTTTTTTTTTTTTTTTTTTTTTTTTTTTTGCTTTATTGTAATAGTCTCCCTTCTTACAACACAAAACTTTTAGATATTGATATGCAAAGAAATTTATTTCCTTGCATAATGATGACAATTTATCTGATAAGAATATCTAAAAATTTTATGGATATAGGGATTAAAAAAATATTTCATGAATGTGTCAAAGCACTCAGCATATTGCAGAAGACTTGAAAGAACATTACAAGACAAAATATAATAAAAGATTTAATAGACAAATATATATGTATTTTAAAGTGTTTTACATTTCTTGTTAAATTTCCAATGGATAATTTCAGCTGATTTTAATATATCATTTATTTTTTATAACATAAATAAATAAGTTACCAATTGAAAAAAAAAATTAAATTGTTAAAACTTTTTCTAATGTTTTATATTTCTCTATATATACATATACACTGCTAGCCATTAAAATTGCAACACCATGAAAGATTGAAAATACGAAAAAGATATTTATTGTACGTAAACAGTATGGTATGAAAACAAAATGATCAAATTTGTAAACAGTTTGGGGGTTTATAGGGGTGCCAAATTAGTAGAAACAGCTGCTCCCCATGGCAGCTAAATTGGCCCTTACCCGCTCAGGCATGGAGTCGAGCTGGGCTTGGAGGACAGAAACGGGCAACTCATTCCTGCTTCAAGTCTATGAAACACTTCATCAACCGTATTAGCTGGAGAAGGGTGGCGGGCCAGTCTCTAAGCAATTCATGACCAGATGTTTTCAATGGGTGACAGATCTGGAGGCTGTGCAGGCCAGTACAGCAATCGAATACCCTGTGTATTGAAGAAGGTCAGAACACGACGTGCAACATGTGGTTTTGTATTATCTTGCTGGAAAATGGCGGTTGGCAAGCCTCGAAGACAGGGCACAACCACTGGACGTAAGATTTAAAAAATGTACCGATCTGCGTTCAAATTGCCCTTGATTCGAACTATAGATGTGTATGTCGTGTACCCAATGGCTTCCCAAAGCATCATACCAGTTGCAGGTCCCCTATACCGATATCGAATGCAAGCAAGCGACAGGAGTTCTCCTCCGACCCTCCAGACACGTATACGGCCATCAGAATACTGCACGCAGAACCGGAACTCGTCTGAAAAGACGACATTGTGCCAGTCCTGTGTCCAGCTTTGTCGTTCGGCGCACCAGAGTCGCCGACTCTCTCTATGCTGCATTGTCAAAAGAAGCCGCAGTACTGGCGGCCGTGCTGACAGTCCATACTGCTGTAAATGTCGTCGCTCCGTACGAGCGGATACTGGGCGCGCTGCAAACATGCCCATTTCCTGACTAATAGTCCGTAATGTGGTTATTCGGTTTTGCAGGGCCGACCTCACAATATGTCTGTCCTCTCGGGCGTTAGTCATGGGAGGGCGTCGAGATCCTGCATGCCGTTCAGTATGACCCTCAGCAGTCCATTGATTCCATATTTGCATGACAGTGGTTGGATTTCGACCAGTGCAACCGGCGATATCACGGAACGATAATCCACATTCTCGACAGGCAACGATCCTGCGTCTATCGAATTCCGACACTTAGTGGTAAGCATTTCTTATTATTATTCGAGGCATAACACGATATTCTGAGCAAACGCCGGCCTTACAAAGCGCTTTCCGAATGAGAAATCCACAACGCAACTTTTCTTTTATGCAGTGCTTCAGATGTCGTTTCTCCCGCCTGCCTCGTCTAAATGCGCTGAAATACTAATCATTTGCATATTCCAACCTCTTCTTCCTTTCATGTGATTTTGACGTTCGTCAGATCATTTCTTCCTGATGTTGCAATTTTAATGGCCAGCAGTGTATATATATATACATACATATATACATATTATATATATATATATATATATATATATTTGTTGTTGCTGTTAAATTTAATTCAAATCTTCATTTTTCCACACTAATCATTTTAATTTCATTCTCTTTTCCAAAGTAAACACAATTCTCTTTTAACGGATTCTTTCCAAATGCTACTCAGCATGCGGGAATAGCTGACATTTCAAAAAGTATTTGGCGATTCTTTTTAGCGCTACACTGCCAATTTTGGTTACCATCTCAGACCATGCGCAGTAAATCTCCGTAGGGAGGCTTTGCAGTTTTGATCCGCCAGTTTCTTCCCTAAACCTTATGGAGTCATGTCTAGCACTCTTAAAACGTCCTAACCAATCGACCTTTCACCAAAGATCTTGAACGGATATTCCATTTCTTTGCTTTCACGTTATCCAACCAATGGGAGAATTAGTCGCTCGTACCCCGAAGCGTCGTGCGATTTAGCGCCTTCCATATATACGCCTAGTGTTGCCAGGTCCAGGGTCACAAAAAAGCGGGAAAGGGAGTCCCCACCCCCTCTTTCCAACACCAACACCACAAAAAAAAAAGCGACAACAGCTCAAAACTGGAATACAATTATGCAGTAAACCCTATAAAGACGGAACTTGTCTATAAAGGAATCCTGTTGTAAATGTAAATATTTCAACGCCCACATGATAAAGAAAACGCAAAATTATATCTAATAAGAAGAAAAACTGTTTAAAACGAATTTCTGTTTAAACAGGTTTTTCTGTACTAAACAGTGTTGAATTCAGACACTTTATCTCTGGGAGGGACTTCTGTGGCTCTGGGATGGGGACCCATGATAGAGTTCCAAAATCTTCTTGGGGGGGGGGGAGGGGTTGTGACATCTCATTTCTCCGATGGGAATGGGGAATGTCCTCTCGGGTCACCTCCTGTATTCAACACTGGCCGAAATAAATACGAAAATCTTGTACAGTAAAACCTGTGAAAGCGGAAACGCTGGGACTTTTTTTTTATTTTACAGCAGGATTCCGTTATAAATAGGTCTATTTTCACAAAGAATAATGAAAAAAGTACACTAAAACCTGTCAAAAAAGAATCGATATAAACAACAAAAATTTTCGTTTCAGACACTTTTCTTATACGCAGAGTTCTTTGCAAGGTAATACCTTTCTAAAAGGATTTTAAAACATTTTCGTTATTGCTAGGTTTTGTTTTCAGTGGTTTTACTGTTATTATTATTATTATTATATTATACAGCAGACCAGGCTGCCGGGCATTATGCCTAGGAGGTTTTACTGTTTAAGGTTCCGCTAGCTTAAGACTAATGAATAGCACGGCGCGAAAAGAAATTAAAAATCTGTCCATCATGAAATATCGAGACTTTTGGCTTCCCGCTCAGTAATTACACCGGACAAGTCTTAGATCTCCTGAAAATCAGTCAAGAATTAATTAAAATTAATCCCGCATTAATCGAGACACCTATACATCATACGTACGCATCAAACACAATATATATGCGCCAAATGCTCATACATATACACTAGATATGAGATATTTACTTCATATATTCTACAAATACAATAATATGCGTTATATATATATGTCCGATCTTGTATGCAATATATGACTTGTATACAACCATACATATCTTATGCACATATCATATACATGCGTCATATGTTAGTCTAACTTAATCATAAGCGTCCAAAAAACGACATTTATTTATTTATGACTATAATGTTATATATGTAACATAACTTGTCCATGCATAGCTTGTCAATACATATCTCGGTCGCTTGACTATCAATCTTCGGGGGCTCTATAACAAAGAAGTACTTTTCTTTTATTTGTTTCGGTTTATTCATTCTAGATGGGAAAACAAAAAGTGCATTATAATATAAAAAAAGTGTGAAATGTTTAATACTTTTTTTTAAATTATATTTTACACAAAATCCTCATTCTACTTACCCCATTACTACAAGGGGTGATCAAATGAAAAGGTACGAAACGACGTAAAAACGTAACAGTTAAATATTTGCATATTCTGCCATGGGAGAACATAGCGAGAAATCTCGGGATGCGATTTGAGTCTCTGATTGGGATCGGAGCATGCGCGGGCGCCCGCATGCGCAGTAGAGAGCAGAGGCTCTTATAAAAAGAGGCGTCCAAATGATGCAGAAATCCGTATGAGGACAGGATGGCGTTTGCGTTGCAAAATTCGACGATTGAGGAGCAACGAGGTGTTATTCGATTTCTGACAGCGGAAGGTAAGAAACCGGCAGTTATTCATCGCCAGATGGTGACAGTTTATTGGGAGAAATGTATCTCTGACAAGTCTGTCAGAAAATGGAGTGCCCGTTTTCGTGCAGGCCGTGAGAGTCTGGGTGATGACCCGAGACCAGGCCAGACAAACACTGTCATCTCTCCGATGTGTACTGTGAGACACTCCGACGCCTACGCAGGTCCATCAAGAACAAAAGACCAGGGCTGCTCACGGAGGGTGTGGTTCTGCCCATGACAACGCGCGTCCACACGTCTCCAGAGTCACACACATGGAACTGGCCAAGTTCAAGTGGGAGACGTTGAACCATCCGCCCTACAGTCCGGACATGTCGCCCTGCGATTTCCATGTGTTTGGTCCACTGAAGAAACACCTGAAAGGGAAGCGCTTCAACTCGGACGACGCACTCAAGGACGCTGTGAAGGACTGGGTCTCGTCACGGCCTCAGGAATTCTGGGAATAAGGAATCCTGCGGCTTATCCATCAGTGGGATCGTTGTGCTCAGGCCTATGGTGAATATTTTGAATAAAGGCTACATTTGTACCCACCGTGTCGTTTCGTACCTTTTCATTTGATCATCCCTTGTACTTACCACATAAAAAGCATAAAAAACCTAGTTTTTGTTATGTTTTTCTTTAAAATTTGGGGGATTGAATTATGACGTAGTAATTAAGTGAATTACTTGAATAAAATATTTTTATAAACAAATTCACTTCGATATACATATATATATATATATTTTTATAAAGTAAACTTATTCGTTTGAACTAAGTTAAAATGAAATCTTTTTCTTCATGATTTTAGATCAGGGGTTCCCAGATTTTTAGACCGAAGTATCACTAAATAGAAGTTCATACTTGCGCGTACCAACAGGTGACAAACTCAAAGCTGATACAGAAAAACCAGTTTAAAGGGAATATGTCTAAAACGAAATATTTTTCCAGTATTTCGTGCTGCTGTCTGAGGAGATTTTTTTTCTTTGATGTGCCCACTCTGTGGCGCGTGTGCGTCATTAGATATATAATGTTAATGAGAATTTATTTACCCTTTTTATTATCCGTATCCTTTTTTAATGTATTATTCTTTATATTTTTGATGGGTGTGATATGTTTTAATCATAGTCGCCTACCGATTTGTATTGCTATGAATTTGTTTAGGTACATTATTATGCGTCATATGACACAAATGGTACTTTGCTTGACCTACTTTTTATTTATTGATTTATTTATTTTTATACAATAATGTTCTACTATCATATGGTGAAAGATAGTACCCTCTTTTCACATTATTCAGTAGGGGTAAATTATAATCTTATATAAAATATGTCTTTCCGTGCACCATTTTCCGTTTTATGTTTATTTAATTGTTTGATGGGTACCCAACACTAATATGCATCCGTTTTATTTATTTATTTTTATTCATTTTTTTTTATAAAAGTGAAATTTTAATGTATATTGTTATATTTTATCTACAATGATTTTTATTATTACAGTGAAACTCCGATTTTACGTCCCCCGAATCTACGATTTTCCCGCATTATACGTTTTTTTCATCAGGTCCCAGTTTTTCCGTATAATTGTAATGTTAACTTAACCCGGATCGTAAGTTTGTTATTTATAGAATTTCCCGTATTTTACGTTTTATATGGAAAGTAATAAAAGGAAAAAATGTTCTAAAATAAACACTAATTTTTCCTTTTGTGATTTTTTTAAAGCTAATCCACGTTGTTGAACGTTATGTAACCTATGAGCATTTTACAGACTCCTGTCTTCTGAAACTGGTTCCCCCCCCTTCCTTTGTTGAACACCCGCTGTCGCGGACTGCTTGCTATCCCTTCCCTGACACTCCCTTCCCTCCCCCGGACAGCTGGCGGGGAAGCAAAGTACAGAAACAACACACTTTTTTGGTGTAGGAATGAGATGGGCAAGGGGAAGAGACACTCCAGTTAACAATAAGATGGGGTGGCTCATTTCTTTCGTTGGGGAGGGAAAGGTGTTCTTACCCTTCTTCCCGTTTTCAGATTCAGTTGCTGTTTAGCACACGGTGGTCGCATTTCTAACCTTTTTCTGCAAAAATGGCGAGTAAAAAATGCAAAAACTTTTCTGTTTCTGAGAAAGCCGAAATTGTTGAACAATTTGATGAATTTCACGGAACCAAAGTAGCGTTCCCTTAATCGCAAGGAAATCCCGTGACAACCCTGCAATCCATACTACAGAAAAAAGAATGCATTGAAAAATCATCCAGAACATGGGAGAAAAAAGGCCAAGAAACGGAGAACATTGAAAAAATCGCCGTTAGACGAGCTGAAAGGTATCTTATTAAAGTTGTTGAAAGAAGCTCGTGCCGCGAATGAGCCTGTAAATGGCACGATACTAAGAGAAAAAGCACTAGAAATCGCCGATAGGCTTGATGGTTTGAAAGGCTTCACAGCTTCAAATGGCTGGATTGACGGATGAAAAAAAGACACAATCTTGTGCATAGATCGCTTTTGGGAGAATCATCAAGTGTAAATGAAGCTACAACAGAAGACTGGAAGAAAAATCTACGAAATTTGACCAAAGGATACAAACCAAAAGACGTATTCAATGCGGATGAAACCGGACTTCCTTTAACCTCCTACCGGATAAAAATTACGTTGCTAAAGGGCACTCCTGCCATGGAGGGAAGATGTCTATATTGCGTCTTACGGTGTTACTGTGCTGTAATTCTGATGGAAGTCAGAAGCTGACGCCTCTTGTTGTTGGAAAGTCGCGCAACCCACGATGCTTCAAAAACGTGAGAAGTTATCTGACAAAGTACGAAGCAAACAAAAATGCCGTATATAACCAAACCCCTTTTCGAAGACTTTTTGAGCAAGCTAAACAAAAAAATGGAGTTGCAGAATCGTAAAATAATTTTGTTCATTGATCAGTGCAGTGCACACCCGGTTTTGCAGCCGTCTAATGTGCATGTCGAATTTTTTCCAGAAAATTGCCGCCTTGTGATCTCGGCATTATTCGATTTTTCAAGGTTTTTTTTTTTATAGAAAGCAAGTTGTCCGGATAGCTCTAGCTGAAATAGAAAATGGAAACCTAAATTAGAGATCTGCAAGAGCCGGGCTCGGACCGATTTTCATTCACGGCATTCGGGCCGGACCAGGCCTGGTCTCTACTCTTTTTGGGCGGGGCCGGGCCTAACTTTTTTTCTGTATAGAGCCGGAAATGGTTTCATTTCTAGTCTTCCTGGCCCAATTTTTTCAGCCCTAGTTTTGAACCAGTCCGTATGAAAATCATTGTCTTGGCGTGGCCTGGTCCATTCAAAAGTCAGTTAAATGAGGCTTGGCCCAAAAGTTTTTGAAAAAATTCATGCATTTTTAAATCGCCATTATTCTACGCTTAAACATTAAAATTTATTATTTTTAAAGAATAGTAGTTTTCTACGCTTATGTTATTTTTTATACAGCTAAATTAAAATATAGTAAAACGTGTATAAAGGAAACTGCCTATGACGGAACTCTGTTTTAAACTAAAAAAGGTGTTGATGCATGCAAAATGAATATACTAATACGTAAGAAAAGAATATATAATACATTTACACTTGCTAAGAAGGGAACTTGTCTATAACGCATTTTTTTTCTTTTCTATGCAATTCCCTCTTAGAAGTTTTTCTGTATAGCATTTTTCCGATTTTTAACACTTCAATACATAGAATATGGATTAACAGCATTAATGATAACTGAAACATTTACATACAATAAATAGAGATTCATTAAAAAAATAAATATTGCAGCCTGCGGCACTTCTATAAAAATGAAGATTATAAACATGAAAAAAAAAAAGTTAAGATAAATATTTTTGGTATCCTCGTATGAGACAAACTTTTAACCAAATCGACATAAAAATTAATATTTTGTAGAAATTCACTCTGGCTGGGCTGGGCTCGGGCCGAGATTTTATCTTTTTTCCTGACCGGGCCGAACTTTCAATTTTTGTTTCGGGCCGAGCCGAAAATTTTTTTCTATGAGTCGGGCCGGGCCCGGGCCTGGAAATTTCGGCCCGTGCAGACCTCTAACCTAAATGACGACTGAAAATTAAAGTTAAGTATTCTAGAGGCTATGCATTTTATTTCTGCGTCGTGGAGAAACGTTACATAACAGTGCATTTCCCATTGTTTTGAAGAAAGCGGATTTGTAGCATCTAATGAACCGAGAACAGATGAAGAATCAGATGCGGTAGACTTGGAGAATGACAATGAAACAGTTATCTATGACTTCGACAATTACATCCCAGAAAACTTAGCAACATGCGAACTGAAAGAGCTACTGCTCCACCCGTAGCCGACATTATGGCCTTTTCGTCCACCGATGAAGATGAAGAAGAAGAAACTGAAACACAGCCCGTCCCTTCTTTCAATATTGCATTGAAGAGTTTAGAAATAGTGGAAGACTATTTTCTTTCTCATAAAGACCAGGAATAAAACTCTCAACTATTTCAATCCTGGAAGATGCTGCTTTCACTTTGAACTCAAAGACTAAAAACCAAACTCTTTATTACGGATCATTTTCAACCTAATCGCCAGGATTTGCAACTAAATGTGTTAAAATGATCTTAAAATGGTATGTATAATAATGTTCTTTACGTAAAATATAGATTGTAATATCTTTTGAAAGAGTCGTCTTTACTACCTTTAGTTTTTTCTACGGTTTTTTGCTTTCTATGTATTTCCCGTATTTTACATTTTTCCCGTATTTTACGTTTTTTTACTCAATCCCTTGAGAAACGTAAAATCGGGGTTTCACTGTATTATTATTATTATCATTTTTTTTTTATTATTATGTTATATTTTATTTTAGACTTGTAATTCGCTCACAGAACCGATCCAAAGATAAGAGGCTTTTGGCCAAAACATTGATCAAAATTTAATGGTATGTTATTATTACTATTATTATAAAATATTTAAAATAATTAATTAAAATATTTAATGAGCTAATAATACGGACATCTGTTAAAATTTTGACTATAAGAATAAGTTATGTAAAATCAAATATACACACTATGAAAGTATCAAATAAACAATAGCCATAATTAAAATTGGAGATAAATATAATTAGCTCTCACCCAAATAGACCTTGACCAGACCAGTGCTCTTTCCCTTCAAGGGTACGTCAGACTGTCCTTGTGACACACTTATGAATGTTCATCTAATGCACTAAAGTTTGTAGAGTTTATCAGATTCGAACATCACTATTTTCACATTCGTATGTTCATCTAATGCACTAAAGTTTATAGAGTTTATCGGATTCGAACATCACTATTTTCCACATTCGTTCGGGACCTCTAAATGATGCATATTCCTGGAGTCGGTTTTTCGGTGAGATGTTAGCCGAGCATTCAGATCTTTACGCTAATTCTCTTCTTATTCACACTCATTCAGAAGTCCTATCTCATTGATTCGGGAGTTCTTCCTAAGGATTGCAGTACTCTTGCCACTGCGTCTTAAGGGAAGCTATATCATCATTTCCATTCGTGCCAACGATGATTCTGCTTTCTGCTATCGGCCCTTTATTTAGCGTCTCCAGGAGATAAAAGTTCATATCTTGGTGTAGCGATATTATTTCATAAAATTCATCATCTTGTAAAATTATAGTTTGTTGAGAAGGGACCTGGAGGTATTTCCATAGCTCATTATTTTGCCATATTGGAGATTTTAGGTAAAGTCATTCTGGCTTTGGAGAGAGACTAGTCTTAATTTTTAGACCTTGTAAGAGAGGGACGAGACTTAATAATTTTTTTTCATTCCCTTTTTCTTAGACCCAATTTTTTGGGAGGGCTTGTTCGACATAAAGCTATATCTCTTATTGGCTGATCCGTTTCGCTCCCTCATTGGTAAAATCGGAAGTCTCCATGCTGGTCCTCCATACTTGGGCGTGCCTGTTTCCTTTCCCTCTGCATAGCTAATTTTTATTACTCTCGATTCTGACTTCTCGTGGGAATGGTCGCCACCCACGTTGAAGTATCATAAATTCTCCTTCGTTAGTTGAAAATTTATTGCTAAAGCATCATAAATTTTCTGTCCTTCTACTATTCCTCCTATGTCAGAATATAGCGTCCATGCTGCTTGCATTATCGCTAATTGCCTTGTTTACTGTCTGGTCTATTTGGGAATTTTTTTTTATTGCGCTGTTTGTGCACATATAAATATTATACAATTCAAAATTTTCATATTATTACAAAATAAATACAATATTCTTATTCCTTATTTTTTTTACAAACATAGCGATACCTAACAACATATATATATATATATATATATATATATATATATACACATTATAATAATTATTGATTTAAATATACACTGTTATTGGGAGTATATTTTTTTAGTTTAATTTAATGTATTGATTAAATAATAAAGAATTAACTTTCGACAATTAAAGAATTATTTTTGGATATGATTGGATCGTGCAAATTGCCTAATTAATTAAACTGATTATCAAGCTATGTTGTATAGTTTTCTTTGCAACAGTATATGAAGTGTATCATTTTTGGGTAACAAATAAAGATATATCTACCCTATATATATAAAATCCTAATGAAACGAATTTATGAAACGGAAGTATGGAACTGAAGTATGAATCGACTGATTAAACAACTAATTATGTTTCACGGCGATTTCTCCTAAAATATGGAATACTTTGTGATAAAAATAACACCAAAAATCAATATTGATCCGCAGATTTCAAAACTGGTATTAGAATTTTTAAATTCGAATTAGTTTTCGAAATATTAATTTTTTTCTAATTTTATATACATTTTTCTAATGATGGCAACTCAAATTTTAATCAAACAGATATATATATTTTTTATATTTCAGAAAAGGTTGATATGGTAACCCGGCTATTGTTGTTTATTTGATAATAAATGTTTATTTACTTTTATTTCTTTTTACAAATTATATAAATTATTTTGTACTATGATTATTAAATATTTTTTTTATATTTCCTTTAGAAAATAATAGAAAATAATTAAGAAATACAGTACTACTTAGTTATTCCGTCGACCAATTTCGCCAAATTATATAAATCGCCAAAACACTCGCCAGATTATACAAATTGACATAATTTTTATTTTAAATAACGAAAGAACAAATAAATTAGTATAACATTAATAAATATACGAATAAAACCTCAAAATAAAAATCACTTGATGACGTAAACACGTGTAACTTGCTTAAAGTCAAGTGATTGTGACATTTACGATCAACCATTATTGGCATTTAATCTTATAGTTTGGCGATAGATTTTCGGTCGACGGGATATCTAAGGAATACCAAAAATGCATATGTAACTGGTATTTGAAAACGAGGTTTTCGCCAAATTTTCGTAAAAAAATAAAAATCCCGCCAAACTTGCGGTGCGTATCTGGCCAAATATTACCACTCGAAAAAAAAAATGCTAACTGGCGAGTTGAAAAAAGCTATTGGCGAGATTTGCATCCTGCTAGCGTAACAGTACGTAGAATTCTTTTTTGACCATGGCAACTTTTATGTAGTTTTATTCGAAAAAAAAAATTGATTTTTTAATGAAAATGAAAAACTTAGTCCCATATTGGAGCGATTTTTTTCTAACGCTAATGTCATATACGGAAGGGGCACATAATTGGCGCCAAAGTATCGTTATTTTGCTTGATATGGTAAGCCGGATGTTGCTGTTTATGCTGTTGATGCGTTCCCCAAACTGGCGTCGTGAAAAAATCACACCAATATGGGACGTATATGACATCTTTGCCAAACTTTCATATGAACGGCGAAGGGATCAGACCGTATTTGTTTATGGCAGTTGATGACTTGAACTATTATAATATAGATGAAATGATGGCGATAGAATAATATTTGGCGACTTATCACCTGTGCCTGGCTAACATTAAAGTACCAAAATGGCACCTAAGAGTATAAAAAGCGAAGTGGCCCGCCTGGAACTGTTGATGATAGTCACATGACTTAGGTTATTGTTATAGAGATTGTTTTAAAATACGGGAGACAAAGACACTTATACTTAATTTATTTTATTTTAGCTTATTTTCAAATGTTTAACTGATCCTCTTTAATCAAAAACGAAAACCATTGGATGTCTTAACAGCAACTGATTCACCCTTAAATTTTTGCAATCAAAGGGAATTGAATGGAAACCCGTTTACAGGGAGATCTGCACAGCTTTTTTCAGTATAATTCAATCTTCTCTAATATTTTTAAAACCCATCAGATTAGCGTGTTTTTAGATTCTGAGGTGTCTGAACGGGGGGTTGGCGAGCGTAGCTTGCAGGGGGCAGAGCCCCCTAGTTTAAACATAAAACTACTGCATAGCTTTGTTAAACATGGGAAAAAACAGGGCCGAAACTAAGGGGGGGAAGAGGGGGCATGTGCCCCGGGCGCCAGAACGAAGGGGCACCAAATGAAGGAAAGGACCTTTGGAAAGGATCATTTTCTTCTGATGGATTGATGGCTTCTATTATTATGAAACAGCCATTATAAATGAAGTGTTAGGTGAAGATGAAAGAGCAGTCGTAAAAAGTTAGAACTCTGATTTTCTGGTCAGAATGGGAAGAAAAAATATGGCCATAATTTTTTTTGAAAAAAAAAATTCGCACTTGCGTAAGAAATTTCGAAAATTACATTTATGAACATACTAGCGCGTTTGATACGCATTTGCATACTTTTGATAATTATTTTATAAATAAAATATGCAGATAAAAACCACAAGAATAATATAGTTTTAGATATAGTTATATTTTTATTGGGACATACAATCAAATTTTTAACAAAACAAACACAAATCTGATTAAACTGAGCCAAAAAAACCTCTGTTTAACCGTTACAATTTTGTTAGCTGAATTCAAACCATAACGAAACCTAATTTTAAAGTTTCGGTGAAGAGGAACGAGTGTATTTTTTCTTCCAGCTTCAGAGCTGTTCGTTTGATGTAGATTCAAAATTGATATAAATTAATTCATCAATGTTAAATTTATAAATCCCAAATTCCACAAGATACTTTTTATTTGAAAAGTGTTCTTTCAGTTTGTTTTTATATTTTTTCATACTTTTATAGTTTATATCCAAGTAAATACTGCTGCATGCTACTTTATTTATAAAATAATACTGTGTTAATAATGTATATTTTAGGTACATATATATATATATATATACGTATATATACATAATAAATATTGCAGTTTGACGAAATTTTACCTAAGGAATTTACAAATCCGACTTACGCAAAAGTTTACGAAACGCAGAGGCGTCGCAATGGGGGGGGGGGGGGGACACCCCCCTCCCTATATATGTGAACGTGGGAAATTTGAGCTTAGAGTTGGGAAATTATAGATTTTTAAAACACTTTTTATCTTTTTTAAATAAACAGTAAAAAAAAATAATAATTTTTTACTGTTTTGCTGATTACCTTTCTGAGCTCTGTAATAGTAAAATAATTAAACTTTCAAAAGAAATACAAAAAGCAGCGAGACTCAATTTCTCATTATGTTTCTCTGTGCTACGAAAATATTACGAAAATATCATACTTCTACCAGACCTGAATTTCTCTACTGTTGCCCATCAACAGTGTCTCTAATACATTACCTCCAAAACTTTGTTCCTTTCTCAATAATCTAAAAATATGAGATATGATGATGAGTTTCATATGAAGTACGATTATGACTCGTACACAATTGAAGACAAAAACTTTCATTAAATGAACCAATAATTATAATTTTTATGTTTTTAGTTTGAGCATTTTTCTTCGGAAAGATCCCCTCCCCCTATAAGTATCATTATCATAAAACCCACATTGAACATATTATTTTAGTTGGAAAATAGAGCAATTTGTTTCACGTTGGGAAATTTTTGAATTATAAGTTGGGAAATTTTTGAACTCTTTCCCCCGAAAAACTTTGTGTAGCTACGCCCCTGACGGAACGTATTACTTACGTAAGTCGGGGAATGCCTGTACTTAATTTTATGTGAAGTGTTAAAATCTTACTAGCAGTTCGTCAGCTTTTAACACATAAATTATTGAATTAAGCACAGATTTTGGAAATATTTTGAGAACTAATAAAAAAGACATCCTTTAAGAAGAGTAGACACGCAAAAGGAAGTTAAAAACATTAATTTTCTGAGGCGGTATTATATGAATCTATTCTACGCCCGTAGGTTGAACATTAACGAGGGGAATAACTGCCTTATGACTAACAGCCTTAAGGCGATTATAAAATATATGTATATAGTCGGACCCGGTTAAGACGCGATTTCTTTTAGACCCTCGAACATCGCCCGTAAAACTAATGTAATTCATTCCGTTTAATACGCGATCCCGCTTAGTACGCGATAACGTTCTGTCCCTTGCAGCAAAAAACCTCGCTTAAAACGCGAATTCATAGACACAGATATGAATTTATTCCTTCTTCTCCAGTATTGCCAATTTAGTGATTTTTTTAATTCAAATATCTACCACTATTACCAATTGGTAATAAGAGCTTTAGTTAATTATAGGAAGGTGACAATTGCTATTCGGAAATAGTGATAGATATTTTTTAACTTACACTGCTGTTTAAACAAGGCGTATATTACCAGGGCCGGCGACAAATAGCGCGGGGTCTGGGGCCCAACGCATATTGCAAATACCGTCTTCATGCATATTTTCAGGGCTCGCAGCGTTCCTAAAATTTTCGCACTTTTCTACCAGTATTTTAAATAAAGATTCTTCGAGGTAGATTCTTTAACCATCTATAATAGAATTATACAATAAAGGTTATCGTTTTAAAAGAGTGGTAGCAAATTGTGAAAATTTTAGGAACACTGCGAGCCCAGTATTTTTTTAATTGTATCTATCGTAAAATAAATCTACTAAAAAACAACTTTTCAAAAGTAAAAAAAAAGCCAAGCAAAAAAAAAAAAAAAAAAAAAAAAAAAAAAAAAAAGAAAAAAGTGGAAAGTTGTGGCTAAAAAATAGTGTGATATCAAATTTCCAAGCTAATATTATGGTACTTATTTAACATTTTTTATTAAAAGTTTACCATAGGTAAGTCGAGTACCTAAGTATGCGTTGATAGAAAGCCTTTTCTCCTTTACTAAATACATCATAACGTGTTTCTGAAAATTAATTTTTTTTAATTATGCATGATGGGCTTGGCGGCCATCTTTCCATATTTTACACAATTTTCTAAGCACACAAGTACATTGTTAAGATCGGAAATTCGAAATTGTTGCTAAAGCAAACATTTTATGCTTTTAATTTATGGAAATGAGTGCCTAGAAATTTGTGTCTTAAAATAAAGTTGAAGTAACTTCAGGTTTCATCTTATGATTCTCTTTTTTCGGAGGGGGTTAATTAATTAGTTAAAGCAGTAAAAATCAATTTGTTTTTTTTTCTTCAAAATAAAAGACTTTCTTAATTTATCTGTCTGTAGCCAAAACTAAAAGTTCAAAATTCTTAATAATGCAAACATATTACGAGCTTGTCTGCTTAGAAATTTGTGTAAAATATGAAAAGATGGCCGCCAAGCCCATCATGCAAAATTAAAAAAAATTAATTTTCAGAAACACGTTATGATGTATTTAGTAAAGGAGAAAAGGCTTTCTATCAACGCATACTTAGGTACTCGACTTACCTATGGTAAACTTTTAATAAAAAATGTTAAATAAGTACCATAATATTAGCTTGGAAATTTGATATCACACTATTTTTTAGCCACAACTTTCCACTTTTTTCTTTTCTTTTTTTTTTTTTTTTTTTTTTTTTTTTTTTTACTTTTGAAAAGTTGTTTTTTAGTAGATATCAGTTCTTTTTTTTAAACAGATTATATATAATTGAAATAATTCTACTCGCTAAAATTAGTCCTTGTATAGCCTTTATAAGCAGGGAACAAACACAATAGTATACACTTTGTTTACCTATCATTCATTTTTTAGAGTAATTAATAAATTAAAAGTAATGAAAGTCAATTTCTTCTTTCAAAGTATCAGTCTTTCTCAATTTATATCGCCTTAAAATTTTCTATGAAGGATGAAAATTTAGTAAAAATCAAATAGAGTCAAAATAAAATATATATTTACAGTTGGTCTGTCAGTTAATTGTTTGTTCTAACTTTTTTTTTTTGCTGACGATTTTGCAAAATAAATTTATCTTTACAAATACCTACGGAAAATCCGAGAATGAAGCTCCTCAGGCATCTAAAGAATCGAAGATCTGTCTAAAGAAGTAAATCTAGCAATTCTAGACATGATGAGGAAACATTTTTGATAAAAAAAAATCTAAAAATTTAAAGATATAAACTGTACATATAACTTCATCTTCATTTAGATCGTGTTATCGAGAATAAAGAATAAATATGTAATTTTACTCAAGTCTGTTTATCCATACCTATTTGCATAAATGTGAGAATATAATTTCGTATAAAAATTCCCTTAAGTTGATTATATTTAATAGTCTATTATTAAAGCCGCATAAACATTAGAATAAAATTTTTTTGAAGTTAAAAATTGCCTGAAATCTATAGTCTTATCGTTCGTCAAATTTGTTATATGTTTTTTTTAATACCCAGACACCTTTTCTAAACTCTGACAAAAGATCACAGAAATACTGAAATTATCTAAATACTTATACCTTTCTATCGTATTTCATTTTTTGAGTGGGGGAGGGGTGAGGAAGGGCGCTTAAGAACTTCGTTTTGTTCTTAGAATTCTGAATTAATCATTGAAAAGATCTACCTACATAAGTCTTGTTGCAGAATTTTCATTAGGTAAGAGTTGCATCAACTTATACATCATGTGAATATATTAAATTACTTTTGTAAAATACTAGATGGGAGCCATTGATATTTTCAGAGCATTTGCCTGCGTTTTAAACTTAAATCATTTACAACTATTCATTAATTTTCTATACGAATTAAAGAAGTCGTTGTTTCCATGACAACTGTACCTTTCACTATTGCTTGTTTGTTTGTTTGTTTTATTGAACACATAAATATAAGATCACGTGGGGATCACGGCGGGATTTGAACTCGCCCCCACCTACGTTCTCAAGCGATTAGCGGCGTGGTGTCTTATCCACTCAACCACGGTGGGCCACTATTGCTTTATCTAATACCCAGATACTCAAATTTAACCAGCTGCGCTTAGAATCATGCTCATAACAGAGTACATTTATACGTAAGAGTGGTGACACATATGCACAAGTCGTGTACTCATATTCAAGTTTTTGTCCAAAGTACAGTAACTCAGTTTTCATTAATAGACGTGGAAGATTTCGATTAAACTAACCAAAAAAGTTTAAAAACATTGGCTTTTTGATTTGATTTTATTCAAAATCGTCTTAACCAACCAAAGTTAATGTCCGGGATCCAGAGTGTTTACTGCAAACATAAAAAAGTTTTCAAAAATGCAGGCTTCTGATTGATCAATCTCATCGCGCTAAAAGCATAAAATCTATCTTGATCCCGGCCTATTCAACGTCCTTTAAATATTCGAGAAAGCCTTGACAAGTCAGGAAAATATCACACAAAGCAGGCAAAACAAAGAAGAAAAATCATTCATTGGCTCGTTCATATCCACGAGCCAATGAATGATTTTGTTCCTTTGCTTTGCCTGCTTTGTGTGATGTTTTTGTGACGCGTATCAAGACTTTCTCAAATATTTAGGGGGCGTTTGTTTATTTCACCACCATGAAGCTATGAAAGGAGAGGAGCAGACATGTCAATCTTCCCGTGTGAAAAACTACATAAAAAAACGAGTTCTTTCCCTCTCTTCTGCCCTTTTATCTCTCGATTTTGACCGATAGCAGCCCATTTAGCAGTCTCCAGTGCAAGATGCAGCTATATATGGCGGACGCAAGGGGGAGGGTGTTAGCGTGACCAATGACATAATAGGCCAGTTCATGACGTTTAAAAGTCACACGGAGTTGGATCATCTTTACACGATGATTAGTACAAAGCGGTGCGCCGATTTTTTTTTGTGTCCACTGCCGTGTACAGATAATCAACTCCGTGTGACGTGATGAGCTGGCCACACTTAGGAACAGCTTCAAATGACGTCATCTACTTCGAGGCAAACGAAAAAGGACAGGCTACCGCGGCGCTACAGCGTCTAGAATATATAGTGTGGAAATCCAATCAGTCGATCACAGCGATATCTGCAGGATATTTCCCAAAACTCCAAGACAATTTGGTCTAGACGCTGTAACATTTTTTTTAAACGTTTTATTAACTTACATTTGACCTGTATGCTTGGCGTCAAACCCGCTGTAATAATACGATGTTTACTTTGAAATTTGAAAATATATAGCAGATGTCGCTGCGATAATCTCCCTGGATTTCAGCGTCAGTGCACATTTAAGGGATACACTTTTTAGCGGTTCTTGGATAGCAAATTTCCACATTATGTATTCTAGACGTTGTAGCGGTGCATTACACATGTCTCTTTCTTCTTTAAAAAATATCCTGCAGATGTCGATGCAAATGACTGTTTAAAATTCGACATCGTTGTACATTTAAGGGATTCAATACTTCTGCGCTTTTTTAAGTATTGCTGGGATAGTCGATTTCTACAACATATAATCTAGACGCTATAACGGAGCTATAGTTTCTAGAAGATATGGTTTAAAAATCGGCTTATTAAAAAAGTGCTAAAAATTGTATCCCATAAATGTTGAACGAGGCTGAACGACGAATGTCGATTACAGCGACATATGATAATTCCAACATAACTATTTCAAAAGAAAACGTTTCGCTCAGAGAAGATCTAGAAAATGTTGCTCCTATCGACATTTGTCATTCAGTATTTTTCAATATTTATGGGATTCAATTTTTAGCACTTTTTAAAGAATTACTGGAGGAGAAAGAATAACTAATTATAAAGAAAGAATAATAAAAAATTACTAATAGCCGGTTTCCACTCTATGGCCGTGATCTAGGTATATTTTTCTGTGTTATCGTAACGAGATTGACCAATCAGAAGCCAGAATTTTTGCTAACTTTTCACTGTTTGCAAAATTGTACCTGTATCCCGGTCTATATTTCTAGACGCTATAACTGAGCTCAGGAATAGTACAGAAAGCAAACTCCGTATTTTGATACATTAAGGCCGGGATCTAATTAGGAACAAGTGTGTCTCTATAACGAAGTAGCGACATACGGCCAATAAATGTTTATTGGTAAAAGTGATAAAAACAAATCCTTAAAGTTCTTTGCGAGCATGCCATTATCGTCAGGTTAATGCATGCTGAATTATTTCCCTAGTCTAATAGAGATCGTCCATGCGCGTATCTTCTAATGGAGGATATTCCAAATATGGGTTCGAGGCTGAAAAAGTCACGTGGTATCGGTAATTTACCCAAAGAATTTCTAACTGATAAGAAGGGAAACAGGAAACTACACTGTTAAAAATATCGTGAAAAATTACCTCGGTTCTTACAGGTTCTCTATTTTCTGACCAATGAGAACGCTACATAAACGCCTATGAAGCGTTCTCATTGGTCAGAATACAGATAGACTTTAAAAACAGAGGTAATTTTTCACGATATTTTTAACAGTGTACTACTGCTTTCTCCCATGAACTGTTTCATTGGCTAGCGGGGATTTACATTACGCAGACGGAGCCTTCCCTTCTTTACGCTAGGCGTTCTTGCCTTGACCATGTGATCATAACGTAGATTGAATATCCTCTATTCAAGAAAGCGGATTGCCGTACTTTCGACAAAAGCTTGAAATGAGCATGCCTCCTGTGCATATATCACCACTCTTATGTATAAAGGCTCTATGTTATGGTGTTGTTTCTGATACAGCGCCTAGAATACCTAGTGTGGAAATATGCTATCCAAACAGTTCTAAAAATTTGTATCCCTTAAATGTGCGACGATACTGCTAAAATTTCAAATGTCGATCGCAGCGACATCTGTGGGATTTTCGTATTACTATTATTACATTGTATAGACTAGCAGTTTCTTGCAGTTGTAGAAAATATCCTGCAGATGTCGCTGCGATCTGCATATTACAGCAGTATCATTGCACATTTAAGGGATACAATATTTTAGCGCTTTTTTAAGTATTACAGAGTTAGCCGATTTCAACACTATATATTCTAGGCGCTATAGTTTCTGAGCGCTGTTGGTTAAATTTCGATATTCGTGTTTTAGAGTGAGCAATAAAGAAAAGTACTAAAACTATTGAAACAACAACTTCTTTTATATTGAAATGTATAGCAAAGGAGTTCAGAATCAATGCCTTAAATAGTTTCGAATACGCACTGTTGTTATGACATCAATACCCTTCCTGGATGTGGAAATGCAAAATTGTGTTCAACATAAATGGCCGCAATCTAGATAGATTTTTCGCTGTTAGCGAAACGAGATTCATTAATCAGAAGCTTGCACTTTTGCGAACTTTTAGCTGTTTGCAGCAATGCAGGCTATTGATTGGTGAATCTCGTTTCGCTAACAGCGAAAAATTCATCTGGATCCCAGCCTAAATTTCTGTAAACATTGCACTTCATCCATGGCACTAAGAAAATGACTCAAAACTTTTATGACATAGGCCGGGATCCAGAAGCAGCAAAAATTCTCAAACATTCTGGCTTCTGATTGGTCAAACTCATTTCGCTAACAGCGAAAAATCTATCTGGATCTTGGCCATAGTTTTCTTCGATGAAATCAATGCAAAAGGATAATATAAAATATTTTAAAAGACTTCTAAAATGATTTGGCGGGTTTATCGCTGTTTGGCATAATTTATAAACTTTAGAATTAATTAACAGTTTTTCGCTAATTAAGAATAGAAAATTTGTGTTTTTAAAGCTGAATTTTACAAAAGCACGTAGATTGAGTAAATATCTGTCCAAAAATTCAATCCTTACTTTTTTATGTCCATTATTTAAGTCTCTACCTTGATTGAACCATAAATTGTGACGAAGAAAATAAATCGATCATTTTCAGTATCTCGACGTTATTTTAAAAAATCTATATCTTTGTTTATAATTAATTTATGAGTATGCATTTGGTCTCAAATTGAAGATCTTTTCTATTAGGTCCTTCTGGTTTTGGTTTTATTTTTCTGCGATGATTGGTTCTTTTGATATGGGAAATTTTACGCTGGCATGTTTGGTTGTTTTAACATGGAGAAGTTGTCATCAGTATAATAAGCAGTTACGGTGTCTTGCGTTTGATTCTTGGCGTTTGTTTGTTTGGCGAGGTTAGCATTTTTTTTTTCAGCTTGGCTTGGCAGAACGACCGTCCTGCTTGATATAATTATAGATGAAATGATAAAAATTAAATATTTTTTAAACTTAATATTCAAAACTTCTAACTTATTTTCCTAATGTGAAATCTGATTTTAAAGCTAAGTTCTATCTTTGACATATTGATTGATGTAATGAATACTTAAAAATCATAACAAGTTTCAGTTAAAGTAACCATTATATGATTGTTAAAAAACCCATAACTAGCAATTATCTTTTCCCAAGGTTACAGCTATTAGATTCAGTTGATTGCTTCAAGTGAACAGATTTTATTTAAAAAATAATTTTTAATGAACTTCCTCCATATTTGACAGTTATTTATTAGATGTAGAACATATAAATCGAATTAAATCAGTATATTAGCAGATAATTTCACAATAATGTCAAAATAAGTATTTGAAATGATATAAATCTTAATTAAAGTCTCTCTAGCTGACATTTATTAAAATATAAATAATCATTAATGTTAAGGGTGGTAATTAATTTTAGTGGTGCAGTCAAGCTGATGCAAGACATGTGTAATCTCAGAAAACCCACCATTAAAATAGTTTTAACCAATAAAATTAAATTTTACTCCCTGTTTGACAGGTCTGCCCATACTGTCAGAAATAATTGGAACTAACCCCTTTTTATACTCGGGAACAGAGTTATTAAAAAAGGAGTCATTGTCTCAAGACAGTAATGTTAAAAAAACTGCCTCAACTGAGGCTCCTAACCCCCTCCTAAATGCGCTAACTGCTCTTTAGAGCACCCCTTCCTCTTACAAGGGTTGCTTGAAATTCCCTGTAAAACTACAATTTCGAAAATCTTATGCAAAAGTCGCTGCTGCGTCTAAAAATCAAAATTCTGTTAAAAAATCTCAGAAAAAAAAAGATTCTAAAACAATCCCACCATCCACCCAATTAAATTCATCTGTAAGTAAAGCTCCGCCTCCAACTCAGCAGCTTTATGAGCTGCATGAATTCTCAGATTCTATCCCACAGATTTTATCCCACTGAGATTCTACTTAAAATCAAACAAGAACTTAATGTAAACTCTGTACAAAAAGAATAATAAACCAGATCCCAAAAACGCTACTTCGTATTTACTGGGTCTTCAATAGGCCACGAACAGTTATACCCAAATCTTTAAAACCCACGAACAGTTATACCCAAATCTTTAAAACCCACAAACAGTTCTACGCCAACCTAAAATCCACGAACTGCTGCGCGAGAAAGATATCGGGACGCGTGTGAGTTTGAATTTGAGTTCCTTACAAGGATAATAACAATATTGTATTAAATATTTCTTTTTTGCGTTTACGGTTACTTTCAGGATTATCAAATCTGTTCATTCCTCCACAATTGTATCAACTTTGCCTTAAGGAATAAGGTTCACACTCAGTTTTTCTCAGGAAAGAGCACTTAAAAACAAATCTAGAGCAAAAATATTACTATTTTATATAGAGGAAATGCTATTTCGAATTGTATAGAACGACTTGGGGCCTACAACAAGACCCTAATTGACGCAAGGATCTGGGCAGCTGCCCCGTTTGCTCAATGATTGCGCTGACCTGATCATAGCATAGATGAAGCTTGGTTCAATCCTATCCATAACTTCATGCACTTTCCGATGGAAAAAAAAAAAGTAAAAATCACACCTAAATTCGTTATTATAGCGCCAACTTTAGGCCGATTTACTCCAAAATTTTATACAAACCTAGACCAATATTATATCTGAATAAAATTTCGTCGAAAAATATTCATAAATTCTTCACAGAAACTGCAAAAATTCGAGAAAATCGCTATCACCGCGCCTCATTTTGGGTGGAATATTCCAATTTTCAACTGGGACCCCGTGGTCATGTCGCCAATAGTCAAAAACGTATACTATGAAGTTTAATTCAATTCTATACATAACTTAGTCTTCATACACTTTCCGATGATACAAATAGGACACACAGACATTTTGTAAAAATGTGTTTATCGGGATCTGTGATACGTCTAATCCGTAACCCTAAAACGTCTAAATCCGTTAAAAAAAAAATTCTATTGCATTACTTTTTACTATTACCGACAGAAAAAAAGTAAAAATTATTACAAAATTTAAATAACATTTTAATTTACAACTCACACCGTAAATTGTGAAAAAAATTATATTTTAAGAAATTATCCTTCACTTTCGTTTCAATAGTCATTAAGTCATTGGAAATTAAAATCACAAGGCTGCTGATAACATCATGCAGCTGGTGGTATTAATGTATGAACCAGGTCTGCGAGTCGGGGGTCTCCCATAGACTTCTCCCGCTTTTTTGACGGTCTTCCAATGAGCCCGTTTCCTCAAACCTGTTTATCATATGTAGGTGCTGGTCATGAAATACGGGGAAAGAAAAAACTAACAATAAATAAATAATATTTTTTTTTTCATGTTTCATTATTTTAAAGAAAGTATCTTTTTTTTTTTTTTTTTTTTTTTCCATCAGTTTGTATTCCAAAGTTGAAGGAAATTCGTGAAAAGAAATTTCTGGATTTTTTTTTAGTTAATCGTAAGTGCAGGCCAGGCAGTAAGGAACACAGCAATGAGTCGGTTTTTATTTTAAAAAAATCAAAAATCGCAATTTAAGTTAAGTTATATCTAAGAAAAGGAATGTGTGGAAGGCAAATTTTTCATTAGACACAGTAGGTAAAAGCGTCCCCTAGAATTCTCCGGAGAGAAACACTGATTTCCCGAAAACAAAGGGATTTCGACTTTTTGTTACGGCCGTATAAGGGGAATCGAGTTTGGCTATGCATAAACACACTTCAATTTTCCTTTTCCAGTTCGTAAAAAATCATTTTTCTGAAACCAGTTTAGCACATTCACGGCGGGAAACGAGAATTATCAATTTCATTCAAAAAACATCATTGACTCAGGGCGTGGCTTCTACCTTACAGCAAATTCATTTATATCATGTTGTCCACATTTTTTTAGATTGTAAGGCATTTTTTACTAAATTCATACATTGAAAGATACTTAGCGATGCATAAACTTGGGAAATCTACTTAGGACACCAATTTACAAAAGACTTTCAGAACAGGAAAGAGCTTCTACTGTTTTAAAATTCAGATTTGATAAAAATTGCCCGTCGGCAAAGTGTTAACAAACAGGGGGTTATTCCGCAGACACGCCCCTTAACGACCTTAACACGTCTATTGACAGTGAGTTGTAGGGAGAAGATGGCTATCAAGGCCGAGCCAGAAATATATTTCGGAGGGGGATTTGTAATCCTAAATTTAACTCTTATTTTAAAAATATACTTTTTTACTAATTTGACATTTTTAAAAGGTTTATCATATTTTATTATGAATTCAAGTAATTAAATAAAATAAAAATTGAATTTTTGAGTCTTTTTTATTGAAAACAAATTTATAATTTCATTTGTGTGTTTATGCTGCTTCATCGATGTTGTTAATGTCAATTGATGTTTTCGGAAGGACATTTTACACATGTAATTCAAATGTTTTATAATTTAAAATGTCCTCCAAGGAGCTATGTCAACATATTCATGTTTGTGAATATTTAAAATAACACTCACTACATTCTTCAAAAGTTCCTTCTTTACAAAATCGATAATACAGTCGAACCTCGTTATCCCGACACCCGATTTTCACGTCACTCCGCTTATCACGTCAGTTTTTCAAAGTCCCAATTTTCTGTGTATGATTTTAATATAAATAAACTCCGGATTTTACGTCGTTGAATAATTTTCAACTCCGGATATGCCGACGGTTTAGGAAAATTGTCCATTTTTCATCATCCATCTTATAAGAACGAAAATTAAGCGGTAAGAAATGTCTTAGCCAAATTTTCCACAAAAGTGTCTAAAATACCCATTGAGATAAATGAGAAATTTTACTTCAGTCCTTTATCTGAATAAATAAACTCGCACACTGTGAATGACCCACTTAAGCTCAAGATAGACGTATCAGTCAACTCGCGGTCTTCTTGTTCTGGTCAGGTGGCGCTTTCTTGTGGTTTCACGGTGTTTTTTATCCGACTAAAACCGAAGCATTGCATTGCATTGAAACGATCAGAAATTATCTAACAACCATTTCTGAAACAACGAACATTGATTACAATTCATTGTATAATATTGATTACAATTCATTGGATAATACTGAAAAAGAATTATAGGAAGCATATCTAGGGACAAGCAAACCTTAATTCATCAATATTTCATCAAACAATAAAAAAACAAGTCATCATAAATCGGATTTTTATACTTTTCAATTTTGTTTTGTGTTTGTTTTATAACAATGTTTTATCGCTTAAAACTGCAAGAACAGTTATGAATTTAAAATTGTCTTAAGTTAATTAAAAATACAGCTTTTTATAAACATATTTTTCTCCAACTCCGGTTATCGCGACACTTCGCTTATGACGACACTTTTTTCTGGTCATTAGAGTGTCGGGATAACGAGGTTCGACTGTATATATCAGGATGTTTTAGTCATTTTAATTGACAGCGTTAACATTCGCTATTTACAAAGTTTCATTCCTAAAAAGTCGTATGAATTTCAAAGATTTTGTTGAAATTTCATTCATTTTTCCAGCATATTGACAGAATCAAACAATAAAGAGGTGCTAGCACAGAATTGGATTTTTTAACTTAATGATCTCTTGATAATGGTACACTTATAGTCATTCTGGCAAAAATTTTGGAGGGGGATCAAACCCCGGTGATCCCCCCACTGGCTACGGCCTTGATGGCTATTGAATTAGTCTCCGGCGCTTTTGATATTTTGATTGACTTGGCGTTTCGGGTGTTTTGCTCGTGCAAGAGTTGAAAAGGAAAAACTCCCTATCTATATTTAAACCACCAGATCTCAAACGGCTGTTTTATATAAAAATCATGCTGTATATCCCATACTTAATAAATAACCTTACACAGGCAGCTTCACTTTAGTTAATTACAGGGATACATTTTACGCGTTACATCCACTCTATAACGTGCATAAATATTTCCCTATAACAATTTTTCATACATACAAGAAATATAAAAATCCCTTTTTCAAGAAAGGAAAGGAATAGTTCAAAGTTATATTTCTAGGACAATTAAACTTTGAAACAGAAAACAACTAATAAAAAGTTACAATAAACAAATATTAAACTCACACCAGTAAAATGAATTAGAAATATTTTATTTTTTTTGAAGGCATTTATCTTTATGAACTTCAAATTAATTCTAGTCCATCTTGTAAAACCACCATCCAACGGAAGCGTAAGGTAGAACTTTGAAAAAATTCGCCTTTCTTTCTGGAGTGGAGAAAGGGCAAAACAGCACAGAGTTCTTCCCTAAACCTTATAGTAAAGGCTATCGGGAGAATAGGCCAAAGAACGTAGAAGAACGTTCTTTGGATAGGCTCCCTACCTGATAGCTTCTTTTCCTCTTCACTTGGCGATTTCATAGCGACTTCGCCAAATAGTGAAATAACACAGTGAGAGCCTTTCCCTACCATCTATACCTTCCTTAAAACTGGTTTATGAGTTTTATCAATCGACGTGCTTGCCGATTGTGTTTATTAAACGCGTATGATTAAAATTAAGTTTAATAAAGGAATGAAGTTTAGCGCAGAATATAGTTACGAGAGAGAGGGGACAATATTTATTTTATTTATTTATTTTTTTTAAGTAAGGGGGAGTATTATTTTAAACCGCAGACTAGAGAATGAATCTGGGGTAGAAGTGGACATTTCAGTGATATAATATGATAATTTAGATTATTACTGCTATTGTTGCTATTTTTACCAGTAAGACAAATGCAAATTTTGATAAGAACTTATATCTTGATAATTTACTGTTATTGGAAACACAAATGCTGCCGAATATTAAAAAAAAAAATCCAGAGATTGTATAAAATTATAATTAGAGCAACCATTGTAATCATTTTTGTGCTAAATTATGTGTGATTTTTTTATGATTTTTATTATTTTCGTGGATTTTATGAAATATAAGAAATTTTATCAATATCAGGCACCTCATATTAATTGAGTTTAACAGTATTAAATATAGTACATCTTTTATGATTAAGTAACTGCTCTGCTCAACAAGCGCAAAACGTTTTGACACATTTACAAATTCCTTTTTAACGGAAAGATATAAAATTGGGAAGCCTGGCCATGGAAGCGAATTGGAATTGAACTGTTTTTTCTATTTTTTGATCAATCAATTACCTATTGCGTTATAAGCCATTTTGATCACGTGACAAACACATTTTTCGCCCGCTCTTGAGTGCTCTTTCTTCCTTCGCGCGGAAATTCGGTTCAAAACGCCCACTTTGACACTATTTTCTGAAAGATCTATTGCGTTTGCAAAAAATGAAAAAAAAAAAAAAAACAGGTCAATTCCTTAGTTTCTGAACAACGACACCGGCTAGTTTCATGCATTTTCGAAAAAAAAAAAAAAAAAAAAATTAAAACTTACGTCAGAAAGTTCGGTTTGAGAAGCCTTAAGACAGAAAATAAATCTTATTTTGAGTTCCTGTTGCTGCATTACTATAGTTGCAGCATTAATTATTTAGATTAACTATTTACAGTATAAAATTTTATGAAAACAGATTTTTATTGCTTATTTTATATTAGCGGGTGGATTAAAACACTGCTAAATAATGAGGATTCGTTTTTGTAAAATTTTATCTCTTTTGTCACACTCTCAGTTCTCTCTTTTTTCTCAGTTTGTCACACATTAATAATAATTTTTTTTTTTCTTTCAAAAGTGGATCCAAAAAGGAGTTTATGGAGGTCATGATCCTCTTTGAACAATTAATTTTTCGCTATAAAAACATTTAAAAAAGTAAATACATATTAAGAGTCCACCCTACCCCCTCTCCTTCCCAGAAAAAGAAAAACAAAATTAACTGAAGAATGCAAATATTTTGATAATCAATGAAGTGATTTAAAACGAAAATGCATGAAATTTGCAGACATTGCCATATAACTAATTGTTCCCTCATGAGCTTGTTAAGGCTGTTCTCAAATCCAAAGGATCAACTTTCTGACATAAGTTTTAAATCATTTTTGTTCGGAAACGCATGAAACAAGAAGGTATTTTTATTCAGAAACTATGTCATCGAACTGTTTTTTCTGTTTTTTTTGTAAACGCAATAGATCTTTCAGAAAATAGTGTCAAAGTGGGCATTTTTAACCGAACTTCCGAACGAAAGAAGAAAATCCAGTCAGTAAGGGGAGAAAAATGCCGTGTCAGATGATCAAAATTACTTATAACTCAATAGGTAATGGATTGATCAAAAAATGGAAAACACAGTTCGATTCCAAATCGCTTCCATAGGCAAGTCTTCCAATTTTATATCTTTCCGTTAAAAAATGAATTTGTAAATGTGTCAAAACGTTTTGCGCTTGTTGAGCAGAGCAGTTCAGAACAGCCTTAAAGGATTTTTCAAAGGCTCTTTTTTTTATTCTGTTGATAAAATATCTTTACAGATTATTATTTTTTTAATTATTATTATTATTTTCACACCATTTTAGAAATTAAGAGAATTTATGACTTTAATCAATGACTTAAAAAACTACATCAAATTTTTAAAACTGCGATTTATATAATTTAGTTAAAATCTCTGATACTATATCTATAGCAAATTTACTTAATATTTAACATTTTTATTTTCTCATCTCCATGAAATTTCTGTAACAATTGGATTAGAGGTCAAATATTTATTATTTCACTTGAGCAATATTAAATTATGAAATTGACGCTTAAAATTCTTCGAACTAATGAAACTTTTCGCATTTAAAAAATCATTTATTTATTTGTAAAATCTTGGTACTAATTTCGAAGTTAAATTTACGAGAGATGAAATATTTTCTATGACACAGAAACTTCTTATTAACTGCATACTGAGTTTTCGATTTGATGTACTATTTTATTTATAAAAAAGTTTATAGATATATTCATATAAAATATTCCACACTTCATTAATATGTTATATCACGAGAGAATTGATATAGTTGAGTTGGAATGGTTTATCCACATTAAATAAATGTTAATTAACTTTTAGAAATAGAAAGGATGATATACTTTTATAGAAATTCCGCTTCAAGTATCAATAGGTCTAATTTTATTGTTACTCGCAAAAATTATATCATTAAACAATTTTATCTACACGTCAAATAAAAACTCTAATTAATTGATGTCCTCTTTATGATTATATTATTTAATTATACAGACAAAATATAAAATTCAGCTGTTGTGTGTTGTAATTACAAGCGTGAAATTTTGCAGAAATTTGAATATAAAAACATCCCTAAAACAAAGCTAATCATCGCACATATTTTATATGCAATAACAGTTACTATTAAATGAACAGTAAAATAAAACGTCGAAATAAAAATAACTTGATGACGTAGACACGTGTAACTTGCTTAAAGTCAAGTTAATGTGACATTTACGATCAACCATTATTGGCATTTAATCTTATAGTTTGGCGAATGATAGATTTTTGGTCGACGGGATAACTAAGTAGTACCAAAAATACATATGTCAATCGCTGTTTTCGTCTTTGACGTAGACATGTGTAACAACATTTCAAAATAAGCTTATATAAAAGGAATTAAGTAAACAGTCTTTGTCTCCCGGTATTTTTTAACAAAGCGAAAAGAAAGTTCTTTTAAATAAGACTTTTTAAATTAATCGTTTTTAATCTGACGTAATTTTGACCAAACTATTCTTTCTCTTTTTAATATTCACGTGAAAATGCTTGTGTTAGAAATGAAATATTATTTGCGCTTTCCTAACAAAAATAGTTGAAAAGTATCCGCTCAAAATATCAAATAAATGTCTAGCGCAATTTCTGAATTTAAACCTTTTTGCAATATTATTTTGTATTCATTTTATATAATAACTGTAATGTGACGTAAATATGACGTAATTTCTCCTATTTAAGACTTCTAACGCATGTTAATAAATTTATCATTTTACAAATTCCTTTCTCTCTTAAAATTCACGTGTAATTATAGTTTTTATGACGTAATTTTTAATAAGTTCCTGCTTTTTGTACATTAATTATTTACTTCTAATTCCAAATGTTTTTTCTGTTTATAATAGTCACGTGTAAATAAATTTTTAATTTATTTACAAGTATAAATATTTTTTTTTTTTTTTTTTTTGAAGCAAACATTATTGTTTCCACTGTTTATACAGTTGGCAACAGTTTAAATTAATATCACTTTCTAAAATCTGTAAAAAATATCTCTAGAAATGCTGAAAATTTGAATTTAAAATAGAAATAAAACCTCAAAAAAAAATTATCAGCGTGAAATATGTACAGTCGTGGAAAAAAAAAAAAGTAAACACCCCCTACTAACTCCTCAACAAATCATCATAGAAGAAAGTTACTGGTACCGAACGATTGGAAATAAAGTCTACTTTTAAATGATGTATATAAAATATTCTTAGGGGGTCATCTACATATTAAAACGAATCCTAACTTCATTTTTTTCAATGGCAATACCCAATTTTAACGAGATATTTCAAATCTTCGGTTCAAACTATGCCTGGACACCAAATTTCAAGTCATTTAAATGATAAGTTTTTGAATTATAAACATTCAAAATTTAGTGCTTCTAATGTTAAATTATATTTTCATATTTTTATTTATATCTCCCGAAATTATGCTCCTAATGTGCTAATTTTTTTTGTGGTAATAATACTAATATACCCAAACATAAATAAGCTGAATTTGCAATTTTTTATAATTTTATAATATGAATTATGAAATTAATATTCGAAAAAATTATGAATTGCAACCTACAATTTTTTTGATGGATTTAGATTTATTAAGTCCTGCTTTATGGAAATTCAAAAATTTCACATTTTTCTTCCAAGTAGTTTTCAAATTATGCTTAAAAAACGGCAAAATGATGGTTTAAGGGGCCGTCTATGATGGAAGTGAGTAGACATTTTGAAATTTATTCTGCCGTACTGTAATCTAACACGCTTCATTGACTCCTTGAGTGGCGCTTAAGGTGCCTTGATCAAGGAAGCGGCTCTCTTTGTTAATAATCCAGTACGGAACTTCAATTTGGATACCGCCCTTAAAATACGCTCGTTTTAAAATAATTAATTTCTCGGAAACTTATGGTACGAATTGCATAAACATTCGTTTTTAGGCTAATTGAAGGGTGTAGAGTTCATTTATGCTGTCAGAATTGGGTACTGCTATTGAAAAAAACAAAGTTATGGTTCGTTTTTATATGTAGGTGGCCCCCTAAGCAAATTTTATATACATCATTTAAAAGTAGACTTTATTTCCAATCGTTCGGTACCAGTAACTTTCTTCTACGATAATTTGTTGAGGAGTTAGTAGGGGGTGTTTACTTTTTTTTCCCACGACTGTACACTATATTGCCATTAATGACCGGCAACTTTCAATTTTAGACATTTTGTCGAGTATTTAAAAATATACTTGACAGATTCTTCTGGAATTACAGGATTGAAAAGAACAGATACAACTTCATATTTAGCAATGTCGATTTGATAAGGGGGGCAATTAGGGGGCCAAAAAAATCAAAGACAAAAATAATATTTGGGATCACCCTGTAAAATAAAATGCTCGAAATGATCTATCGCTACCGAATATAAATAAACAGACATTGTGCAATATGTGTATTCGTTTGTGTAAGAATAGCATGCATATTAAGGGAGATATAGCGATTTATTTAAAAAAATTAACAAATTCTTGCATGTTTTTTGCTTATAACATGCAGGGTTCTCAACCAAATTCAACTCCGGTTTCAGAAAAATTGAGAAAATATAGTAGAAACAATATAGTGCAATTGGAATATAAATATATTAAATATTTTCGGAAATATGAGCAGTTGTATGAAATAATTTTTATCTGCGTATGCGCGAACGATAACAAGGATAATTTTACATAATTTAATTTTTAAATAATTTTTTTGATTTTTTTTTTTTTTTTCATTCTGGCTTTCGCTAGAGAGTCTTTCATTCGGGACGTGGCTGGGCACCTGGGAATCTTGCTTCCGCAAAAGAGTCGGAGTAGAGTAGAAGGATGAAGGGTTGCGGACGAAGATGGGCCGCTCGCCGCGGCGGTTGACCCCCCGCCCACCCCCAACCGCCACCGAGACTAATAATAAGCTAGAAAAAGCAAGGGGTCGTCGTGTAGCTTCATCGCCCCGAGCCCCAGGAAGAGCTGACGTAGTTGTGATCATAGTAGCATGCTGCTGTTTTCGCTCCTGATGAAAGCGTAAAGTTTTCAGGAACGGGGTAAGCTAGAGCCTCGTGCTATATGTCTTTCTGTTCCTCTTTAAATGCTCTTCAAAATGATATCTAGTATGTGCATTTATGAGTAGGGGTTCAGGAGATATATATAGTTAAACTTTCTTCTTCTTTACTTTCGATTTCTCCTCGAACCAGGTTTTGCCACCTATTCAACTGCTTCTTGTGCCCCCTTAACAATCTTGAATATTCTAAAACTTGACTAATTTAGAATCTATGTTCTTTTGTGATCATTTTGATGTCTATTATGTCCATTGGAGTGTATTTTTTCATAAAATATTAACCCATTAAAGACCATGCATTTTTTGTTTACATGAACCATTTTCAATTTAAGGTGTTTTAAACATGTTTAAAAGATATATAAAAATAATTGATAATTAAAAACAAAGGCTCATTTTGTGTTAATTAAACTATGCTGATTAATTTGGTACCATTTGTATTATGTTTTCACGAAAATCTAACCCTTAAATATCCAATTTAAAACGTGATGTTTTCATGTTTTTCTCCCATGGAGATAACATGGGAAAAATAACGGAATTCCATTACACTTTTGACCATGTTAAGTCACCTTTTTTGCTTTTTAATGGCTCATTTGACCTTCACTAACTCCTAAGCTCTCTTTCAAGCCCAATCTTGTAACTCTAAATTATTCTTTTCTAAAACTTTTAACATAAATTCTCTAATTTACTTTCAAATTTCTAGAGCCATTTTCTTTTTTTTGACACTTTTCAGATCCCTTAAAAACAACTTAAACTTACATAAAACTAAAAACTATTGTTTCATTCATCTTAATTATAGTTCGTAGATCACTTTAGTACCATTCGTTTTAAACTAACGTTAAATTTTAACCCTTTATTCTCAACATCAAAAACTGCTTTTTTTGTACTTTTTTCCCATAGACTTAACATGGGATAATCAATGGAATTCTATTGTTCTAAAAACTATCTAAAAATGCTCAAACTGTAAATATATTGTAATTTTAATCTAGATATGAGTCCTAGCTTTATTTTGATACCAATTATGTTGTACAATATTGTGATTTACTATGAAAAACGTTTATTTTAAAAAGTGTACTTTTTTGAGTTTTTGAGAAATTGAAGTAACCCTCATTCCCGTAGGGAAACATGGGATTTTGGAGGCAAATTCCAATGTTTTAATATAGCTAGATTTTCACTTTTTCCAAACTTTTCTGAAAAACTAACGCCAGATCTCGATAATTTGAAATTTTGGCTTTTCTCCGCCTCCACCCATGTTTCTCTAGGATGATTTAATAATTTTTAATTGAATTTTAAAAAAGTGTCAAATTTTTGGATTTTTTTTTCCCGATTTCCCATAGGATTGTGTTAGGTTGTTTACTTATTGAACTTAACTTTTCAATTATTACTTATGTTCCGATCTTCTAACAAATTACATATTCTGAAAGTCGAATCTTTGAGCTTTTAGCGGTATAACTTGTTTTATTAAATTATATCTCTACGTATTTTTAATTTTAATTTTAAAATTGACAATTTTTGATCTGGAGCGATTGGGTGGACACTGGTTGCTCACATACAGTCTGTGCCCAATAAGGGCAAATTTAAATTAATGCTATAAAAAAATTGAACTTGAATGGGCTGCCTTTAAAACTGAGTAGCTACATTTGACGTCATACCTGCTCAAAGATTGATGATTGGTCGGATAAATGTAAATAACAGCTAAAATTATCCGACAGCCAATGTTTTTGAAATTTTCATCAAAGTTATACTTGTTAAAATGATACCGGATTTCTCTATGAAGGTTTTTAATGGTTTTGTTGGGGTTTAGTTGGGCTTCTGGGGTCTTGCCAAGGTTTTAGATATAACTACTTAGCCTTTTACACGGGCTAGTATTTCGCCATTATTGGCCACGAATTTTTCCTATGGGAAAGTTATTGGTAAAATTATTGAAAAACTACCAGTTTTATCTAGGACTTTATTATGAATACCATTTAAGGTTTATAGAGTCTTTAGAGGTACGCTCATGGTAAAACTTAAACAATCTCACAAATGTGGGATGTTATAGATTATCCTCCATTTTGTTTCTTAAAAGAGTCCACATAAAGCCAATACATAAATAATCCATAATAAAATAGTAAATGTTAAAATTAATTTTTTTTTTCTTTCGATGGCAACATGATTAGGAGAGTCATCTTCAACTTTTAGATAAAAAATTATTTAGCAGGATTGCCATCTAAACACTTAAAAAGTCATTTTGTTTTTAATGGGTGTTTTTTATATTGGAAATTTTGCACAAAATGCTAAATAACTTGGAAATTACTGATCGTAGGGGTTTTTTGCTGTGCCAAGATCAGCTGCGGGCCGCCTAAGTGAACTTTTCCCCCCTCGTCTATTCCACTCTTCTGTTTGTATCTAGCTCAATTAGGGGCCGTTTGGGGAGGGGCTAAATGGGGCCCTTCGTTATTATTGCTGTTATGTTTGTATCTGCCACATCAATTGTCACATTTTCATATCTACTATTATTCATACTACTGTCACCAACTTTTGCACCACTTTTTGCCCCCCCCCCCCCTCCTTATCTTTAACAATGGCTACTTTTTGCTAGTTGAGCTAGAGTTTTGGTTTTTTTTTCTATTTTAGAGTCATTTTTGACAGTCTTAACAGTCCCCCATCATATTTCACACTTTTTCCCAGTTCTTAAGGATTTTCCTTAACAATGGCAACTTTTTCAATATTTAAGATAATTTTCTGGTTTTTTCTTGAATATGCTGGAGGTTGCTGACAGTGTTGATCCCACTTAATTTTTTTTTGACCTTGCACGTATTTCTTTGCCTAACAAAGACTACTTTTTTATTAATTCAGTAATTCTTCTGATTTTTTCACTGGGATATTACGTATGAATTACTTTCTTGATCCCACCTAACAATTTCTCATTCAGCAAGCATTATCCCTAACAATAGCATTTCTTTTTGTCTTTTGGGATACATTTCTGGTTTTTTCTCGAATATGCTGGAGGTTGCAAAGCGTTTTGATCCCTCTTAAATTTTTTGACCTTGCATGTATTTCTTAACAATGACTTTTTTTAATTATTATTTGAGTCATTCTTCTGTTTTTTTTTTTTCACTGGGATATTACGTATGAATTACTTTCTTGTTCCCTTTTAACAATTTCACATTCAACAAACATTATCCTTAACAATAGCAACTTTTTTGTTTTTTGGGATACATCTCTGGTTTTTCCTGAAATTGCTAGAGGTTGCTGACACTTTTGTTCCCACTTAATTTTTTTTTTTTTTTTTTTTTTGACCAAACACGTATTTTCTTGCTTAACATTGAGAACTTTTTTACTATTTGAGTTATTCTCCTGATTTTTTCACTGGGATATCTCGTTTGATTTACACTTTTGATCCCACTTAACATTTTTACATTCAGCATACATTATCCCTATCAATAGCAACTTCTTTGTTTTTTGGGATACATCACTGGTTTTTTCTCGCAGTTATTGGACATTGGCATTAGATTTGTTCCCATTTCATTTTTTTTTTTTTTTGTTGTTCTAGCTCACTTCTTATGCTTAAAATTAGCAACTTAACTAATAATTTACTTTAAATTATTTAATTTCTTCGCTTTTTCCTCAGGGATTTATTAAATGTATTCCAGTTATGTTCCCATTAGTCACTTTACATTTCTTCCTATTCGACACCTTTCCCCTAACTTTCCTAAACTTTATATGACTTTCGGGTTGTTGTCAGCCAAGTTCACAATTCCTGGTTCACGGGCGGTCCCTGCACTGATTTATGGCGCATTTTCATCATAAACATTTTAGTGAACCATTTTTCCTTTTCAGGCAAGTGCGGCGGGACCCTAGTAGCGTTGGGTGAGTACTACTTACTTTAATTTTTTAAAGTATTAATTATTGTTTTCCATTCATCTGGTCCACCCAGTCAGCCCTAACAATATTAGTTCCGTATTTTGTTCAATTGTGGGAAGTCGGGAATTGAAAGGCATTGTTTTTACTGCAGTATTACTGTTGGAGATGTTTGCATCAGTTTTACAATAACAGTGTAAAATAAATAAATCTGTTAACTAATTTACTTTATTATTCTATTGATTCATATTGAAATAGTGCAATATAATTCCTGCATTATAACAGGTGAATTAAACTATGGAGACTACTTTTGAAATCAACTTATGAATGTAATAATAATTGTAATTATAATCTGTCAATTATGGGTTACTGGATTGGTATTGAATATGTAAAATATTGTTTTTTTTAAAGTGCATGGTCACGGTGGCACGGGAGGCAGAGGCACATACTCCCCCACCCCTTTCTTTTTTTTTTTTTTCCTTTGGCATTTAAATTGCTATCATTTTATTTATTTATTTTGTTTCATTTATTAATTCAAAATTTCCTCCCCCCCCCCTTTTTTTCCCCCTAATTTATTTTGCATTCATTTTCACTTAGTCATTTTCGGCAGTCACGACTGCTGGTTTTTGCTTTGTACTTTCTATATACCTTTCTTTCAATGATATGTAGCGCGGGCCTAGCGGACCCTCATCCGTATTATTAAAACATTATAAACAGCTATCTAGTAAAATTTAATATAATAATTATAAAGAAGGATAATTAATTATACTAAGTGAAAGCGCTGTGCAAACAGTATAATCAGGACCGAAAAAGTCACAATAAGCTGATAGAGAAAATCAGAAGTATCTTTATCTACAGATATTATAAAAATATTCACAATGAACCCGGGCGATCCGCGGAATGAAAAAGAGTTGCAGTCGCAAAGGAATGATTCCTCTGTCATAACAGAGTCAGATGGAGACGGGATGAAGTCTAACGAAAAAGAAACACAGCTACCACAGCGAGCAAACAAAAATTACCAGTCGGGAGATGAACTGCTGCCATTTGACGCCGAAACAGCATCACGAATGACGATACCGGCTTTAATGGATCAGATGCTGAGACATCTAAAGAAACACGAAAAAGGAAGTAGTGAAAACGCACAAAAATACAGAAAGATTTTGGAGGAAAAAGTGATGGAATTAGAGAAAGAAACCGCAAGACAACACGACAAGGCTGAGAAGGAAGAACACCAAGAACGGGACACGTTGTCGAAAATGGCAGACCAGGTACTAGAATTCATGCACCAACTACAAACGCAGTTAGCGACAAACAAAGAAGTAAAGATAAAGAACACCATGGCATCAGTAATCAAAAACCTTAAGCAGCTCAAACAACAGACAGAAGAAAAAGATCACTTAATAACGAAACTCAGCGAAAGAATTAAATTCCAAGAAGAGTTAATCAAACAGACAAAACAAGATAAAATCGAAAGAGAAGATCAGTTGATCAACGATATGAACAAAATCATACAACAGAATCATGAACAAATGGAAAAAAGACTCGTCGAACATGTTACCACTCTTCAGGCTGAAAACCAAAAGGACTCGATTGACCATAGAGAGGGTGAAACAACAATAGAAAATGATCGACCAACATATGCAGAAATGGCAAATTTTCCACCGCTCCCACAAGAAAAACCGACACTAATACTTACACCAAAAGACAAGGAAACAAAAATGCCAATAATAAAGAAAGTTCTCAATTCTATGAATATGGCTGAATTACCACCAGTAGACTGCCAAACAACTAAACAAAATAAAATAATAATAACATGCAAAAACAAATTTGACCTAGAACAGGTGAAAGATAAAATCCGCACAACAGAAGATATGGCGGAAAAACTGGATATTAAAGAACCAAACCCGAGAACAGCCCGAGTGATAGTCTTTGGAGCCCCAGAGGCCCCAGTAGTAAAACGGAAAAACGTAGAAAGAGAAGCAGACAGTTCACAGGACAACTTAGAAGAGCAACAAGAATTATATGAAAAACAAGTACTCTATCCGGCTTTGGAAAGGGCTCTGAGGAAGAAGGTGCAATATAAGCTGATAAGAGTATTGAAAGGTAGAGAGGGCGAGGAAACCTCGCACTTGGTGTTACAGCTACTGGAGAGAGACGCACTGCAACTAATGGCTGGAAAATTGTGCATAGGATTTAACCGGTGCACGGTTAGACGTTACGTGTTCATTCAAAGGTGTTTTAACTGTCAGCAAATCGGGCATACGGCAAGAATGTGCCATAATCCAGAGGCCTGCGCTAAATGTGGCAAAGGCCACAACATCAAGGATTGTACTTCAAAAAAAGAAGAGTGTGTTAACTGCAAAATAGTGCTCGACTACTACAAGGGGGACCATAGGAAAGCTGGACTGTATGGAAAACATCCATCTTACGATCCATCCTGCAGCGTGTACCTGCGAAAGAAACAAGAAGCTCTAGCGTCATTGTCTTATAGAGGTGACAGTCGCTGCCCGTCTTATAAACAAGGCCAAAGAACAGTAGCACAACAGCGTAATCAACGGCCCAGCTTTTAAGGTAATCCAGTGTAACCTTCAAAGAAACAAAAGTAAGACGGCAGCTTTTGTTCAGTTTGTTATCGACGGGGGGTTCGCTCTGGCATGTCTTCAGGATGCATACATTTGGGAGGGCCGCCCTTGCGCACTCCCCCTAACAGTCCCTTGTTACAGCTCCAGTTCTCTAAATTGTCAAATATTAATTCTAGATCAAAATTTAAAACATTGCTTATCCTCTAAAAATAATCATTCTGTATTTGTAAATTTAGAACTCCCACAATTAATTCTATCAGTAGGCAGTCTGTACTGTCCCCCGAAAGCTGATCTTGATGTGGACCTACAGGACTGGCGGTCCTCGAGTAAACTAAGCGAAATGACTCTGGTTCTTGGAGATTTTAACGCCCACGACGGTCTCTGGGGTTATGAGAAAGATGATGCCAGAGGGAGGCTCCTCGTCGACTTTTTGCTCGCAAACAGTTTAATAATCCTGAATTCCCCGGATTGCCTGCCAACATTTGAGGTGGGGGCTAGGAGTGGTCGTCCAGATCTCTCCGTTTGTTCACAGCCACTCTTCAGCAAAATTGGCAGCTGGGAAGTTGTCCCTGAACTTTTCGGCGACCACAGGCCTATCATTACGGAACTCCTTATGGAAATCCCCCCCTTGCCAAAGAGAAGATATAAAACTAAAAATGTTCCTCTTTCAAAATTTTTATCAAAAGCTAAAACATCACTTCAAAAAATTAATTTGAACTTCGCCGCAGCACAATCACCACAAGATCTAGACTATACTTATAAAAAATTTGAAGAATCAGTACAAATTTCGGCAAAGGCCACATTTAAATTGAAACCCCCCTTTAGGAAGGCAAAGTTCTCTTGGTGGTCGCCGAGTCTTCGTGCGCAGAGGAATAAGGTCCGAGCGTTGTACCGAAAGTATAAGTCTTCGGACCTTGATCCAGCTTTTTATCAAACTTACAAGAAAGAAAGAGCATTATACCAACGACAAATACAAAAGGAAAAAAGCTTGGCATGGGACAACTTCTGTAAGAAACAGACAAATCCTTACGGTATTTCAAAAAAACTGGCTTTCCAAGACTTCCAGGACAGCCTCATCAGCTACCTCCCGGACACGGCTTTCCCGACTTCCAGGTCTTCCACCCTTTTCACCCTAACAGAAAATCTTTTTGGTGCTTCCTCGGGAGCGCCAACCTTCCCGGTTATGGCAAATAGATTAAACAACTCCAACGATCAAACGCCATTCACACAAAGAGAATTACGTAACGCAATTTATAGTTTCAATCCGAATAAGGCCCCTGGCCCCGATGGTATAGACCATCGGATGATCAGGGCCCTTTTTCATGGTTTGCCAGACTTATTTTTAAATCTCTTTAACAAAGCGTTTGAATTTAATTACTTTTTGGAGGCCTGGAAGGTGGGCGAGCTTGTCTTCTTCAGGAAGGCGGGTAAGCCCATAGATCAGCATACTTCATTCCGTCCCATTACATTATTACCTATTTTAGGCAAGGTATTTGAAAAATTACTATTACGTCGAATTCATCACTTAATAACAACAAATAACTCACTCTCAGGCAAGCAACACGGCTTTCTCCAAACAAAATCAACGGAGACCGCACTTCAAACCGCCCTATCATACATAGACTTAAATAAAAGTAAAAATAATTATACCTCTTTTATCTCACTAGATTTCATGGGGGCATTTGACAATCTTCCATGGGATCTGGTAATTCTGGCTCTGCAACGCTTGGGAATTCCTCTACAGTTTATAAAAACCATAGCCTCCTTTCTTTCAGGTAGACGAGCTCTTGTTGACTGGCTAGTCCCAACGATGTTATATTATTTTTCAAAAGGTTGTCCCCAGGGTTCCTGCCTTGGTCCCTTCCTTTGGCTGGTACTTCTGGAGACACTGTTGGTCTCATTTGTTTTCGAGTTCTGTGAGTTGGTGGCGTATGCAGATGATGTTTTGGTAGTCATTTGGGGACAATCGCGTGATCACTTAGAACACTGGGGCTCACTAGCATTAAACTTCATTCAAAATTGGGCAGACACAAATCACATAACCATATCCCAGGAAAAATCAACAACAGTCACATTCGGAAAACCAAAAATATTGCAGAGAGGCCCACTATACAAATTAAAGGGGAAAAACATTAAAACGGTAAAGGTTATGAAATACTTAGGGGTATTAATTGATCAACACTTGAACTTTTTACCACACTTGGTAAACAAGAGACAAGAAATAACGGAAATCACACAACACATCTACAAATTCACTTCTTCTTCGGGTCGCCTACCCTTATATTTCTTCAAAATCTGGTACACATCAATTCTGCAGCGTCAACTGGCTTATGCGTGTGCGGTGTGGTACCCGCGTATGTCGTACACACACGGTGCTCGACATCTCCTAGCTGCTCAGAGGCGGGCTTTACTGGTAATTTCACGTGCATATAGAAATACTTCCACTGTGGCTCTCCAGGTTCTAACGGGCCTCCCGCCATTAGACTTGCAGCTGGAAGCGGAGTCTGAGTTTGCTCGGGTTTCTCGCTTGGGTGTCTCAACAACCAACTACTTTGCTCCCCTATATTCTTCCAAATGTTCAAAGTATCGTCTTTCCTCGTTACTTGAACCTATCACGATCTGTCCAACTCAAAATTTTTTGGGAAAAACCCACATCTTCACAGATGGTTCAAAAACGGATTCCGGTACTGCATCGGCTTTTTGTGTTTTCAGGGAAAATCAACTTATTCACTCATGGCAGACAAGTTTGGACCCGGGCAATTCGGTATTCCAGGCCGAGCTGTTTGCAATCCTGAGAGCGGTCCTCTGGGCAGTGGAGGATGCTGACACAGATTTCCTAATTTCTACGGATAGTCTGTCGAGCCTGTTGGCCTTGTCAAAATTTGATGTGGACAACTATCTCGTTCTAGAAATAATAGAACAATTGACACACTCCAATAAAAACTACTTTTTTAATTGGGTGAGGGGCCACTCGGGAATACAGGGGAATGAACTGGCCGACCAACTGGCTAGATCAGCAACAGAGGATGATACAATACCAACAACATTTTTGCCACTGCCACCATCTACACTGAAACGTGAATTACAGAGAAGACTACAAGAAAAGTGGCAGCAGCGTTGGATCACAGCAGCGGTGGGTCGCTATACAATAGACTTCGTCCCAGAAGTCTCATCCCGCTTTTTTATTCATAATAGATACTTGTACATATTCTTGACAAACCACGGACCATTTCAAGAACACTTATATACAATAAACAAAAGGGACTCACCATTATGCATCTGTGGTTCACTGGCAAATTCATTACATTACATATTAGACTGCACACTCACGTCACACTATCATGTTAAAAAGCCGCAAAACATGTCACTAAAAGATTGGCTGGTCTACCTGTTGGATAGGCCGCTACTACTAAATCGGATTTGCGAATGCATGAAGTTCCTAGAAAATAACGAACACTTTTTCTCTAATCCACTCCCCTACTGAGGGGAGGGCTGCTCTCTGATGTACCAGGCAGGAACCTCATTCTAGTTAAAATTGTATTGAGTCCTATGGTTTTTTGAAAACTGTATTTATTAGGGCATAATTGCAATTAAGTGTAACCCAATTCATATGTGTGTTTCTTTCCCTGGCGTTGTGGATCTGGGTGCCATCTGCGGTTATTCACATGGCTTAGGTATCTTTGGATGTTTAAATATTGGTGCATTTATTGTCATACATCATTTATATTTTATCATTTCATTATTGTGTTTTGTTGTGGATGTTCATATGGCTTATGTATCTTGGATGTTTAAATATTGGTGCATTTATTGTCATACATCATTCATCATTTATATTTTATTATTTCATTATTGTGTTTTGTTGTGGATCTGGGTGCCATCTGTGGATGTTCACATGGCTTATTATCTTTGGATGTTTAAATATTGGTGCATTTATTGTCATACATCATTTATATTTTATTACTTCATTATTGTTTTTTTAAGTATTAAAAGTGTAAAGACCCGGTTCGCCCAGAAAAATTGGGTAACCAATTGTGATTGGAAATGTACATAATGTTAAATGAAAATAAATTTTCGGCATCGGAAAGCGGGACGGTTTGGTTCAAGTGTCTTCCCCCAGGGACTGCACTAAAACTCAAAAGCATTTGCTGGGTTTCCCTGGGCGGCATTCCGTATTTGTAAATTTAGAACTCCCACAATTAATTCTATCAGTAGGCAGTCTGTACTGTCCCCCGAAAGCTGATCTTGATGTGGACCTACAGGACTGGCGGTTCTCGAGTAAACTAAGCGAAATGACTCTGGTTCTTGGAGATTTTAACGCCCACGACGGTCTCTGGGGTTATGAGAAAGATGATGCCAGAGGGAGGCTCCTCGTCGACTTTTTGCTCGCAAACAGTTTAATAATCCTGAATTCCCCGGATTGCCTGCCAACATTTGAGGTGGGGGCTAGGAGTGGTCGTCCAGATCTCTCCGTTTGTTCACAGCCACTCTTCAGCAAAATTGGCAGCTGGGAAGTTGTCCCTGAACTTTTCGGCGACCACAGGCCTATCATTACGGAACTCCTTATGGAAATCCCCCCCTTGCCAAAGAGAAGATATAAAACTAAATATGTTCCTCTTTCAAAATTTTTATCAAAAGCTAAAACATCACTTCAAAAAATTAATTTGAACTTCGCCGCAGCACAATCACCACAAGATCTAGACTATACTTATAAAAAATTTGAAGAATCAGTACAAATTTCGGCAAAGGCCACATTTAAATTGAAACCCCCCTTTAGGAAGGCAAAGTTCTCTTGGTGGTCGCCGAGTCTTCGTGCGCAGAGGAATAAGGTCCGAGCGTTGTACCGAAAGTATAAGTCTTCGGACCTTGATCCAGCTTTTTATCAAACTTACAAGAAAGAAAGAGCATTATACCAACGACAAATACAAAAGGAAAAAAGCTTGGCATGGGACAACTTCTGTAAGAAACAGACAAATCCTTACGGTATTTCAAAAAAACTGGCTTTCCAAGACTTCCAGGACAGCCTCATCAGCTACCTCCCGGACACGGCTTTCCCGGCTTCCAGGTCTTCCACCCTTTTCACCCTAACAGAAAATCTTTTTGGTGCTTCCTCGGGAGCGCCAACCTTCCCGGTTATGGCAAATAGATTAAACAACTCCAACGATCAAACGCCATTCACACAAAGAGAATTACGTAACGCAATTTATAGTTTCAATCCGAATAAGGCCCCTGGCCCCGATGGTATAGACCATCGGATGATCAGGGCCCTTTTTCATGGTTTGCCAGACATATTTTTAAATCTCTTTAACAAAGCGTTTGAATTTAATTACTTTTTGGAGGCCTGGAAGGTGGGCGAGCTTGTCTTCTTCAGGAAGGCGGGTAAGCCCATAGATCAGCATACTTCATTCCGTCCCATTACATTATTACCTATTTTAGGCAAGGTATTTGAAAAATTACTATTACGTCGAATTCATCATTTAATAACAACAAATAACTCACTCTCAGGCAAGCAACACGGCTTTCTCCAAACAAAATCAACGGAGACCGCACTTCAAACCGCCCTATCATACATAGACTTAAATAAAAGTAAAAATAATTATACCTCTTTTATCTCACTAGATTTCATGGGGGCATTTGACAATCTTCCATGGGATCTGGTAATTCTGGCTCTGCAACGCTTGGGAATTCCTCTACAGTTTATAAAAACCATAGCCTCCTTTCTTTCAGGTAGACGAGCTCTTGTTGACTGGCTAGTCCCAACAATGTTATATTATTTTTCAAAAGGTTGTCCCCAGGGTTCCTGCCTTGGTCCCTTCCTTTGGCTGGTACTTCTGGAGACACTGTTGGTCTCATTTGTTTTCGAGTTCTGTGAGTTGGTGGCGTATGCAGATGATGTTTTGGTAGTCATTTGGGGACAATCGCGTGATCACTTAGAACACTGGGGCTCACTAGCATTAAACTTCATTCAAAATTGGGCAGACACAAATCACATAACCATATCCCAGGAAAAATCAACAACAGTCACATTCGGAAAACCAAAAATATTGCAGAGAGGCCCACTATACAAATTAAAGGGGAAAAACATTAAAACGGTAAAGGTTATGAAATACTTAGGGGTATTAATTGATCAACACTTGAACTTTTTACCACACTTGGTAAACAAGAGACAAGAAATAACGGAAATCACACAACACATCTACAAATTCACTTCTTCTTCGGGTCGCCTACCCTTATATTTCTTCAAAATCTGGTACACATCAATTCTGCAGCGTCAACTGGCTTATGCGTGTGCGGTGTGGTACCCGCGTATGTCGTACACACACGGTGCTCGACATCTCCTGGCTGCTCAGAGGCGGGCTTTACTGGTAATTTCACGTGCATATAGAAATACTTCCACTGTGGCTCTCCAGGTTCTAACGGGCCTCCCGCCATTAGACTTGCAGCTGGAAGCGGAGTCTGAGTTTGCTCGGGTTTCTCGCTTGGGTGTCTCAACAACCAACTACTTTGCTCCCCTATATTCTTCCAAATGTTCAAAGTATCGTCTTTCCTCGTTACTTGAACCTATCACGATCTGTCCAACTCAAAATTTTTTGGGAAAAACCCACATCTTCACAGATGGTTCAAAAACGGATTCCGGTACTGCATCGGCTTTTTGTGTTTTCAGGGAAAATCAACTTATTCACTCATGGCAGACAAGTTTGGACCCGGGCAATTCGGTATTCCAGGCCGAGCTGTTTGCAATCCTGAGAGCGGTCCTCTGGGCAGTGGAGGATGCTGACACAGATTTCCTAATTTCTACGGATAGTCTGTCGAGCCTGATGGCCTTGTCAAAATTTGATGTGGACAACTATCTCGTTCTAGAAATAATAGAACAATTGACACACTCCAATAAAAACTACTTTTTTAATTGGGTGAGGGGCCACTCGGGAATACAGGGGAATGAACTGGCCGACCAACTGGCTAGATCAGCAACAGAGGATGATACAATACCAACAACATTTTTGCCACTGCCACCATCTACACTGAAACGTGAATTACAGAGAAGACTACAAGAAAAGTGGCAGCAGCGTTGGATCACAGCAGCGGTGGGTCGCTATACAATAGACTTCGTCCCAGAAGTCTCATCCCGCTTTTTTATTCATAATAGATACTTGTACATATTCTTGACAAACCACGGACCATTTCAAGAACACTTATATACAATAAACAAAAGGGACTCACCATTATGCATCTGTGGTTCACTGGCAAATTCATTACATTACATATTAGACTGCACACTCACGTCACACTATCATGTTAAAAAGCCGCAAAACATGTCACTAAAAGATTGGCTGGTCTACCTGTTGGATAGGCCGCTACTACTAAATCGGATTTGCAAATGCATGAAGTTCCTAGAAAATAACGAACACTTTTTCTCTAATCCACTCCCCTACTGAGGGGAGGACTGCTCTCTGATGTACCAGGCAGGAACCTCATTCTAATTAAAATTGTATTGAGTCCTATGGTTTTTTGAAAACTGTATTTATTAGGGCATAATTGCAATTAAGTGTAACCCAATTCATATGTGTGTTTCTTTCCCTGGCGTTGTGGATCTGGGTGCCATCTGCGGTTATTCACATGGCTTAGGTATCTTTGGATGTTTAAATATCGGTGCATTTATTGTCATACATCATTTATATTTTATCATTTCATTATTGTGTTTTGTTGTGGATGTTCATATGGCTTATGTATCTTGGATGTTTAAATATTGGTGCATTTATTGTCATACATCATTCATCATTTATATTTTATTATTTCATTATTGTGTTTTGTTGTGGATCTGGGTGCCATCTGTGGATGTTCACATGGCTTATTATCTTTGGATGTTTAAATATTGGTGCATTTATTGTCATACATCATTCATCATTTATATTTTATTATTTCATTATTGTGTTTTGTTGTGGATCTGGGTGCCATCTTTGCATGTTCACATGGCTTATTATCTTTGGATGTTTAAATATTGGTGCATTTATTGTCATACATCATTTATATTTTATTACTTCATTATTGTTTTTTTAAGTATTAAAAGTGTAAAGACCCGGTTCGCCCAGAAAAATTGGGTAACCAATTGTGATTGGAAATGTACATAATGTTAAATGAAAATAAATTTTCGGCATCGGAAAGCGGGACGGTTTGGTTCAAGTGTCTTCCCCCAGGGACTGCACTAAAACTCAAAAGCATTTGCTGGGTTTCCCTGGGCGGCCATCCTCGCCCCGAGCCCTGCCTTCCCGCTTTTCGGTGTCTTTAATTTGTGTAAATTCCCTTTTAAATTTGTCCGGTTTCAATTTTTGATTTTTTTTTTTTTTTTTTTTTTTTTCATTCTGGCTTTCGCTAGAGAGTCTTTCATTCGGGACGTGGCTGGGCACCTGGGAATCTTGCTTCCGCAAAAGAGTCGGAGTAGAGTAGAAGGATGAAGGGTTGCGGACGAAGATGGGCCGCTCGCCGCGGCGGTTGACCCCCCGCCCACCCCCAACCGCCACCGAGACTAATAATAAGCTAGAAAAAGCAAGGGGTCGTCGTGTAGCTTCATCGCCCCGAGCCCTGCCTTCCCGCTTTTCGGTGTCTTTAATTTGTGTAAATTCCCTTTTAAATTTGTCCGGTTTCAATTTTTGATTTTTTTTTGATTTTTTTTTTTTTTTCATTCTGGCTTTCGCTAGAGAGTCTTTCATTCGGGACGTGGCTGGGCACCTGGGAATCTTGCTTCCGCAAAAGAGTCGGAGTAGAGTAGAAGGATGAAGGGTTGCGGACGAAGATGGGCCGCTCGCCGCGGCGGTTGACCCCCCGCCCACCCCCAACCGCCACCGAGACTAATAATAAGCTAGAAAAAGCAAGGGGTCGTCGTGTAGCTTCATCGCCCCGAGCCCTGCCTTCCCGCTTTTCGGTGTCTTTAATTTGTGTAAATTCCCTTTTAAATTTGTCCGGTTTCAATTTTTGATTTTTTTTTTGATTTTTTTTTTTTTTTTTTTTTCATTCTGGCTTTCGCTAGAGAGTCTTTCATTCGGGACGTGGCTGGGCACCTGGGAATCTTGCTTCCGCAAAAGAGTCGGAGTAGAGTAGAAGGATGAAGGGTTGCGGACGAAGATGGGCCGCTCGCCGCGGCGGTTGACCCCCCGCCCACCCCCAACCGCCACCGAGACTAATAATAAGCTAGAAAAAGCAAGGGGTCGTCGTGTAGCTTCATCGCCCCGAGCCCTGAGAGAGCTGACGTAGTTGTGATCATAGTAGCATGCTGCTGTTTTCGCTCCTGATGAAAGCGTAAAGTTTTCGGAAACGGGGTAAGCTAGAGCCTCGTGCTATATGTCTTTCTTTTCCTCTTTAAATGCTCTTCAAAATGATATCTAGTATGTGCATTTATGAGTAGGGGTTCAGGAGAAATATATAGTTAAACTTTCTTCTTCTTTACTTTCGATTTCTCCTTGAACCAGGTTTTTGCCACCTATTCAACTGCTTCTTGTGCCCCCTTAACAATCTCGAATATTCTAAAACTTGACAAATTTAGAATCTATATTCTTTTGTGATCATTTTGATATGTATTATGTTCTCTGGAGTGTATTTTTTCATAAAAAATTAACCCATTAAAGACCATGCACTTTTTGTTTACCATGAACCATTTTCAATTTAAGGTGTTTTAAACATGTTTAAAAGATATATACAAATAATTGATAATTAAAAACAAAGGCTCATTTTGTGTTAATTGAAGTATGTTGATTAATTTGGTACCATTTGTATTATGTTTTCTCGAAAATCTAACCCTTAAATATCCAATTTAAAACGTGATGTTTTCATGTTTTTCTCCCATGGAGATAACATGGGAAAAATAACGGAATTCCATTACACTTTTGACCATGTTAAGTCACCTTTTTTGCTTTTTAATGGCTCATTTGACCTTCACCAACTCCTAAGCTCTCTTTTAAGCCCAATCTTGTAACTCTAAGTTATTCTTTTCTAAAACTTTTAACATAAATTCTCTAAATTACTTTCAAATTTCTAGAGCCATTTTCTTTTTATTGACACTTTTCAGATCCCTTAAAAACAATTTAAACTTACATAAAACTAAAAACTATTGTTTCATTCATCTTCATTACAGTTCGTAGATCATTTTAGTACCATTCGTTTTAAACTATCGTTAAATTTTAACCCTTTATTCTCAACATCAAAAACTGCTTTTTTTGTACTTTTTTCCCATAGACTTAACATGGGATAATCAATGGAATTCTATTGTTTTAAAAACTATCTAAAACTGCTCAAAGTGTAAATATATTGTAATTTTAATCTAGATATGAGTCCTAGCTTTATTTGGATATCAATTATGTTGTACAATATTGTGATTTACTATGAAAAACGTTTATTTTAAAAAGTGTACTTTTTTGAGTTTTTGAGAAATTGAAGTAACCCTCATTCCCGTAGGGAAACATGGGATTTTGGAGGCAAATTCTAATGTTTTAATATAGCTAGATTTTCATTTTTTTCAAACTTTTCTGAAAAACTAACGCCAGATCTCGATAATTTGAAATTCTGGCTTTTCTCCGCCTCCACCCATGTTTCTCTAGGATGATTTAATAATTTTTAATTGAATTTTAAAAAAGTGTCAAATTTTTGGATTTTTTTTCCCGATTTCCCATAGGATTGTGTTAGGTTGTTTACTTATTGAACTTAACTTTTAAATTATTACTTATGTTCCGATCTTCTAACAAATTACATATTCTGAAAGTCGAATCTTTGAGCTTTTTAGCGGTATAACTTGTTTTATTAAATTATATCTCTAAGTATTTTTAATTTCAATTTTAAAATTGACAATTTTTGTTCTGGAGCGATTGGGTGGACACTGGTTGCTCACATACAGTCTGTGTCCAATAAGGGCAAATTTAAATTAATGCTATAAAAAAATTGAACTTGAATGGGCTGCCTTTAAAACTGAGTAGCTACATTTGACGTCATACCTGCTCAAAGATTGATGATTGGTCGGATAAATGTAAATAACAGCTAAAATTATCCGACAGCCAATGTTTTTGAAATTTTCATCAAAGTTATACTTGTTAAAATGATACCGGTTTTCTCTATGAAGGTTTTTAATGGTTTTGTTAGGGTTTAGTTGGGCTTCTGGGGTCTTGCCAAGGTTTTAGATATAACTACTTAGCCTTTTACACGGGCTAGTATCTCGCCATTATTGGCCACGAATTTTCCCTATGGGAAAGTTATTGGTAAAATTATTGAAAAAACTACCAGTTTTATCTAGGACTTTATTATGAATACCATTTAAGGTTTATAGAGTCTTTAGAGGTACGCTTATGGTAAAACTTAAACAATCTCACAAATGTGGGATGTTATAGATTATCCTCCATTTTGTTTCTTAAGAGTCCACATAAATCCAATACATAAATAATCCATAATAAAATACTAAATGTTAAAATTAAAATTTTTTTTTTCTTTCGATGGCAACATGATTAGGAGAGTCATCTTCAATTTTTAGATAAAAAATTATTTAGCAGGATTGCCATCTAAACACTTGAAAACGTCATTTTGTTTTTAATGGGTGTTTTTTATATTGGAAATTTTGCACAAAATGCTAAATATCTTGGAAAATACTGATCGTAGGGGTTTTTTGCTGCGCCAAAGTCAGCTGCGGGCCGCCTAAGTGAACTTTTCCCCCCTCGTCTATTCCACTCTTCTGTTTGTATCTAGCTCAATTAGGGGCCGTTTGGGGAGGGGCTAAATGGGGCTCTTCGTTATTATTGCTGTTATCTTTGTATCTGCCACATCAATTGTCACATTTTCATATCTACTATTATTCTTACTACTGTCACCAACTTTTGCACCACTTTTTGCCCCCCCCCTCCTTATCTTTAACAATGGCTACTTTTTGCTAGTTGAGCTAGAGTTTTGGTTTTTTCTATTTTAGAGTCATTTTTGACAATCTTAACAGTCCCCCATCATATTTCACACTTTTTCCCAGTTCTTAAGGATTTTCCTTACAAATGGCAACTTTTTCAATATTTAAGATAATTTTCTGGTTTTTTCTTGAATATGCTGGAGGTTGCTGACAGTGTTGATCCCACTTAATTTTTTTGACCTTGCACGTATTTCTTTACCTAACAAAGACTACTTTTTTATTAATTCAGTAATTCTTCTGATTTTTTCACTGGGATATTACGTATGAATTACTTTCTTGATCCCACCTAACAATTTCTCATTCAGCATGCATTATCCCTAACAATAGCATTTCTTTTTGTTTTTTGGGATACATTTCTGGTTTTTTCTCGAATATGCTGGAGGTTGCTAAGCGTTTTGATCCCTCTTAAATTTTTTGACCTTGCATGTATTTCTTAGCCTAACAATAACTTTTTTAATTATTATTTGAGTTATTCTTCTGTTTTTTTTTTTTTTTCACTGGGATATTACGTATGAATTACTTTCTTGTTCCCTTTTAACAATTTCACATTCAACAAACATTATCCTTAACAATAGCAACTTTTTTGTTTTTTGGGATACATCTCTGGTTTTTTCCTGAAATTGCTGGAGGTTGCTGACAGTTTTGTTCCCACTTAATTTTTTTTTTTTTTTTTTTTTTTTTTTTTTTTGGACCAAACACGTATTTTCTTGCTTAACATTGAGAACTTTTTTACTATTTGAGTTATTCTCCTGATTTTTTCACTGGGATATCTCGTTTCATTTACACTTTTGATCCCACTTAACATTTTTACATTCAGCACACATTATCCCTATCAATAGCACCTTCTTTGTTTTTTGGGATACATCACTGGTTTTTTCTCGCAGTTATTGGACATTGGCATTACATTTGTTCCCATTCCATTTTTTTGTTCTAGCTCACTTCTTATGCTTAAAATTAGCAACTTAACTAATAATTTACTTTAAATTATTTAATTTCTTCGCTTTTTCCTCAGGGATTTATTAAATGTATTCCAGTTATGTTCCCATTAGTCATTTTACATTTCTTCCTATTCGACACCTTTCCCCTAACTTTCCTAAACTTTATATGACTTTCGGGTTGTTGTCAGCCAAGTTCACAATTCCTGGTTCACGGGCGGTCCCTGCACTGATTTTTGGCGCATTTTCATCATAAACATTTTAGTGCACCATTTTTCCTTTTCAGGCAAGTGCGGCGGGACCCTAGTAGCGTTGGGTGAGTACTACTTACTTTAATTTTTTAAAGTATTAAGCATTGTTTTCCATTTATCTGGTCCACCCAGTCAGCCCTAACAATTTCAGTTCCGTATTTTGTTCAATTGTGGGAAGTCGGGAATTGAAAGGCATTGTTTTTACTGCAGTATTACTGTTGGAGATGTTTGCATCAGTTTTACAATAAGAGTGTAAAATAAATAAATCTGTTAACTAATTTACTTTAGTATTCTATTGATTCATATTGAAATAGTGCAATATTATTCCTGCATTATAACAGGTGAATTAAACTATGGAGACTATTTTTGAAATCAACTTATGAATGTAATAATAATTGTAATTATAATCTGTCAATTATGGGTTACTGGATTGGTATTAAATATGTAAAATATTGGTTTTTTTTTTTTAAGTGCATGGTCACGGTGGCACGGGAGGCAGAGGCACATACTTCCCCCCCCCCTTTTTTTGGCATTTAAATTGCTATCATTTTATTTATTTATTTTGTTTCATTTATTAATTCAAAATTTCCTCCCCCCTCCCCTTTTTTTATTTTTTTTTTTATTTTTTTTTTTCCTAATTTATTTTGCATTCATTTTCACTTAGTCATTTTCGGCAGTCACGACTGCTGGTTTTTGCTTTGTACTTTCTATATACCTTTCTTTCAATGATATGTAGCGCGGGCCTAGCGGACCCTCATCCGTATTATTAAAACATTATAAACAGCTATCTAGTAAAATTTAATATAATAATTATAAAGAAGGATAATTAATTATACTAAGTGAAAGCGCTGTGCATACAGTATAATCAGGACCGAAAAAGTCACAATAAGCTGATAGAGAAAATCAGAAGTATTTTTATCTACTGATATTATAAAAATATTCACAATGAACCCGGGCGATCCGCGAAATGAAAAAGAGTTGCAGTCGCAAAGGAATGATTCCTCTGTCATAACAGAGTCAGATGGAGACGGGATGAAGTCTAACGAAAAAGAAACACAGCTACCACAGCGAGCAAACAAAAATTACCAGTCGGGAGATGAACTGCTGCCATTTGACGCCGAAACAGCATCACGAATGACGATACCGGCTTTAATGGATCAGATGCTGAGACATCTAAAGAAACACGAAAAAGGAAGTAGTGAAAACGCACAAAAATACAGAAAGACTTTGGAGGAAAAAGTGATGGAATTAGAGAAAGAAACCGCAAGACAACACGACAAGGCTGAGAAGGAAGAACACCAAGAAAGAGACACGTTGTCGAAAATGGCAGATCAGGTACTAGAATTCATGCACCAACTACAAACGCAGTTAGCGACAAACAAAGAAGTAAATATAAAGAACACCATGGCATCAGTAATCAAAAACCTTAAGCAGCTCAAACAACAGACAGAAGAAAAAGATCACTTAATAACGAAACTCAGCGAAAGAATTAAATTCCAAGAAGAGTTAATCAAACAGACAAAACAAGATAAAATCGAAAGAGAAGATCAATTGATCAACGATATGAACAAAATCATACAACAGAATCATGAACAAATGGAAAAAAGACTCGTCGAACATGTTACCACTCTTCAGGCTGAAAACCAAAAGGACTCGATTGACCATAGAGAGGGTGAAACAACAATAGAAAATGATCGACCAACATATGCAGAAATGGCAAATTTTCCACCGCTCCCGCAAGAAAAACCGACACTAATACTAACACCAAAAGACAAGGAAACAAAAATGCCAATAATAAAGAAAGTTCTCAATTCTATGAATATGGCTGAATTACCACCAGTAGACTGCCAAACAACTAAACAAAATAAAATAATAATAACATGCAAAAACAAATTTGACCTAGAACAGGTGAAACATAAAATCCGAACTACAGAAGATATGGCGGAAAAACTGGATATTAAAGAACCAAGCCCGAGAACAGCCCGAGTGATAGTCTTTGGAGCCCCAGAGGCCCCAGTAGTAACACGGAAAAACGTAGAAAGAGAAGCAGACAGTTCACAGGACAACTTAGAAGAGCAACAAGAATTATATGAAAAACAAGTACTCTATCCGGCTTTGGAAAGGGCTCTGAGGAAGAAGGTGCAATATAAGCTGATAAGAGTATTGAAAGGTAGAGAGGGCGAGGAAACCTCGCACTTGGTGTTACAGCTACTGGAGAGAGACGCACTGCAACTAATGGCTGGAAAATTGTGCATAGGATTTAACCGGTGCACGGTTAGACGTTACGTGTTCATTCAAAGGTGTTTTAACTGTCAGCAAATCGGGCATACGGCAAGAATGTGCCATAATCCAGAGGCCTGCGCTAAATGTGGCAAAGGCCACAACATCAAGGATTGTACTTCAAAAAAAGAAGAGTGTGTTAACTGCAAAATAGTGCTCGACTACTACAAGGGGGACCATAGGAAAGCTGGACTGTATGAAAAACATCCATCTTACGATCCATCCTGCAGCGTGTACCTGCGAAAGAAACAAGAAGCTCTAGCGTCATTGTCTTATAGAGGTGACAGTCGCTGCCCGTCTTATAAACAAGGCCAAAGAACAGTAGCACAACAGCGTAATCAACGGCCCAGCTTTTAAGGTAATCCAGTGTAACCTTCAAAGAAACAAAAGTAAGACGGCAGCTTTTGTTCAGTTTGTTATCGACGGGGGGTTCGCTCTGGCATGTCTTCAGGATGCATACATCTGGGAGGGCCGCCCTTGCGCACTCCCCCTAACAGTCCCTTGTTACAGCTCCAGTTCTCTAAATTGTCAAATATTAATTCTAGATCAAAATTTAAAACATTGCTTATCCTCTAAAAATAATCATTCCGTATTTGTAAATTTAGAACTCCCACAATTAATTCTATCAGTAGGCAGTCTGTACTGTCCCCCGAAAGCTGATCTTGATGTGGACCTACAGGACTGGCGGTTCTCGAGTAAACTAAGCGAAATGACTCTGGTTCTTGGAGATTTTAACGCCCACGACGGTCTCTGGGGTTATGAGAAAGATGATGCCAGAGGGAGGCTCCTCGTCGACTTTTTGCTCGCAAACAGTTTAATAATCCTGAATTCCCCGGATTGCCTGCCAACATTTGAGGTGGGGGCTAGGAGTGGTCGTCCAGATCTCTCCGTTTGTTCACAGCCACTCTTCAGCAAAATTGGCAGCTGGGAAGTTGTCCCTGAACTTTTCGGCGACCACAGGCCTATCATTACGGAACTCCTTATGGAAATCCCCCCCTTGCCAAAGAGAAGATATAAAACTAAAAATGCTCCTCTTTCAAAATTTTTATCAAAAGCTAAAACATCACTTCAAAAAATTAATTTGAACTTCGCCGCAGCACAATCACCACAAGATCTAGACTATACTTATAAAAAATTTGAAGAATCAGTACAAATTTCGGCAAAGGCCACATTTAAATTGAAACCCCCCTTTAGGAAGGCAAAGTTCTCTTGGTGGTCGCCGAGTCTTCGTGCGCAGAGGAATAAGGTCCGAGCGTTGTACCGAAAGTATAAGTCTTCGGACCTTGATCCAATTTTTTATCAAACTTACAAGAAAGAAAGAGCATTATACCAACGACAAATACAAAAGGAAAAAAGCTTGGCATGGGACAACTTCTGTAAGAAACAGACAAATCCTTACGGTATTTCAAAAAAACTGGCTTTCCAAGACTTCCAGGACAGCCTCATCAGCTACCTCCCGGACACGGCTTTCCCGGCTTCCAGGTCTTCCACCCTTTTCACCCTAACAGAAAATCTTTTTGGTGCTTCCTCGGGAGCGCCAACCTTCCCGGTTATGGCAAATAGATTAAACAACTCCAACGATCACACGCCATTCACACAAAGAGAATTACGTAACGCAATTTATAGTTTCAATCCGAATAAGGCCCCTGGCCCCGATGGTATAGACCATCGGATGATCAGGGCCCTTTTTCATGGTTTGCCAGACATATTTTTAAATCTCTTTAACAAAGCGTTTGAATTTAATTACTTTTTGGAGGCCTGGAAGGTGGGCGAGCTTGTCTTCTTCAGGAAGGCGGGTAAGCCCATAGATCAGCATACTTCATTCCGTCCCATTACATTATTACCTATTTTAGGCAAGGTATTTGAAAAATTACTATTACGTCGAATTCATCATTTAATAACAACAAATAACTCACTCTCAGGCAAGCAACACGGCTTTCTCCAAACAAAATCAACGGAGACCGCACTTCAAACCGCCCTATCATACATAGACTTAAATAAAAGTAAAAATAATTATACCTCTTTTATCTCACTAGATTTCATGGGGGCATTTGACAATCTTCCATGGGATCTGGTAATTCTGGCTCTGCAACGCTTGGGAATTCCTCTACAGTTTATAAAAACCATAGCCTCCTTTCTTTCAGGTAGACGAGCTCTTGTTGACTGGCTAGTCCCAACAATGTTATATTATTTTTCAAAAGGTTGTCCCCAGGGTTCCTGCCTTGGTCCCTTCCTTTGGCTGGTACTTCTGGAGACACTGTTGGTCTCATTTGTTTTCGAGTTCTGTGAGTTGGTGGCGTATGCAGATGATGTTTTGGTAGTCATTTGGGGACAATCGCGTGATCACTTAGAACACTGGGGCTCACTAGCATTAAACTTCATTCAAAATTGGGCAGACACAAATCACATAACCATATCCCAGGAAAAATCAACAACAGTCACATTCGGAAAACCAAAAATATTGCAGAGAGGCCCACTATACAAATTAAAGGGGAAAAACATTAAAACGGTAAAGGTTATGAAATACTTAGGGGTATTAATTGATCAACACTTGAACTTTTTACCACACTTGGTAAACAAGAGACAAGAAATAACGGAAATCACACAACACATCTACAAATTCACTTCTTCTTCGGGTCGCCTACCCTTATATTTCTTCAAAATCTGGTACACATCAATTCTGCAGCGTCAACTGGCTTATGCGTGTGCGGTGTGGTACCCGCGTATGTCGTACACACACGGTGCTCGACATCTCCTGGCTGCTCAGAGGCGGGCTTTACTGGTAATTTCACGTGCATATAGAAATACTTCCACTGTGGCTCTCCAGGTTCTAACGGGCCTCCCGCCATTAGACTTGCAGCTGGAAGCGGAGTCTGAGTTTGCTCGGGTTTCTCGCTTGGGTGTCTCAACAACCAACTACTTTGCTCCCCTATATTCTTCCAAATGTTCAAAGTATCGTCTTTCCTCGTTACTTGAACCTATCACGATCTGTCCAACTCAAAATTTTTTGGGAAAAACCCACATCTTCACAGATGGTTCAAAAACGGATTCCGGTACTGCATCGGCTTTTTGTGTTTTCAGGGAAAATCAACTTATTCACTCATGGCAGACAAGTTTGGACCCGGGCAATTCGGTATTCCAGGCCGAGCTGTTTGCAATCCTGAGAGCGGTCCTCTGGGCAGTGGAGGATGCTGACACAGATTTCCTAATTTCTACGGATAGTCTGTCGAGCCTGATGGCCTTGTCAAAATTTGATGTGGACAACTATCTCGTTCTAGAAATAATAGAACAATTGACACACTCCAATAAAAACTACTTTTTTAATTGGGTGAGGGGCCACTCGGGAATACAGGGGAATGAACTGGCCGACCAACTGGCTAGATCAGCAACAGAGGATGATACAATACCAACAACATTTTTGCCACTGCCACCATCTACACTGAAACGTGAATTACAGAGAAGACTACAAGAAAAATGGCAGCAGCGTTGGATCACAGCAGCGGTGGGTCGCTATACAATAGACTTCGTCCCAGAAGTCTCATCCCGCTTTTTTATTCATAATAGATACTTGTACATATTCTTGACAAACCACGGACCATTTCAAGAACACTTATATACAATAAACAAAAGGGACTCACCATTATGCATCTGTGGTTCACTGGCAAATTCATTACATTACATATTAGACTGCACACTCACGTCACACTATCATGTTAAAAAGCCGCAAAACATGTCACTAAAAGATTGGCTGGTCTACCTGTTGGATAGGCCGCTACTACTAAATCGGATTTGCGAATGCATGAAGTTCCTAGAAAATAACGAACACTTTTTCTCTAATCCACTCCCCTACTGAGGGGAGGACTGCTCTCTGATGTACCAGGCAGGAACCTCATTCTAGTTAAAATTGTATTGAGTCCTATGGTTTTTTGAAAACTGTATTTATTAGGGCATAATTGCAATTAAGTGTAAATCAATTCATATGTGTGTTTCTTTCCCTGGCGTTGTGGATCTGGGTGCCATCTGCGGTTATTCACATGGCTTAGGTATCTTTGGATGTTTAAATATTGGTGCATTTATTGTCATACATCATTTATATTTTATCATTTCATTATTGTGTTTTGTTGTGGATGTTCATATGGCTTATGTATCTTGGATGTTTAAATATTGGTGCATTTATTGTCATACATCATTCATCATTTATATTTTATTATTTCATTATTGTGTTTTGTTGTGGATCTGGGTGCCATCTGTGGATGTTCACATGGCTTATTATCTTTGGATGTTTAAATATTGGTGCATTTATTGTCATACATCATTCATCATCTATATTTTATTATTTCATTATTGTGTTTTGTTGTGGATCTGGGTGCCATCTGTGCATGTTCACATGGCTTATTATCTTTGGATGTTTAAATATTGGTGCATTTATTGTCATACATCATTTATATTTTATTACTTCATTATTGTTTTTTTAAGTATTAAAAGTGTAAAGACCCGGTTCGCCCAGAAAAATTGGGTAACCAATTGTGATTGGAAATGTACATAATGTTAAATGAAAATAAATTTTCGGCATCGGAAAGCGGGACGGTTTGGTTCAAGTGTCTTCCCCCAGGGACTGCACTAAAACTCAAAAGCATTTGCTGGGTTTCCCTGGGCGGCCATCCTCGCCCCGAGCCCTGCCTTCCCGCTTTTCGGTGTCTTTAATTTGTGTAAATTCCCTTTTAAATTTGTCCGGTTTCAATTTTTTTTTTTTTTTCATTCTGGCTTTCGCTAGAGAGTCTTTCATTCGGGACGTGGCTGGGCACCTGGGAATCTTGCTTCCGCAAAAGAGTCGGAGTAGAGTAGAAGGATGAAGGGTTGCGGACGAAGATGGGCCGCTCGCCGCGGCGGTTGACCCCCCGCCCACCCCCAACCGCCACCGAGACTAATAATAAGCTAGAAAAAGCAAGGGGTCGTCGTGTAGCTTCATCGCCCCGAGCCCTGCCTTCCCGCTTTTCGGTGTCTTTAATTTGTGTAAATTCCCTTTTAAATTTGTCCGGTTTCAATTTTTGATTTTTGATTTTTTTTTTTTTTTTTTTTTCATTCTGGCTTTCGCTAGAGAGTCTTTCATTCGGGACGTGGCTGGGCACCTGGGAATCTTGCTTCCGCAAAAGAGTCGGAGTAGAGTAGAAGGATGAAGGGTTGCGGACGAAGATGGGCCGCTCGCCGCGGCGGTTGACCCCCCGCCCACCCCCAACCGCCACCGAGACTAATAATAAGCTAGAAAAAGCAAGGGGTCGTCGTGTAGCTTCATCGCCCCGAGCCCTGCCTTCCCGCTTTTCGGTGTCTTTAATTTGTGTAAATTCCCTTTTAAATTTGTCCGGTTTCAATTTTTGATTTTTTTTTGATTTTTTTTTTTTTTTTTCATTCTGGCTTTCGCTAGAGAGTCTTTCATTCGGGACGTGGCTGGGCACCTGGGAATCTTGCTTCCGCAAAAGAGTCGGAGTAGAGTAGAAGGATGAAGGGTTGCGGACGAAGATGGGCCGCTCGCCGCGGCGGTTGACCCCCCGCCCACCCCCAACCGCCACCGAGACTAATAATAAGCTAGAAAAAGCAAGGGGTCGTCGTGTAGCTTCATCGCCCCGAGCCCTGCCTTCCCGCTTTTCGGTGTCTTTAATTTGTGTAAATTCCCTTTTAAATTTGTCCGGTTTCAATTTTTGATTTTTTTTTTTTTTTTTTTTTCATTCTGGCTTTCGCTAGAGAGTCTTTCATTCGGGACGTGGCTGGGCACCTGGGAATCTTGCTTCCGCAAAAGAGTCGGAGTAGAGTAGAAGGATGAAGGGTTGCGGACGAAGATGGGCCGCTCGCCGCGGCGGTTGACCCCCCGCCCACCCCCAACCGCCACCGAGACTAATAATAAGCTAGAAAAAGCAAGGGGTCGTCGTGTAGCTTCATCGCCCCGAGCCCTGCCTTCCCGCTTTTCGGTGTCTTTAATTTGTGTAAATTCCCTTTTAAATTTGTCCGGTTTCAATTTTTGATTTTTTTTTGATTTTTTTTTTTTTTTTTCATTCTGGCTTTCGCTAGAGAGTCTTTCATTCGGGACGTGGCTGGGCACCTGGGAATCTTGCTTCCGCAAAAGAGTCGGAGTAGAGTAGAAGGATGAAGGGTTGCGGACGAAGATGGGCCGCTCGCCGCGGCGGTTGACCCCCCGCCCACCCCCAACCGCCACCGAGACTAATAATAAGCTAGAAAAAGCAAGGGGTCGTCGTGTAGCTTCATCGCCCCGAGCCCTGCCTTCCCGCTTTTCGGTGTCTTTAATTTGTGTAAATTCCCTTTTAAATTTGTCCGGTTTCAATTTTTGATTTTTTTTTTTTTTTTTTTTTTTTTTTCATTCTGGCTTTCGCTAGAGAGTCTTTCATTCGGGACGTGGCTGGGCACCTGGGAATCTTGCTTCCGCAAAAGAGTCGGAGTAGAGTAGAAGGATGAAGGGTTGCGGACGAAGATGGGCCGCTCGCCGCGGCGGTTGACCCCCCGCCCACCCCCAACCGCCACCGAGACTAATAATAAGCTAGAAAAAGCAAGGGGTCGTCGTGTAGCTTCATCGCCCCGAGCCCTGCCTTCCCGCTTTTCGGTGTCTTTAATTTGTGTAAATTCCCTTTTAAATTTGTCCGGTTTCAATTTTTGATTTTTTTTTGATTTTTTTTTTTTTTTTTCATTCTGGCTTTCGCTAGAGAGTCTTTCATTCGGGACGTGGCTGGGCACCTGGGAATCTTGCTTCCGCAAAAGAGTCGGAGTAGAGTAGAAGGATGAAGGGTTGCGGACGAAGATGGGCCGCTCGCCGCGGCGGTTGACCCCCCGCCCACCCCCAACCGCCACCGAGACTAATAATAAGCTAGAAAAAGCAAGGGGTCGTCGTGTAGCTTCATCGCCCCGAGCCCTGCCTTCCCGCTTTTCGGTGTCTTTAATTTGTGTAAATTCCCTTTTAAATTTGTCCGGTTTCAATTTTTGATTTTTTTTTGATTTTTTTTTTTTTTTTCATTCTGGCTTTCGCTAGAGAGTCTTTCATTCGGGACGTGGCTGGGCACCTGGGAATCTTGCTTCCGCAAAAGAGTCGGAGTAGAGTAGAAGGATGAAGGGTTGCGGACGAAGATGGGCCGCTCCCCGCGGCGGTATAAGTTGCTCCATAGAGTTGACTCTATGGAGCAACTTATTAAAAAAAATTTAGTCAAATATCGTAAAAATTCAGAAAGATATCGGCGTTAGAGTGAGCAAATTTTTTGTTGTTCTCCAAAAGCAGTTGAATGATAAGGGATTTCCCACAAATTGTCATTTTTAATTTTTAATTTTTTTTTAATTTTCTTTTTTATTGAAACTTTAGTTCTTCTTGGATAACCACCAGAACGAGCCTATACCATGATCAAAAGAAGTATCAAAATTGAAGCATTTTTTCCAAATCTACTCGTTGATAGTCACTAAATACTAACTTTTTTCTGAAAGTCAGTTAATAAAAAATGACAATTTGTGTAAAATCCCTTATCATTCAGCGGCTTTTAGAGAACAACTAAAAATTTGTTCACTTTAACGCCGATATCTTTCTGAATTTTTACGATATTTGACTAGATTTTTTTAATAAGTTGCTCCATAGAGTTGACTATTAAATTATGCAAAATGATCCTTGTTATCGTTCGCGCATGCGCAGATAAAAATTATTTCATACAACTGCTCATATTTCCGAAAATATTTAATATATTTATATTCCAATTGCACTATATTGTTTCTACTATATTTTGTCAATTTTTCTGAAACCGGCGTTAAATTTGGTTGAAAACCCTGCATGTTATAAGCAAAAAACATGCAAGAATTTTTTTTAATAAATCGCTATATTTCTATTAATATACGTGCTATTCTTACACAAAAGAATACACATATTGCACAATGTTTGTTTATTTATATTCAGTAGCGGTATACCATTTCGTGCATTTTATTTTACAGGGTGATCCCAAGTATTATGTTTTTTCTTTGATTTTTTGTTGGCCCCCTAAGTGCCCCCCTTAAGAAGTCGACATTGCTAAACATGAGGTCATACCTGTTCTTTTTAATCCTGAAATTCCAAAAGAATCTGTCAAGTATATTTCTAAATATTCGACAAAATGTCTAATATTGAAAGTTGCCGGTCATTAATGGCAATATAGTGCATATAAATATATTACTATGACAAATGGTTTATTAATATTATTTTATTGTAGTTAATGATATTAAGGCAGTGATGTTCTTAACGTTTCTTTTTCCTCTCGAATCATGAACTAGTATTGCTTCTTGTTATTTCGGAGCGAACGCTTATGTATTTCACTTATAATTACTACCTAACTCGCCAAGTAAGCGGTAGGCTGCCAAATTAGGTAACGTATAACAGATTCGGTAGGGAGCTTATCCTGCCGATAGGAGCCAGTAAACCTTATGGATATGGAGTCGTGTCTGGTACTCCTAAAACGTCATAACCAGTCGACTTTTCACGTTATCCAGCCAATGTTAGAATTAAGCGAGTGTATCTCATTAACTGACTAAGCCCAAGCAAACATTTTGAAAATAACAGTGGCCAACAAGCAAAGCAGTTATCAAGTATGTGACTTACACTACAAAATCCCATGAAACTAGCTATTTATTGAAATTCTGTTACATTTTCTAATAAAAAGGCTTTCAAATCCTACACAACTTAAATTGTCATAAGTTGTCTGTTGAGCTATTTTGAGTAAAAAATTTAGTATCGCATGAAATACACTAAATGCAAATAATCAAATAGCACTTTGTAAAATAAACTCTAATTTCGTAAATTTGTTCTACACACACCAGTAAAAATAACAATATGTTGTTAGGATTAAATGTCGTATTTTGTTTAAGTAACGAGTGAGGACTTGCATGGCAGTAAGTCCTCTCCGTTGTCAAACAATGAGAATATAATAGTGCTAAATTCCTAGCTTAGTGGGTTTTTTTTTTTTTTTTTGGTCGAAGAGCTGCACGGTTGACGGTCTCTGCGGAAAAACGTGGGGGCGTGTACTGAATAGTAGCTAGGTGTGTTTGTGTTTTCCCGGGTTTTGAAGTTTGCGTTTTCTTGTCTTGTAGTAATTTTTAGTCACCAACGGAGTAAGTCTGTTCAATTGTTTCTTGATAAGTGGAGTTTTTTTCCCCTGGAGTTGTGTTATATTGTTGAGCCATAGTTGCATGGTATTTTGTGTTGGTAAATAGTGTATCTCGCCGGTATGGCGGGCTCAATTATAAATATAGTAGAAGATAGTACTCCGGAAGTAGAGTCACAAAATATTGAAATGGTGGAAACAGATGAAAATAATGTTCAATTTACTGATATCAACCCAAACGTGTCTCGTAATTCAGCTTCGGCTGAAACATTAATACTGATGGCTGCAGAAAATGGTGCAAGGAATTTTAATATTTTCATAAAAAGTGATGAGTCTAAGAACGTTCCTAAAAGGGACCCACGCGCTGTTCAAATAGAATTACAAGCAAAAACTGTTCAATTCAAAAAGATTGAAAATGTGAAATTTACTCGTACGGGTACATTTATAGTAAGCACGAAAAACCCAGAGTGTGCAATTGATATAGCTAAAATAACCACCTTTCTCGGAGTTAAAGTCTCGACTAGAGTGAGTTGGGAGAATATTTGTAATAGATTTTTGCTATTTAACATGCCGGTAAATATTTCTCTGGCTGACATTGGGCAAGAACTGTCTATGGAAATTAATCTTCAAATTTTGGAACTACGAAGATTTATAAGGCGTGAGAGCTCAAATAACGTTTCTCCCGTGTTAGTCACGGTTCTTGGCACCTCTATCCCCCCTGAAGTTAGGATTTGGCTCTCAATACAGAGAGTGTGACAATTTATTGACAAGCCCAGGCAGTGTAAGAAAGGCTTTAAATACAACCACTCCCAACTAAAATGTAGTTCTGATCAGTTATGTGTGAATTGCAGTCTCCAACACACTGGTTCCTGTACAAACCCAGTTAAATGTGCTAATTGCGGGTCTGAACACAGATCAGACTATAATCAATGTTCGGCTCGGCTTAAAGAGGCTGAACTGTTAGAATTTAAATCTAGAAACTTATTAACTTTTGTTGAAGCACGTCGGAAGTTTACGTATAAACCTGAACAAAAATCCTACGCGACTATTACTAGTAAACAGACATCTGATCTGGATCAATTACAAAAAGCATTTGAAGCTCGTACAAACAAGATGTTAAAAATTATCATCGACCATATCTCCAGTCACTCGGAGAAAATTGTTGAAGCAATAGCTTCTCTAAGCAGCACCATTATGAACTGTTTTGCAAAAATGAGCGACAAGTCGCCGGAAAGGTGTAATAGGCCTAACAAGCATGCGAAGACTCAAGGACATATGACTTAAAGGAGGAAAAAAATTGTTTTTACTGTTTGGTTTGCTTTTTGATTGTTCTCTGCTAGGGGCAGTTTGTTTTTGTTATCTGGTTCTTGCTATTTTTGTCTCACCTGTTGCGCCTGTTTTGTCATTGTTTCTGTTTTGCCGTTTTTGATGGAGATAACTATTTTACAATGGAATTGCCGCAGTCTGTTAAACAAGCTCCCCTGGTTTTATCTCCCTCCCCTTCTCTACTGCTGATATCCTGGTCCTTCAGGAGACCTTCTTACCCCTGAAAAGTCTGTTGATATTCCTGGGAAAATTATTTATCGTTTGGACAGAATGGGTCGCCCGGGGGGTGGCCTGATGATTGCGATTAAGGCTACTTGGTTTTCTACTCTTCTTGACTTTGGTTCCCCCAACTTCTCTAATGAGGTCTTGGGCATTCAGGTGTTTTTTGGTAACATGTCTCTTAATATCATCAATCTTTACTCCTCTTCGGGCTCAGTGGTCGAGGATTTAACCAAAGTGACGCAGTACATCTCTGGGCCTTCTCTCATACTTGGACACTTTAATCTTCATCATCGCCTGTGGGGTTCCCTGGTGTCCTCGCGCGACGGTGAAGCGTTCATTGACTGGATGGCAAACAATTCGTTCTGTATGATGAATATAGATACTCCTACCCATGTCGCCCCAAGTGGCTCTTGTTCCTTGATAGATATGTCTATTTGCTCTTTGGATATTTACTCGAAGACCGCCATACAGGTGGATGAGGACCTCTTTGACAGTGACCACTTCCCAATCATCATATCTGCGGATATTAGTACAGGTTCCCATAATAGGCTCGTTCTTTATAAATGGCCAAATATCTGTCGGGAGATTGATAACAAGCTTCCTTCAGTTGCTAATGTTAACTATGACTCATTTCGTCAGATGGCTCAGAGAGCGATGGAGAAGCATAGCACTGCCCATAACAAGTCACAGAAGACCCTCCCGGCCTGGTGGAACTCTCGTTGCAGTAATCTACGAAAGCAAAAGTTATTTTTTCTGAGGAAAGCTCGTACTCTGGCCTCCAGTGAGTATTGGGTTAAATTCAAAAGGACCTCTGCTAAGCTCCGTCAAATGATTAAGGAGTCTAAACATCACTTTTGGGATTCCGTCTGTAGAGACGCAAAAGACCCCAGATTATTGCACAAAGTCTTCCGGAAAATTTCAAGTAGGTCCAGCTCCCTGATTGATACTCACCTTACCCTTCAAGGTGATGGTATGTCCAGCTCTGATGCGGCGTCTCAAGTAGAACTTTTTGCTGACCATTTTGGCGAGGAGTGTGTCCATGAACCAATCCCTTTAACTTATGGCTCTGATAGTGAGTCCAACCTTAATAGCCCGTTCTCTCTTGCTGAGCTCAAAGACGCCATCCGCCGTACCAAAACCACCTCCCCGGGAGAGGATAAGATCAGCGCTGCCCTGTTCAAAGGCCTGGGTGACCGGTCCTTGAACAGCTTGCTTGGCATGTATAATGATATTTGGCTTACGGGCGACATACCTCCTGACTGGGCCTCTGCTGTTATCCTGCCCATCCTTAAGCCAGGCAAATCAAAGAAACTGGTTGCTTCCTACCGGCCGATTGCACTGACTGCAGTTGCGTGCAAGATTTGCGAGATGATGATCGCCAACCGGATTAATCCTTACTTGTTAGAAAATAAAATTCTTGACAGCCGGCATTTTGGGTTCCAGCCGTTTCGGGATAGTCATGCTACCTTAATCAGGCTTCATCAAGACATTAACAATGCCCGGAGAGAGAAGAAGTACATTCTTGGCATCTCCCTTGATATCCAGGCCGCCTACGACTCAGTGTACATTGACGGTTTAATATACAAATGTTCTCAAATCGGCATTACTGGGAGAACTCTTCGTTGGCTCCACAATTTCCTCTCAGGGAGGTCCATAAAGGTCCGATGGAAGAACGTTACGTCGACTTCAAGAGGTATCGGTAAAGGCGTCCCGCAAGGGGCGGTCCTTAGCCCGACTCTTTTTACCATTTATATGTCTGATTTCTTTGAGGTCCTAGAGTTCCTCGGTGTAAAGTTTTTAATCTACGCGGATGATATATTTATCTACTGTGAGGATAGCTCCCTGGACAGCTGCAGAGATAAGTTACATGAAGCGCTCCGACTTATTTAACAATGGTGCTCTTATTGGAAGTTATCTATCAGACCGGACAAGTGCCATGCAATCAACCTGTCGAGACGTCTCTCAGAGTGCGAGTTTGAATTCAGCATTAATGGTGGATTAACAGACTGGTGCTCAGAGCTTAAATTCTTGGGCTTCTACTTTGCTCGCCGTGGTGGCTTTCGGAGACACATAGAGTACTTTAGGAAGAAGGCGTTCAGCAAACTTAACATCCTCAAGGCTTTGGCCCACAAATGGTATGGGGCAAGGTCCCACCATCTGCTCACTCTGGCCTTCTCATCGATTCGAAGTGGTATTGAGTACGGGGCAGCGATATTCAAATCGGCATGCAACTCACTTTTTCAAAAGTTGGAGGTCATTCAAACCAGTGCCACCAGAATTGCTTTGGGTCTCCCGAAGTGGACACCGAACATCATCGTATGGAAGCACGCGGGCGCTATCCCCATGGCGGATAGAATTGGCTGTCTTGCGGTCAGTTTCTGGCTAAAGCACCTGTCACTGGGAAGTTGGTCTCCGCTCTGGGACATCCGGGGAGACGGACTGGAACCGTTGGTTACAGATATTCATTGTGTTGGCTCGAAAAGCTTGTCAGTACACCAGACCACCTTCTTCGGTTTCAAATTCCTCTTCCCACGAACATGGAGGCTGTCAGGTTCTTCACTGGGGGTCTCCCTTTCCAAAGCACTGACCTGGATGCGAGCATGGTCCCGCAGTATTTTGCTGATTTTATTCAGGATTACTCTAACTCTTGGAACATCATTGGCACGGATGCATCGAAAACGGATTCCTTTACCTCAATAGCAGGTTGCTCCTCAACGAACCATTTTGTTTACAGAGTCCACTCAGTCAACTCAATTTTTACTGCAGAAGCCTTGGCGATCGGCACAGCGCTGGACGAGCTGGCCTACCAGCGGATGCATAGCGTCGTTCTTACCGACAGCCTGTCAGTTCTATCTGCTTTACAGTCTGTTAACTCAAAGTCTCCCACTGTCATTATCTCACTCCATAATAAGATCAGTAGAGCTGCAGGGTTTGCCTCGAACATTCACCTTTATTGGGTTCCGGGGCACCGGGGAATCCCTTTAAATGAGAAAGCTGACAGCCTTGCTAAAGGCGCGACCTTTTCTGATGTTTTGATCGATTGGATCTCTCCTGAAGACATCAGCCATGCTTACAAGCAGGATGTGTGGGGATGTTTTAATCAGTCATATAGGAATAGTAAATACAGTATCTCACATGGTGACATTCCTTCTATTAAGAATTCTTCTGTATGGGCTCGGAACAGAAGGGAAAAGTGTTGATTACCCGACTTCTTTGTCGGATGTTGAGTACTCCTGGTTTACTGGCGAGATTCAACTTGCTTGATGATGGTAGGTGTAGTACATGTGGTGTAACGGACTCCCTGGATCACATTCTGTTCACATGCTCCAAGTATCACTCTCATCGCAGGCGTTGCTGGGATAACAGTGTTTTGAATAGTGGGTATTTTGGTTCTTTTGGATGGTTCGTGAGCAAGTTTCCTTCGTCCAATAAGTTTCGCATGCTACGATGAAGTACCTGTTTAGTATCGAACGTTTTTAGTTTGTCTGCATCCTCCCCAAGTGGGGTTTTCTTGTTTTGGTTTGGTTGTTCTTTTGAGGATCATTCGAGGCTACAGCCGTGCAGCTTTAGGCCTCAACCCCCACCCCCCTTCAAGTTCAAGTTCAAGTTCCTAGCTTAGTGTAGCGTCTCATTGCTTATTCCTAGATGGTTCTCTAATCCCTATGGAAGAACGAAAATTGGGAAAGTCTACTTTTTCGTCGAGGTGATGTGAGGAGTGGAGACATCTGGTCACAGAATTATTGCATCAGCTTTAACTTTAGAGAATTTCAATTAATAGAATTTTTAATTAAAAGTTAAAATCATTATATAAGAACTTATTAAACAATTTTATTTGGGTGATGTGCAGAAGCAGAGCCATGTGTTGGCAGAATTGAGATTTGTCTCATATTTTGTTATAAGCTATTTTTGTCTGGATACCAGTATATCGGTAGTACGTCTTTTCACTCCTAATTGGTAGATCCTGGAATCGAATCCAAGCAGAGGAGGATTTGAAAAAATTGGAAATCTTTACTTTTTAATATTTATATAAATTGTGAAAAAAAGTTCGAATAAAAAAAATCCAAAGTTTCTAGCTTTAAAATTTAATTAAGCTAAAATAAACCCTTTTTTAAAAAAATCGTTGAGCATTTATAATAATGATTCATAAATCATTTTTTTAAAGTGTAGAAAAAAAATTGAATGAAAGAATACAAAGTTTCTATTTTTTTAAAAACTTAATTAAGTTAAAAAAAATTATTTTAATTTTAAAAGCTCATTTTCATTTTTTATTATCATTTAGCACAGAAGTAAGGTGCAGCTTCTAGCTATATGATCCGAAGTTTTGGAAAGGAGTGCAGCCTCCAAAATAGTTTTGCTTCGACGTTAATGACATGACTTATCATCAATTCCTTTTTAAAATGAAACAATTTAATGTATAATTTCTGTCCCTGAAATTTTGTTTACAAAGAAAAGAAATACATGTTTTCTACTAAAACCAAAATATTATGCCGTGATTTAAAAATATAAGTGAAAAGTGCTGTTGTATGGAAAACTAAACGACAAAGCTTGTTAATCATTTTAAAAATTTAAACAAAACAGCACAATCCAATATTATTCAAAAACAAATAATTAATTGAATTTCGAAAAATATTTCTTTACGAGATAAACTAAATTAAATTGGAAAAATCCTATTAACATCTGTATAAAAATTAATATTTTATAATGGGTATATAAACAAATAAATATATGTTGTTTGGTACTATTGTGTTTGTAAAAATATAAGGTTTACAAATATCGAATTTATTTTGTAATGGGATCAATAATTAAATTTTTTATAATATTTATATTGTATGTAAACAGAGTAATTAAAACTCCCAAATACTTCAGACAGAATAACGCAATTAGGGGCAATAAAATGCAACATACACTGTTGGAAATTGATTTATGAAACCACGGTTTTTTAACAAGAACTTCTATAATATTCATTAAAAACGAATGAAATTTCATACGTTATATATGCTATGTACAACAAATAATTTAGAAAAATAAAATTTCATACATGTTAATAAACTAAAACATTAAACAAAAACATAATTTGAAGAACAAATTAAAAAAACAAAATTTATTTCCTACATTGTTTAAGCCCGAGAAGGGACAGATATTGAGTTATTTCATTCAATTAGTTCTACATTTAATGTTAAATTTTTGTAACAAATTAGTTAAGCCAATTGAAGATTAAAAAATAAAAATAAAATTCATACAATATGATACTTAAAACACCCTTAAAAAGTAGATTCCGTTCAAATGAAATCGAAATAAATCTTAGACATTTTTTAAAGTTTTGTATTTTGCATGCATCTTATCATTTTATGCACAATTGTCATAAGCATAGTACAAAATCTGCAATACAAATATTTTCAATTAAAAATGGAAGAAGTTTAAGATTTATTTCGATTTCATTTGAACGGAATCTATTTTGTAAGGGTGTTTTAAGTATCATATTGTATGAATTTTATTTTTATTTTTTAATCTTCAATTGACTTAACTAATTTGTTACAAAAATTTAACACTAAATGTAGAACTAATTGAATGAAATAACTCAATATCTGTCTCTTCTCGGGCTTAAACAATGTAGGAAATAAATTTTGTTTTTTTAATTTGTTCTTCAAATTATGTTTTTGTTTAATATGGTCAAGTTTTTCAATAACTACTGCACTCAGACGAACGCATTTCAAAATTAATAGAGAGTATTATCATCAGGCTTTGATGTATGTGGTATTGCATCACAATGTGGGATTCAGTTTACCAATGTGTAATTCAAAATGTTTCACCACTGTAGGAAAGCAGGTGGCGGTAGTTTGGACAAAGACTTCCAATCTGAACATAAAAAATATATAATCAAATCATAAAAAATTAACTTCCCTTAAATTTAGATACCCTATTCCCCACTCAGGAACGCTATGAATGTAAATGTAAATTGTGTTGAATCCTTACTGCTATTATTTAACAATATTATAGCTGTGATACAGTAAAAAATAAAAAATAAAAGTTTTACTTAAATTTTTAAACCTTAATCTCTCCCAAGGGGTGATGTAAACACATCAGAAAATTATTACCTAAGTTTAACTTGTGGTATAAATAGTTCTCATCTCGGAAAAAAAAAATACATTTTAACATTTAAGTTATACAATTCCCCACTAAGTTTGCTACCTGCGTAAAAATAGCTATCCATTAGAAACTTTTTACTAAAATATAAACTTGACCAAAGCAAAAACTGATTCTGAAAATATCCTTTTTATTTCTACTATGACGCCATATTCACCTTTTTAATTTTTGAAAAAAAAAAAAAAAAAAAAAAAAACTAGCTCAATTTAATGTTTCACGTGAAAATCTTTCACCTAAAAAGAAATAAATTATTATTACGGCTTTTGAAATTTTTGCAACAATGAAGTAAAAATGTTACATTTTCTATGAAACAAGTAATATAAAAATTTTGTTTTTAAAGTCAATTCCTACTTTAAAAGAAAAATTTAATATAATCAAGCTAATATGAGTTTTTGTTGCATTAAAATATCTCAATTTGTTGATTTTCTATAAGCAAGTAGATTTACAATGGAACTCTATTGGAATTTGGCGAAATATTATAGATATCGCCAAGTTGGCGTCACTTTTGGCGACTCATTTTGGCCGCCAAATTTGGCGATATATCGCCAAGTTGGCGACAAACTTGGCGGTATTTGGCGACAGAACAGGGTCCCCCCTATGGTAACCCTTATTGAAAATACTTTCATTGAAATTCAATAATCAATGGCGGCCATTTTGTTTCCCATGCAAAACTAAAATTAATTAATTAAAATTTAATTAATTAATTAATATTTGAAAAAACTTTATTAACATCAATTGTCATCCAGTACAAGTTTAAAAAAATTTATTTCAACCTGATAGGATGAATAATGAGTATTTTATTAACGATTGAAAATTTGTACAATATAAATATATAAATATATAAATAAATATAGGGAGAGTGTGAGCTAATAGTAGGAATTGAAAAATGTCCGTTGATTTTCAATGAAAAAAGCGAAAATTGGAATTATTAAGAAAAATAATTGAACAATGTAAACAAAAATTGGCCCATGTTTCTCTTTGGGTTATAATTCAACCATATGCAAAGGCATTTTACCATTCGTTTTGACCCTGACGTCAGGCAAACGTTTCTACATTTTAAATTTATAATATCATTAGAATTAGTAAAGAATAAAAAATGAGTGGCATCAGGGACAAAAAGGTGGGAAGAAAAAATGAAAAAGTTATCATCTCCATAGGCTTTTCCATGTTAAATTAACATTGAGAAGTGACAGTGGAAATAAATAAGTATTGCGCTGCCGCGCAATACTTAAATAAGGTCAAATATTAGATTTTAGTAACATAAAAACATGGAAATTGATTTATGAAATATCACATTTAATTGAAATTAATAGTTCGTAAAGCCGCTTTTATTCATCAGAGTTTCTTTTATTCTAGATGGCATTGATAAAACAAGATTTTGAGTGTATTTCTGATCAATTAATTTCCAGTTTTGACAGATTGAAGCTTTCAATTCTTTAAGTGATGTGTACTGAATCCCATTTGCATAAATCATTCGAACAAGCTGTCCCCAAACGTTTTCGATGGTGTTCAGATCAGGACTAATAGGTGGATGATCTCTAAAAGAACAATATTCTGTTCGTCAAACCAATCTTTCATTGCATTTGAAATGTGAATACTTCCATTGTCTTGCATGAAGATGTAATCTAAACAGTAATATTGCCATGCAAATGGAAAAAGTGAATTTTCTAAAACAAAACTGCAATCAAAAGAAGTCTGGCGACCGTTTAAAAATACAATTTCATTTTTGCCATCGTAAGCGACCGCTGCCCAAATCATCAAATTTCCGCCATAAAAATTTCTACAGAATGTAAATTTTGATTCTTTTCGGAGATCCCTCCAATAATACGTCAAACATAGGCGTAACTTGGGCTCTAAGACTGGGGGGGGGGGGGCAAACATTTTAAGGCCATTTTTTAAAAATATTTATACCCTCCCTCCCTATCACCACACACATGCACTTACATTAAGACGTCTTTTTTTTTTACCGCGCAAAAACACCCAGGTTTTTACTTATTTCGTAGATATTTTCATATATTTTAGTTTATAAAAATACTCGTCCGAACGTTTCAAAATTTTTGCAGGTGACGTAAATCTGGTCTATCCAAATGCTCTAAAAAGTTTCTGATAAAATAGGCACGTTTTGTTACTTTTAGCATAGAAAAAATATCGTCACCGTGAGGCGCGAAGTGACCTCCGTGCCGGTATATTTGAAAGGGTTAAAATTCTTATTTTTAAAAGCCGATTATAACATCGGTTAGAAGAATGTTTCACCTTTAAGAACATATTTTTGGTTTTGTCGGTACCTCTAAAATTGTGCCCTGAAGGGGCGAAACCGCGACGAAACACTCAGATTTTTTATTTCCATCGAATTTTTCACATATTTTATCTTGTAAAAAACATTTTATACCCGTCCGAACGTTTCAAAAATTTTGTAGGTTATGTAAATCTGGCCTATAGAGATGCTCTAAACAGAAAAAAAAAGTATGGTGTGTAAAGTAAAAAGTAAAGTATGTTAAAGTATGGACGTTTTGTTACTTTTAGGGTTAAAAAAATATCTTCGCCATAAAAACGCGAAGTGACCTGAGTTCGCCAGTGTATTTGAAAAGGTTAAAATTCATATTTTTTAAAACAATCGATTAGAAAGTTTTAGCTTTGAGAGCACATTTTTAATTTGTCGGTACCTCTAAAACTGCGTCCTCGAGGGGCGCTGCAACAGGACAGAAAAACGCTTCACGGAAAAAAAGAGCCTTTTTGGAAAAAAAATTCGAAGGATTAACTGTGATATTTTTTTTCAATTGATTGCGGCATTTGAGACATGAGGGATCTTATAGAATATGTCATCCGTTTTTAACTTAACTAAGCAGTTTGACTGATGTAAGTTAACAAATAATGACAAAATACTCCCGAAATTCCTTCTTTTCGAACTTAATTTTCTCCCGATGCATAAATAAGGCTTCTGCGGGTCCGCCATCACTTTTTCCCTTTCGCAAGGGCCGAGATGAGTTATTAATGAGAGTGATTTGCGAATTTTAATTAATAACTCAACTAATTATTAGAATTTTAAAATTCTGAATCTGAGGTGCATCAGAAGAGACTTTGGTCTACTTTCATAAAAATTGTCAGCTTCGTACTTACGCTAGATTTTGCTAGCCATCGCATACACACAGACACACACACAAATCGAAACTTTTTTTTTTATTAGTATAGATTGTCCTCAAATTGGGCGAGCTTTTTTGACATTTCCCCTTAATAATTCATTTGATAATTATGTCTTCTTTTTCATACTGATACACATTTATTAAGGGGAAAAAACAAAATTGGCATACAGGAGAAATTTGAAAGGGATTGATTGAAAAAATAATTCGTATGCGACATCTTAATCATCGGTTAGATTTCAGAGCTGTTTAAATCTAGTAACATTAATATTTCATTTTTTTCAACTGGCGGTAAACTGTTATAGTCCACTAGTTTCCAGAGAAATTCCAGATAACTCGTTTTTCCCACTCTTTTCGTTCTTGACTATCAAAGCTCTGAAACAACCTCAAATGTAGTGTGAAAAAAGTAATTAATTGGGGAGTTCAGAACCCGTTATCAGAGAAACATTCTGAAAGTCAACCGCCATTCTTAGAGAAAAACACTTTTGATACGATCCCACTCATTCTGGTTTAAGATGAATCCAGATAATTTAGGAATACAAAAATTTTAAATTAAACACTGATTTTAATGTTTATTTTAATTCGAATGTTTTTAATTTTTCACATTTTCAAAGTGGGCTCCCCTTAAAGACCTAAATAAAAATATTCAGTATTTTTATATAATGTTTTTACTTTCAAAATATTAAATACAAAATTTTATGTAATTTATTGTATTTTGATGAAAGAATGAAGAAAAAAATTTCAAGTTTTCTGCTTCGATTTATCTAAAGCATATTTCCTTTTTTACCATATTCTTCAATTGTACTTAAGACTGGTCTCAAATCCAAAGGGTCAACTTTATGACACAAGTTTTCATTTATTTTTGTTCGGAAAAGCATGGAATAGGCAGGTGTTGTTATTCAGAAACTATGTAATCGAAATACGATTTCCATTCTTTGGTACACGTAAATGATCTTTCAGAAAATAACCATCAATTGGAGTTTTGAACCGAATTTCCGGACGTAAGAAGAAAAACAGCCAGAAAACCATAAAAAAATCATCAATTATGTATTATTTTATCCTAAAGAAAACAAGTGGGTAAGTGTGATATGCAGAGGATTTCGTTTAATATCTCTTTCAAAACACTTTATCCTTAAATTAACAAATCAAAATTGTTAATAGAAAATTAATAATTCCTTGCATAAATGGCAGCACTATTATATTTAGGAATGCGTCCCCCTGAAAATTATCCACTCCCATATTTCAGTTTTTTATATATTATACAAAGTTTAAAACAAAACGGATATTTCTATCAAGAATTATCGCGTTACGTATATACATACATAAATACAGAACATGCGAGCACATTAGCTATCAAGCTTTGATAGTCTGGGAGTTAACAAATAAACGGTAATAAAGCTAAATGATAATGCATGTAATTAATAAATAGACGTAACCAAATGCGTAAAGTTTTTTTAAAAATCAGATTAGCCTTTTTTCACGGAGCCCTTGTTTGCTCCCCTCCCCCACACACACACAAATTCAGCTCACCTTAAATTCATAAAATTCTTATTATGTGTTATGAGCTATGTCAAAGTTTAAAATCGATCGGTTCTTTAGTTTTCCTAATTTGAACAAATTCCCGTCAATTGTCTGTACGAAAAAGCATCCCTTTTATGTTTAAAAATCGATTTTTTCATAAACCGGAAAGTTGTGGTCCGATTTTTTTTTAAATTTAGATTTTACGAATCAGCGTACGAAATAACATCCGGATGCGAAAGAACCAAATTTGTAAAATCAATAGTTAAAAAAATCTGTACTGCGGTTATGTACAAACATTATAAGTGTTAAAATAAATAGGGTTCTTACTGATTAATACTAAAAAATAAATAGAACTCTATTCCAACTATAATATTAACCTAAATAAGTAAATAGCAAAAATTAATATTTTATGAAGAATTAAATAATAATGAATATGTAACATGGTTCATATACTCGAGAACAAGTACTATTCCAGCACACTTTTAGATACGTGCATAAAAATGGCATAGAATAAACACATAAGGAAAATAGTGACCACGCTGATTATCTATTTCACAGAAATCTTATCAGATCTTTCATATATAATAAGAGATATATTAAGAGAACAGAGCTTTATTTTTTTCTTTAACTGAAAGGAAAAAAAAGATATCTAATTTAATGATAAGAATTTATCATTACAAGAGTAGGAGTCAGGAATAAACTAAGTTAAAATTTAGGAATTCTGTACATCCATCAGGCGTCCTTTTGACGAAATTTGAGTTTTTACCGCGATCCTTTGGCAGAACATTGCATTTTTCGGGATCTTATGATGAAATTTCGCGTTTTCCGCGATCTTTTGACAGAAATTTGTGTTTTTTCGCGATCGTTTGACTAAATTTGTGTCCTTTCCTCGATCTTTTGACGGAATTCGTGTTTTTTCCGCGATCCTGTGACAGAAATTTGCGTTTTTTGCGGCACCCCTGGGACGAAATTCACGTTTTCCCCGACATCTTTTGATGCAATTCGCGCTTTTACAGCGATCCTTTGGCAGAAATTTGCGTTTTTCGCGATCGTATGACGAAATTCCGCTTTTTTCCGCAATCCTTTTAGAGAAATTTGCGTTTTTTTTTTCGCGATTGTTTGACTAAATTTGCTTTTCTTTTTCGCGATCATTTGACTAAATTCGTGTTTTTTCCTCGATCCTTTGACGAAATTCAAGGCTTTTCTGCGATTTTGTGACAGAAATTTGCTTTTTTCCCCGCGCCCATGGCACGAATTTCATGTTTTTTCTGGAATTTTTGGATAAAATTCAAGTTTAAACAACGATCTTTTGGCAGAAATTTACGGTTTTTGGGATCTTTTAACGAAATTCCGCGTTTTTTCCCCGCAATCCTTTGACATAAATTTGCGTTTTTTCACGATCATCTGACATAAATTTGCATTTTTTTTTTGCGATCGTTTGACTAAATTTGCATTTTCCCCACAATCGTTTGACTAAATTCAGGTTCTTTCCGCGATCCTTTGACTAAATTCGCGTTTTTCCGCGATCCTGAGACAGAAATTTGTATTTTTTCCACAACCCTAGGACGGAATTCATGTTTATGTCCAGGATCTTTTGACGAAATTTGCGTTTTTGCAGCGACCCTTTGGCTATAAATTACCGATTTTTTTGCGACCATTTGTCGAATTCACGATATTTTTTGTCAGAATTTTCGTACTTTTCTTTTTTTTTCTTTCTTTCTTTTTTTTTAAGGAAATACTTTTTTTTCAAGTTGGCAAATTTATCTGTAAGGTCCAAATAAAATCTGCGACGCACGTCACGCACTTTCTGCTACCTGGTAAAAATGTAACTCTTTTTCTTTCCGTATCACTTGGCCTGCCGTGCAAAACATGCAATTCTGGTTTTAATTACCAAAAAATTAATTATCTTCGCTTCTTATTGTCGAAATTAAAAAAATAAAGACATATTCTGAAAGAGAATGAAATTTTACGTCGGATGGCATAAAAATCATAGCTCGAAAATAGATATTTAAATTTGGTCTTATATAAAAATTCTGAATTCTGAGTCTGTTTCTGACCACCAGACAGCACCTGTTTTATATTCTGTGGTTATCGCCGAAAATTCAATTCATCAGACATCTGTCGCCTTCAGAAATGAAGGAAAATAAAAGATTTGTTTCTCGATTTTTAACGAATTTCAAAGTTTTTATGGTACGATCAAGATAATTTTTATAATTTCTGAAAGCTGATTTTTTCCCCGTCTTGTGGTACTAATTTCGAATTTCTGGGATGAGTAAAAAAGAAATAAAAGCGCCTTAAAGCAATCGCTAGTCCTCATCTGCCGTTAAAATGACACCTGGTTTTAATCGATGGAAGAGATAGTTTTTATAATTCGATAAAAAAATTATGCTTTTGTTGAATTATGAATGCCTTTCAGATCTTGTAATTGGGTTTTTTTTTAATTAACAACGCCCATTAATTACTACTTTTTCAAAATTTTACGATTTGTGGTTTGATGTGAGGTGTTCAGCTATAAGTATGCAAAATTTCAAGTCAACATATATAGTTACGGGCACTGTGACAGACGGACAGACAGACGAGTGAGACGAATAGGTCAGAGAAGGAAACCCTAATGACAATAGTCAGAATCAAAAGATAGTAATCAAGAGATCTATCCCACATGTGCATTTAAATAGTTCTATGAAAATAAAAAAGGAAAAATGGTTCCGCTTTTCTGAAAAATAGAGCAGAAGAAATATTCTTACTTGAGCTTTGACTACTGCATCAGAAATTACTTCTATGAACGTGGAGACGTTAATTCTGGTTATTTTGAATTATCCAATGCTTATGCCAGTTCCTGAGCAAAATAGCATATAAATGGTTACATTTAAAAAAATTGAAATACAAAGCTGGGCTTTAACTACAAAGCGACTGTAGGGGCAAAAAGTATTTACCCTGTTCCTGAAAAACTAGGGGGTATGTGATCCCTACTTGCCCTCATCAGATTACGCCCAAGGATACAACCGGGTACAACGCGACATGTGCAAGACTCTAGTCCCTGATGTACGCGAGAGAACGGAATGTATGTGCATCTGTATATCCAGACGCCATGAGAATTTCCTCAGCTCACCAGTACTGGACTGACGCTACGAGTATATTCAAGGAGCGTCACTATAGTCGAGAGACCTGAGGAACCAGGAAGTTCTTGTTTTGTGCTTATATTATCTTACGAAAAAGGACAATGGTCAGAGTCAAGACACAGTATTCATGATATCTATTCCCACACGTGCACCCCCCAAAAAAACATCCCTGGAAATGAAGAGGAATATAAGTTTTGTACTTTGTACAAAAAGGAAAAAAAGGGAGACGGAAAAAATTATCTTGAACTGTTATTATAGCAGAAGGTTTTGTCAAGACATAAAAAAAATTACTTATGTCAACGTGAAAACATTAATTCTGGCTGTTTTGATTTTGCTGTATCCAATTCTAGTTCAAACCCAAGATAGTAATATAAATTATTAAACTAAAGGGGTAAAAAAAAGCGAAAAAGGAAATACAGAAATTTGTAAACAAGACAAAAAACTGGAGGGGCAAAATACATGTCTTGCCCCTGCTCTAAAAAAACTGGGGGGCATATACCCCCCCTTGCCCCCGCCAGATTACGCCCATGACGTCAAACCATCCGGGCCATCCAAATTAAATCTTTTTTCCGTCGGAGAAAATTACTTTCTTCCAATTGTCACCCATTGTCATGTACTTCTCGAAATACTGCAAACGCATCTGATTGTGATGCAGAAGTAATTTTGGACCAGACTTCTTTTTTGACCATCTCAAGCTTCGTGAAGAATGTAAAATTTGACTAATTCTTCTAGAAGTAATAGGAAGTGATAGATCTGCACAAATCTTCTTTGAACTGTGGTCGGCTTTTGATGTAAGTTGAAGAATCTAGACACACGGCAGTGTGTCAGCCAAGTTCGCCTGACATAGCCGTGTGTTATTTACACGAACCATTTCGAGCTGTTTTCATCAAATTTCAATGCTCTGCAACTGAAAATCTATGAGACCTACGTACTTGTTATACGAAATGTGTAGTAAGGCCACCCTAATTACCTAAAATTCAAAATTTTATAAATAACGCATAATTTGTTTCCGAGATAATGACATTTGAAAAAGTGTGATAATCGATAATTTTACCACTGACTGACTGACTCACTCACTCACTCATCAAAAAGATCTCATATATCTACTGCAGCTACAGACTTCAAATTTGGTGCGAAGTTCGTTTACACTATAAAACTAAGGAAAAAATTAAAAAATTGTGAAAATCGATGAATTACCCACCTGGAGGTGCCCATTTTTACTTTACCATTGCGTCTATTAGGCGAAATTTCAATTTGCCGTAGGAGACGCTGTTATGTCGCCAACATGGCGATATATCGCCAAATGTGACGCCACCTTGGCGATATCTCTAATATTTCGCCAAATTCCCATAGACTTCCATTGTAAACCTATCCACTTACTGGGGTTTATCTGGGTTTACTTGCTTACAGAAAATCAAAAAATTGAGATATTCTGTCCGTCACAGAGCCCGTTCTCAGAAACTATACATGTTGGAGGCGTGAAATTTTGTATATTTACAGCTGAGCACCTCACATCAAATGACAAATCATAAAATTTTGAAAAAGTTGTAAATTTAACCCTTTGGCGTCTCACATGTGTATTTTAAACAATCCTTTCTAAGTGAGCCCCTAATTAGGTTGGAGGCGTGAAATTGTACATACTTATAGCTTAACACCTCACATCAAACGACAAATCATAAAATTTTGAAAAAGTCGTACATTTAACCCTTTGCGCTCCCACATGTGTATTTTAAACAATTCTTTCTAAGTGAACCCTAATTAGGTTGGAGGCGTGAAATTTTGCATACTTATAGCTGAACACCTCACATCAAACGAGAAATCATAAAATTTTGAAAAAGTCATACATTTAACCCTTTGGGCTCCTTCATGTGCATTTTAAACAATTCATTCAAAGTGAGCCTCTAATTAGGTTGAAGGCGTGAAATTTTGCATACTTATAGCTGAACACCTCACATCAAACGAGAAATCATAAAATTTTGAAAAAGTCGTGCATTTAACCCTTTGGGCTTCCACATGCGTATTTTAAGCAATTGTTTCTAACTGAGCCCCTTATTAAATTGCAGATTTGAAATTTTGCATACTTATAGCAGAACACCTGAGGCTACGCGACAAATCTTAAAATCTTGAAAAGTTTTACGCTTAACCCTTTGAGCTACCACATATGTATTTTAAGCAATTCTTTCTAAGGGAGTCCCTAATTATGGAGACATGACTTTTTGCATACGTATAGCTGAATACGTCAGACCACACGACAAATCATAAAATTTTCAAAAAGTCTTATATTATTTACTCCTCCGGGCTATACTTGTGTATTTTAAGCAATTTTTCTAACCTCCACCTTTTTCACCCGGGGAGCACTTTTCCAACTTTTGCCGACACCCCTTTGACCATTCTTTCATATTATGCACCATAGTCTTACATATTTTAGTTCCACTTTTTATCGCCAGGGGGCGCCTACTTATCTCGGGTGCTATGGGCTCAATCCCCTCGACTAATATATCTACGGGTAGTATGTAAAACGGAGTTTCGTTCGGATAGAGGTTTGTTTAGAATAGAGTGCGCCCCTGGTTGCGAAATGTGGAACTAACAAATTTTTCAAAAGGATAAATGTTTTGAAAGGAATATTAAACGAAACCCTCAGTGCGATCTGTGATCACACTTACCCACTTGTTATTTTCAAAATCATCAGAGAAAAGTTTATTTAGTTAATTAAATTTGAAAATCCAGGGAGGGGCAATGTCCTTCCTCTGCACTGCCTCTTTGCCCGCACCCATGGATGAATGATACATAGTGTGGCATAAGCACATAACTTTATTTTTCACTTTCAGTACAAAAAAGCAGGCCCAGCTATAGGATATTTAATTGGAAATTTTAATAGGAAAATTTATTATAGGAATTTAATAGGAATTGTTGTTTCAGAAACAATAAAAATTTCGAATCAATACATTTCGTTTCAAAACATGCATTCAGTGTAGCAGTATTATGGTCCTTAAATGCCTGAATTTTCAAAAATCATTGTAATAATGTTTTTCGGATTTCATTTTTTAAATAAATCATGGGAAAAATACTTTAAAAAATCATAGTTTGTTTTAAGTGTGATTTACGGCTAAAAAACAGTTTTTACTAATCGGCAATACTGGTCTTTAATCGAAAAAATAATTTCCGTTGATAAAATTCTATAATATTAAACACACAATTATTTTAGGAACTATAATAAGAAATAAATTTTACTTGCTCACTGCAAAACAAAATAGGGTATTTCGCAAGCTTCCAAACAAAACAAAACGAACAAGTAGCAACAACTGAAAAAATAAATCTATCTTTATTCTTAAACAGCACAAGTGTTGCCATCTACATGTTGAAAATCGATTTAATAATATTTTCAGAATGTATTTTATTGGCAACATTAGGCATTATAGCTTCAATATTATTCCAATAGTATTTTAGAAGCCTAAATTGGGTATGTTGCCGAAAAGCAACACCCGGCATTTAAGGGTTAAAATATAGATTTCTGCCGCAAATTGACAGCCAAATAGTTTGCTGTGGGAAATTTAAATTAAAATTGAATGTTGCTTGGTGAATAAAATAGTCTCATGTAAACACATTAAAAAGCATTAAGTAAAGTGTCTAAATATATTGTAACTTTACAAAAAGTAATGATATCTAACAAAAACATAGCTGTGAAAAAGGGGAGCCAAGTTCTGTAAAAACAATGACAAGAAAAGAAGTGATATCTAAGTGGGTGCCAAGTTCAAATAAAATTCACTCAAACTTACCTACTGAAGTATTATAGCATTTTTTAAATTGTTTAGAAATAAAAATTATTGATAGCATATTAATAATAAATCTAGAACTTGGCAAGTTTTTGATAAATGTTATGCCTTTCAATTTCATGTCTTAATAAAATGATGATGTTAATATTAACAACAATGTCATTATAAAAAAATTAATATTTATTATTATAAACAAATGACTCATGTTAAAGATCTGATAAACCAATAAATGCACAAATATATTCCCGCTCGTCTTTGGTTATCACTCTAGCACCCACTCTTCGTAAAACTCAATGCAAACAGACTAAAAGGCCTGAGAAAGAGACAGATACCTTTATGCTTGTTCTTGGTCATCCCTCTAGAGACTGCACCAATTTAACCCTTCAGGGGCAAAGAGCTTTTATTCGTGACATGCTGAAATGATTCAATCACACCAGAATTTAAAAACAAATTTATTTCAAAATGGGTAAAAGCTTCTTTTCACGTATTTAATAAAATTAAACTTTTTAGTCCTGAATTCTAGTGTCAATGTGGCATTTTGCAGTTAAAATTAGGTGGGATATATTTTATTCGACCATCCTTCAAGGGGAAGGAGCTCACTCAAATGAAGGTTTCCAAACATGAAATAACAAGTTTAGATATAATAATATCATTAATAAAAATAAATGGCTTGTAGGTAAAAACTTGCCAAGTTCTAGATTTATTATTAATATGCTATCAATAATTTTTATTTCGAAACAATTTTAAAAAATGCTATAATACTTCAGTAGATAAGTTTGAGTGAATTTTATTTGAACTTGGCACCCACTTAGATATCACTTCTTTTCTTGCCATTGTCTTTACAGAACTTGGCTCCCTTTTTTCACAGCTATGTTTTTGTTAGATTCTCCTTTTCTCTCTCTTGCTTAAACGTGGATTACATTTTTGTTAAAATTTTTGCCATAATTTTCTGGATCTTTTCTATAGTTATATATCACACCAACTGATCTTTTAATTAATTTTACTAATTTCCGGAATAGACTTTCCACATCCTATATATGCATTGATTTTAGCTCTTTTTCCTCAGACAACATCTTCCGTTTACCCATCGTGAAAAGTATAACTGAAACGTATTGCTTCCAAAATATAAGGCTTTTTATGTCTACTATGCACGTCACGCTACCTTGTTTTATTCAAATTTTCGTCATATTACTTCGGAATAGCCAATGAAATGTGATATTTCATAAATCAATTTTCATGTTTGCATATTACGAAAATCTAATTTTTGACTTTTTGTTTTTGATTAATATTATGGATGAAATTTTATTTTTGTAACTCATTTGTTATACATACTATGTATATCCCAAGAAATTTCATTCATTTTTAATGAATATTATAGAAGTTCTTGTTAAAAAACCGTGGTTTCATAAATCAATTTCCACCAGTGTAGACGCCAGTTTGTGAAAAGTAGAGAATACATCAGTCACACAAATTTACGATGATTTTAGCATAAAATTTATGATGACAGGGGCAAGATTTATGGGAACTCAACGTGTGCGGTAGCGATCCCACGCGACGTCATATCCCCAAAGTCATAAAAAAATTGCGATGAAGAAGCGAGGAGACACGAGCCACATGTAAGAAATCAGGACCGAAACTAGCCTTTTTTGCGCCCGGGGCAAACATGAATTTTGCCCCCCCCCCTTCTTCCTCAAAGTATATTTACAAAAAGAATTTTACAAATTTTCTAACGGCCGACTTATTTTAAAATATGTAATCATAAAATATGTAATACTGAACTACGTAAATTGAATGCGACGTTTGTTGCAATTGTAGTTCGTTCACATAAAAGAATTCGAATGTATTACCGGCTATTTACAGTGTTTGCTTATATAGTAGAGTTCCGATTATCCGAGTCTCGCTTAACCGAGTTTCCTCTTTAACCGAGTTATTTTCTTCTGATGGACTGATGGCTTTCATCATTATGAAACAGCCATTATAAATAAAATGTTTAATTTTTTTTTTTTTTTTTTTTTTGCAAAAAAAAATAAATAAATAAATAAAAATAAAAATAAATAAATAAATAAAATAAAAAAATATGGCCATTTTTTGTTCCCATTCTGACCAGAAAATTAGAGTTCAAACTTTTTACGACTGCTCTTTCAACTTCACCTAACACTTTATTTATAATGGCTGTTTCATAATAATAAAAGCCATCAGTCCACCAGAAGAAAATGATCGATTCCAAAGGTATAATCTTTCACTTGGCGCCCCTTGGCTCTGGCACCCGGGGCACATGCCCCCTCTGCCCCCCATTAGTTTCGGCCCTGTAAGAAATGAGAAGCACCGATAAGGAAGCGAAATGGAGTAGAAAATGGGAGAATTGGTATTGTTTTCAAATAAGCCCTCCCACAATCGGTAACAAGTAGAGATTTCCAAAAAATATTATTAAGTCTTAGAAATTGTCTACAGAACGTACTGGTTCTCACAAGTCCTGACTTCTATGTAATTATGTCATTTTTCACCAGCCTGAAAATTTCTGTGCAACCTAACATAGAATAATTGATATTGATAGTAAATTAGATGAAAAAATTCCATGCAATACGTTTTGGTTTTTTAAATAAATTACTAGTATATTTATTTCCCCCAAAATTTTATAAAATACAATTTAATTTAATGCATTAGAACGACATAACTGTGTTTTATTAACCTTTCCATAGAGGGCGACAACATTAAACGATACTATGTTAGCCAGAAAAGCTTTCAAGAACGAGAGCATGAACAATATTCGATGATGCCCAGAAGGAATGCGCATCGGTTCAAGAGCTGAAGAATCGAGTTGCAGTTGAACTCCCTAGACCTTGGGATTTTTAAAAATACAGCATAAATGTTACTTATGCCAGATAAAAATGAGCCCCACCAGTGGCTCTCGAAGCTGGTAGACGGGAGGTGCTGGGTTCGATCCCAATCGCGCCCGTCGGCCTAATCGTTCGGAGTTTTCGTGGTTTTCTTCGAACCTTGGTTCTCCAAGCGTTAATACGGGTTAGGTTCCCTTAGAAAGACCTCCACGGAAGGCACTCCCACCCTTAGGGCCTATATCCCACGTGCAGATAATTGGCCGACATAAATACAACCAACCAACCAACCAGCCAGATAAAAATGTCAGAAGTACTGATACCACTATTTTCGAATGGTAATTTCAGCAAATATAATAAATTCTTGGTTAAGACCGCCACCCCTTCGACTAGCATAGCTCCTGCTAGGGTGTTTAACGGAGTTGCGTTCTTATACAGTTTTGTTAAGAATAGAGTGCGCTCCCTCGTGTTGGAATGTGGAACTAACAGACCGCGATTTCATTTAAAGTAGGAAATCTAACAAGGCGATCTGTTTGAAACTTTAACATAGTTTATAACCCATAAGAAAAAGTTTATAAAAATGGCGCGTGAAATTTCGGGCAGGTGGGGAGAGGGGGAGGGGCAAAATATTTATCTTTTGTTTCATACCGTTTCAGGTGCGTTTTTTTGACGGAGTCCTCAGATACATGCTACTTATTAAATATAAATATGTCAAAAGTTAAATTACCACTATTTCCGAATAGTAATTTCAACAATTATCTTAAATTCTTGCTGAAGACCGTCACCCCCTCGAGTAACATATCTACTGATAGGTTGTGTAAAGGAGTTCCATTCAGATACGCTTTTGTTAAGAATACAGCGCGCTCCCTGGTGGTGGAATGTGGAACTAACAGACCGCGATTTCATTTAAAGTAGGAAATCTAACAATGCGATCTGTTTTAAACTTTAAGATACTTTGTAACAAATGATAATGAAGTATAAAGAAGAATGGCGTGTCGCATTTCGAGGGGGGCGCGGTGCATTTCGAGGGGGGCGCGGGTGCATTTCGAGGGGGGGTTATGGTGAGGGAGGGGCGCGAACAAAATTAGGAAATATAGCTGGACGATCTGTTTGAAACTTTAATATAGCTTATAAAACATAACAAAAATTTTAAACATCAGGCCGCGTCAAAAATCATGGTGACCATTACCACGCTTCACCCCTCCCCCAAAGGGAGCACTTTTCTAAATTTGGCAGATACCCGTCATGTGATATATCGTAGCATTTCGGGGAAGGAGGGGGGGGGAGTGGCCCGAACAAAATTAGGAAATATAACAAGGCGAATCTGTTTGAAGCTTTACGATAGTTTAGGAAGGGTTTGCCAAAATTTAGAAGGTGTTCCATGGCGATAAATGTACTGGGCGTTTTGATTACAGTTTTGATTGAGTGGTTTTTGATGGCGTGATGAGATAACTATTACTAATTCAATATCAAAAATTTTATAAGTTTTCATACCACTATTTTCGAATAGTAATTTAAGCAAATATCTTAAATTTTTGGTTAAGACCGCCACCCCCTCGACTAGCATATCTCCTGATAAGTTATTTAACGGAGTTACTTTCAGTTACAGTTTTGTTAAGAATAGAGTGCGCTCCCTTGTGGTGGAATGTGAAACCAGCGCCATCGCTAAGACTTTTTATTGGTGGGGGAGAGAACCTTAAATTGCCAAGTCAAATTTCAGTATTTACCAACTTATTTTATAATTTTGCCAACTTACCACAGTTAGAAAATGTAATATAGTTCTTATTTGTTAAAAGTTTAATAATATTCCCAATTAGTTTTGTAATTTTTACCAAGTCTATCAGAGATAGAAAATATATTATAGTTTTTATTAAAATTTAAACAAATTTGCCAACTAAGTTTGTAAATTTGCCAAGTGTAATAACATTCGCGAATGTTTTGGGGGGAGGCTTCCCCCCTCCCTTAGCGAGGCCCCTGTGTGAAACTAACAGACCGCGATTCAATTTAAAGTAGGAAATTTAACAAGGCGATATGTTTGAAATTTTAAGATAGTTTATAACACATAAGAAAAAGTTTATAAAAATTAGCGCGTGAAATTTCTGGCAGGTGGGGGGAGAGGGAGAAGCGAAATATTTCTTTTTAAGGGTTTCGTTCATCTGACGAAACCCTATTCGTCTCGCTCCTCTGTCTGTCTGTCTGTCCGTCACAGAGCCCGTTCTCAGAAACTAATACAGACATCATTTTGTGAATGGCAACACTTGTCGATAAGATTTCAGCTTTGCAATTTTCGCCACGGCAATTTTTTAAACTTCTAAACATCGCACATTTTCAATTTCTACAATGTCGTATCGGGACAAAAATGTATTTTCAAATACAATTTGTTTGAAAACTGTATGTCAATTTATTCTTTATTGCGGTTTTTTGAAATAATTTTCCTGTATGATTTTTTTTTAATGCATCGTTATCACATGCAGTCTCCTGTAGTGTTATGTATCTTTAAAGACACTGTCGAGCTTAAACCGAAACATTTACAGTCATAGAGGTGTGCTGGTTACTATACAATATGAAATAATACACTTAAACTTTTACCGTCGTAGAGGTGTGCTGGTTACTATATAATATGAAGTAATACACTTTAGAACATCACATATTTAATAACAAACATTATAGAGAGCGCACGATCTACAAATACTAAAATTACAATTAACATAGGTTCTACAGGTAACAAATATCAAGAGGTGTGAATAGCATGGATATTGCCACATCTCTAATACGGAAGAGTAATAACGCCATTAAATCAATATTATTAATTTAGAATTTGTCTGCCGCTAATTTTCTATAACGAAATTAAAAGAATAATAAATAAATAAATAAAATAAAATAAAATAAAAAACCAATTCAAGAACCAACCAATTCAATCGAACAATTTCAATTTTTACAGCATGTATAAGGAAAAAAAATGTATTTTTAAATAAATATATATATATTTTAATTGCATCACATTTTACTGATTGTTTATGGTTTTTAAAATGATTTTAAAACATTAGTTATTTTTTAAATCTATCTCTGTAGCGTGCAGCCCTATTACAAAAGATTAATCCGTTTGCATTTAAAACAATATAAATAGTTCAGCATTTGTTTCCGGCTAATATTCTAAAACAAAATTAAAAAATCATCTATAAATACATATGTAATATAATATAATATAATAAAAAAAATAACTAACATGTAATCGAACAATGCGCTTAAACTGCTGAAATAATCAAAAAGACTGCAGCAAGGAGAAAAATCTTTGGCGATTTCTTCTGTTATTAATTTCTGGAATGGCGCTAATACAAATGTACCACTTGTAATAAATATTAAAACTATATTTAAATAAATGATTGATATATTGGTATTAAAATGCTTCTTTCGTGTTATTAAGGGTCGAGGTAAATAAATATTACATGTAAAACATCAATTACAGTTAGGAAAAATGGATTTCACCTATGTTCTGTAATCCGGGAAAGGCTTCTAGGATTAGATCCTCTAGTCTATATAGACGCTTTCAGTGTGACGTCAGTCATGACGTTTTGGTTGGAAACTGACTCCAAACAAACGGTTGCTATGCGTCATTTTTTAAAAATATAAATCGTAGAAGTTACCACTACATATCAAGTATTAAAAAACTTAGATGTGAGATATAGATATAAGACACAGTTATAATATACAAACAAAGTAGAAAATACAACATAGCAACCGTTTGTTTGGAGTCAGTTTCCAACCAAAACATCATGACTGACGTCACTACTGAAATCGTCTATTATAGAGGACAGACGTATCTGTGCGTAATGTTGGCGTCATTTTGCGAATGGGAACAGCAGACGATCAAATTTCGCTTTTACTGCAATCTCAATATAATAAAAGGCAGTGTAACGCATCCGGGGCGAACCCATCAATCTTGCCAGTCTCCAATAAGATGGAGCCACGGTAGGTTTAATTTTGATTTGAGATGTATATGAAAAAACTTATCTGCCTAAATACAAGTCTTTGTACCTGAAATCCCTTCTGTTCAAAATAATTTTCTGTAAAAGATTCAAAACTTACAAAATTTCAATGATTTACGTAGTCATTCACTGTAAAAAATTTTCGGAACGTTTCAGGAAATTATCCTGAAATATTTCGCATATTTTACCGAAATTTCGAATTTCTTTATGCCCCACGTCAATTACGGCAACAATTCGTGTAATATTTTTGAGAGGTTTCAACTTTTCCGTAAACAACTCTCTGCGCATGCTTTTGCTTACTTCATGTTTTTTTTGTTCCATCAGCCATTTTGATAAATAAAGAAGAAATAGCGGGCATGACCGAAATTAGCCTTGTGGTTAATTCGGTATTTCATTCTCACTGTATAATTCTTGCTGTTTAGACAAAATTGGCATGATCCTAAGCCATAGAGATTCCTTAAACGAAATTTTTCGAACACACGACCTAACCAATGCTCTTCTCGAACCCGAAAACAATACAAAATTTAGTCAAAATCGCTAAAGTCATTTTATAGATAAAATTAGCTTGACCCACAGTGACACAAAAGTGACCCACTAATTGACTTTTCCTCGAACATGTGACTTAGCCTAGTGGTCATCTCATGCCCGGAAACGGTGTATTACAGAATTTTGACAAAATGTTTTGGCCTTTTTTTAGATTCAATTAGCTTGATCCTGACCCATTGTGACCCAAATTGACCCACTAATAGAATTTTCTTGAACATGCGATCAAGCCCAATGCTATCCTCGCTCCCGAAAACGACAGAATACAAAATTTCGTCAAAATCGTTAGAGCCGTTTTCTAGATAAACTATGCTTGACCCACATTGACCCAAAAATGACCCACTAATCGAATTTTCCTTAATATGTAACTTAGCCCATTGGTCTTCTCGTAATCGAAAACGACAAAATACAAAATTTAATCAAAATCGTTAGAATCGTTTTTTAGATAAAATTGGTTTGACTAATAGTGACCCAAAAATGACCCACTAATCGAAATTTCTCGAACATGTGACCTAGCCCAATAGTTTTCTCGTGCCGAAAAACGGTTGGATATAAGATTTAGTCAAAACGATTGAGCCGTTTTTTAAATATAATTAGCTTGACCTTGACCCATTATGACCCAAAATGACCCACTAATCAAATTTTCTAGAACACGTGACCTAGCTCAATGGTATCTTCATGCCCGAAAATGGTAAAATACAAAATTTCGTCAAAATCGTTAGAGCCGTTTTCTAGATAAACTTTGCTTGACCCACAGTGACTCAAAAATGACCCACTGATCGAATTTTCTCTAATATGTGACTTTGTCCATTGGTCTTTTCGTAATCCAAAATGAAAGGATACAAAATTTAGTCAAAATCGTTAGAGCCGTTTTTTAGATAAAATTGGCTGGACCCATAGGGACCCCAAAATGATCCACTAATCGAACTTTCTCGAACATGTAACCTAGCCGAATAGTTTTCTCGTGCCGAAGAACGGTTGGATATAAAATTTAGTCAAAATCGATTGAGCCGTTTTATAGATATAATTAGCTTGACCTAGACACATTTGACCCAAAATGACCCACTTTTCGATTTTTCTTGTTCATGTGATTTAGTACAATGTTCATCTCATGCCCGGAAACGGTATATTACAAAATTTTGTCGAAATGTTTTGTGCCTTTTTTTGGTTTTAATTAGCTTGACTCTGACCCATTGTGACGCAAAATGACCCACTAATCGAATTTTCTTCAACATGCGACCAAGCCCAATGGTATTCTCGCGCCCGAAACGACAGAATATAAAATTTACTCAAAATCGTTAGAGCCGTTTTTTAGATAAAATTGGCTCGACCCATAGGGACCACAAAATGATCCACTAATTGAAATTTCTCGAACATGTAACCTAGCCCAATAGTTTTCCCGTGCCGAAGAACGGTTGTATATAAAATTTAGTCAAAATCGATTGAGCCGTTTTATAGATATAATTAGCTTGACCTAGACACATTTGACCCAAAACGACCCACTTTTCGATTTTTCTTGTTCATGTGACTTAGTACAATGTTCATATCATGCCCGGAAACGGTATATTACAAAATTTTGTCGAAATGTTTTGTGCCATTTTTTGGTTTCAATTAGCTTGACTCTGACCCATTGTGACCCAAAATGACCCACTAATCGAATTTTCTTCAACATGCGACCAAGCCCAATGGTATTCTCGCGCCCGAAAACGACAGAATATAAAATTTAGTCATAATCGTTAGAACCGTTTTTTAGATATAATTAGCTTGACCTTGACCCATTGTGGCCCAAAATGACCCACTAATCGAATTTTCTCGAACACGTGACCTAGCTAAATGGTATTTTCGTGCCTGAAAATGGTAAAATACAAAATTTCGTCAAAATCGTTAGAGCCGCTTACTAAAACTTTGCTTGACCCACAGTGACCCAAAAATGACCCACTAATCGAATTTTCTGTAATATGTGACTTATCTCATTGGTCTTCTCGTAATCGAAAACGACAAAATACGAAATTTAGTCAAAATCGTTAGAGCCGTTTTTTAGATAAAATTGGCTTGACCCTTAGTGACCCAAAAATGACCCACTAATCGAAATTTCTCGAACATGTGACCTAGCCCAATAGTTTTCTCGTGCAGAAAAACGGTTTGATATGAAATTTAGTCAAAATCGATTAAGCCTTTTTTTTATATAATTAGCTTGACCTTCACCAATTATGACCCAAAATGACCCACTAATCGAATTTTCTCGAACACGTGACCTAGCGCAAAGGTCTTATCGTGCCCGAAAATGGTAAAGTACAAAATTTCGTCAAAATCGTTAGAGCCGTTTTTAAGATAAAATTTACACACACACACATACACAATTTTTGCTCGCATAAGATAAAAAACAGCTGCCTAGGCACTTAGAGACAAATGCATTCTGAACAAATGTCATCTTTGTTTGGATATCAAACAAAGTAAGTAGCTACACTGCTCAAAACAATTAAAGGATATTGCAGTTTTAGGTGGATTTTGTATCTGGTAAACTGTTTAGCTGATTGATACATGGTCGACAGACATAGTAGGTTATATGAGAATAAATTACACATGTTTGGCAGAAAAAAATGCATTTTATTGCGCATTTGTGTACTAAAGGAAAAAACACAATTTGTGCATATGAGAAAAAAGAATAAGAAAAGGTGTTTTCTTCAAAGAAAATCATTTTCAGTAGGGGGTATGGTTTCCACGGGCGGCCAGCAACGTTGAACACCTTTGAGGCATGGACTCAATGAGGCTATTAATGACGAGTTGGGGTATTCTGCCCCACTCTTCCAGAAGAGCTCTTTCCAGTTCTTGGAGAGTTTGTGTGGGTTGTTGGCGGCCAGAAACTCGTCTTCCTAGAGCGTCCCAAACGTGCTCGATTGGATTCATGTCTGGAGAACACGCTGGCCATTCCATTCGAACGATTCCTTCCTCGAAAAGGAAATCCTCCACCAGGTTTGCACGATGTGGCCTGCAGTTATCGTCCATTAAAATGAAGTTATCTCCGATTGCTGCAGCGTAAGGGACTACAATAGGTCTGAGGATCTCATCCCTATATCGGCTACCAGTCAGAGCTCCATCTCGAATGATGTAGAGGTCAGTGCGCCCGTCAATGGAGATGCCACCATACACCAACACTCCTCCACCGCCAAATCTGACACTTTCGTGCACGAACGCAGGATTATTCCTACTGCCACGGTCCCTCCAGATGAAAATACGCCTATTATCCGGATGCACAGAAAAACGGGACTCGTCAGAAAACAGAATATTGCTCCATTCATTTCTCCTCCAGTTGACATGCTCGGTTGCCCACTCCCTGCGGTCGCGACGATGCCTTGATGTTAATCGAACACATACCATCGGTCGGCGAGCATACAGACCTACAGCATGGAGCCGGTTTCGGACAGTCTGAGTTGAAATCGTGGTGCCTGTAGCCGAGCGAAGGTGTTGTTGGAGAAGAGTAGCGTTCATGGTTCGGTGTCTCCGAGCTGTTAACGCTAAATACCGATCTTCATTAGGCGTTGTTGCCTGTCTACGACCTTGCCCTGGTCTTCGGCCTGCACATCCACCCTCCAAAAAACGGTTCCAGATCCTGGAAATGACACTTTGTGACACTCCAATGGCTTGCGCTACTTCGGCTTGAGTTTGGCCCCCTTCTAACCTACCAACAATTCTCAAAGCTTCTGAATCTGTCAAATGACTTCGCTGAGACATCGTACTCACCGAAACAAAGCAATCACTGAATGCCGATCATCCTTGTCTTCATTCTCTTTTATCCAGTTGAAAGTCAAATTTCATTCGCTGCCGCTGAAGCGACGTTTTTGACGTCGAACTCAAAATTTGCATACTCCACAGTTTGAAAACCAGAAAAATTTGCATTTGTGATTCTCTTCTTCTATTTTCGGCAAAAAAAATTTCGTTTATATCTTTATTTTATATAAAACTTCAAATATCCTTTAATTGTTTTGAGCAGTGTAGTTTAAACCTTTTTATGCTACATTATTTGAATTTTCATTTTATCTGTTATACGAAACTTTGTCAAATTTAATTGCTTAAATATGATACTGAATAAAAATAGTATATTGATTATTTTAGGTAGCTTTTTTTACAAAAAGCTACCTATTGCAGCCGTTCGGAGGAAAGCGATTTCAAAAAATTTTGGTATATTTTCATCGATCATGACCCCCAGACCCCGAAACCACCCTCCGTTCAAAATTGATATATATATATATATATATATATATATATATCAATATATATATATATATATATATATCAATATATATATATATATATATATATCTGACCTATGTCACACTGTAACTCTCGTATTTATGAACCGATTTGGATGTTGAAATTTGAAATGTGGTACCAAAAAATTGAAAATAGGAAAATATTTTTTTCTTATGTATTTGACCTTTATACAAAGACTCCGTAGCAGTTTTTGTTTCGTCTATATCTTAAAAAATGGCTGAGTTATAGCATTTTGAATTTCTAGCGAAGCTGACATTTTGAAACGTCCTGAATTTTGTCACGCGATAAAAGGCGTATTTATGAACCGATTTGGATGTAACTTCGTTTATACATAGTAGAGACCAATGTCTCGACCGAGTTCGTTGGCCAGCTTCATCCGCCATTTTGTTTAAAAATGGCGGCCATTTAAAATTTTAAGAAAAATTTAAATTTGAAATGTGGTACCAAAAAATTGAAAATTGAAAAAATATTTTTTTCTTATGTGTTTGACCTCGATAAAAAGATTCGGGAGCAGTTTTTGTTTCGTCTATATCTTAAAAAATGGCTGAGTTATAGCATTTTGAATTTCTAGTGTGCCTAACATTTTGAAACGTCCTGATTTTTGCCACGTGATAACAGACGTATTTATGAACCGATTTGGATGTACCTTGGTGTGTACATAGTACATACAAATAACTCAACCGAGTTCGTTGGCCAGCTTCATCCGCCATCTTGTTTCAAAATGGCGGCCATTTAAAAAAATTTAAAAAAATTTAAATTTAAAATGAGATACCAAAAAATTGGAAAATGAAAAAGAGTTTTTTCGTATGTGTTTGACCTTAATACAAAGATTCCGGAACAGGTTTTGTTTCGTTTATATCTAAAAAAATGGCTGAGTTATAACATTTTGAATTTCTATTGTGGCTGACATTTTAAAACGACCTGATTTTTGTCACGCGATAACAGACGTATTTATGAACCGATTTGAATGTAACTTGGTCTGTACATAGTACATACCAATGTCTCGACCGAGTTCGTTGGCCAGCTTCATTCGCCATCTTGTTTCAAGAGGGTTGCCATTTAAAAAAAAATGTAATTTAAAATTTAAAATGAGGTATTAAAAATTGGAAAATGAAAAAGATTTTTTTTTATGTGTTTGGCCTTGATACACAGATTCTGGAGCAGTTTTTGTTTCTGAAAATTTGTTCTTTTGTTTATATCTTAAAAAGTGGTTGAATTATAGCACTTTGAATTTCTATCATGGCTAACACTTTAAAACGATCTTGTATTTGTCTCGCGATACCCCACGTATTCGCCTATTTCGATGGAAAAAGGCATGTGGATAGTATACATCAATATCTCGACCAAGTTCGCTGGCCAGCTTCATCAGACATCTTGTTTCAAAATGGCGGCCATTAAATTAAAATATATATATATTTAAAGTGAGGTGCAAAAAACTTAGAAATTGAAAAAGGTTTCTTTCTTAAGTATTTGACCTTTATATAAGGATTCAGGAGCATTTTTTGTTTGTCTTTATCTTAAAAAATGGCTCAGATATAGCAGTTTCAATTTCTAACGTGGGTGACATTTTGAAAAATCTGATTTTTTGCCTGCGACATCACTCGTATATATCAACCGATTCCGATGTGAGTGAGCATGTGCACAGCAATTACTAAGGTCTCGACCAAGTTCACTGGTTAGCCTCATCCACCATGTTGTCTTAAAATGGCAGACACTTTAAGAAATCGCCGAATTTGGCAGCCAAATATAAGTTACTTTAAATAAAAGCATCTTGGATAAAGCTGACTAATTTCGCGAAATTCTCATTCATAATGATTTAGTATTGATAAAAATTAGTATTGAATCTCATACATTCGGTTTCCACTTGATTGAGCTTCGTGTGTTTAAATAATATAAGTTGGCTTTTTTAAAATAAAGAATATGAAAGCTACCTCTTCCTCCCGGCACTGGCCGGAAGGACTTTTTTATAATGAAATAATTATTCTTTGTAATAAAAACTGAATGTATCTGCCAATTGAGAAAATGCTTTTTTATTAAAATGTATAGATAAGTTTTTCAATTTTCTTTTGAAATAAGCTTCCTGCAATTTAATACGAGTAATGCATTAATAAGTTTTAAACATTATGAAATTCATTTTTTAAGATAAATATCATATTTTATTCACAAAATTTCACAGAATCACAGTATAATCAAATTCAATTATGCTATTAAAAATCAGTATTTTTAATAATTTATGAAATAAAGCATATTTAAATATTCCACAAACGATTTTTATAATTTTTCTATTGCTTCATGAAATTTAGCTTTTTTAACCCTTTAACGGGTGCCATTTGCACGGCGCAAACAACAAAGATTCACAAATTTGCCCCAAGTATTTTCGAATAGAAAATTTTGCTTTTGCATTTTGGAGATTTTTTGTTTTACACGTAAAATTTATTATAGTAAAATATTGGTGGTAAAACATGGTACTTTTGACATACTTCAGTGCCCTTCAAAGGATTAATGCATTTGGAATCATAGAGGAAATTATAGTGCTACAATTGTTTATATTTATTTATGCATTTTTAAAATGAGTAATAAAATCAAGTCCATGTTCACCTTTTGTTATCTTTCAAAAATTTATATATTTTATTAATCAGTTTTTGTACTTTCTTTAATTTATAAATTAATTAAAATGTCCTTTAAATACATCATTAAGCCTATGTTATATGTAAATTGTTTTGAAAAATCTTATTCCTTGATAGAACCATATATTGTCCTTTTTAGGTGCGTTCGTAATTATATAAATACATAGCACCTATAGTTGTCGTTAGGTGCGTCTGTCTTTCCGCCCGTCCGCATATAAAGGAGCAAAAATCTATCCAACTGAATGGTCTGAAATTTTAAATATATAATTGCTGCAAAATTTTGTCCAGTCGTTTCAAATTTTATGAAAATCGGATGTATAGTTTAATTACAGGAACTGTCAAAAGTTTTCGTTACATTACGGCCAATGGAAAAAAAAAATATTTCAAGTGCATTTTAATGATGTACAGCCTTTTAGAATAACATTGATATGCACTTATGAAGTGCACTAAAATATACATTCAGTACAATATGCGGAGCAAAAAATAGTTATAAAACTAGTTATAGTACGCACGCACCTCATTTGCCACGTTTAACGTGTAATTTCCAACTTGTTTTTCGTTTAATTGAATATAAACAAAATGATTTTAATAAATTTGTGTCTTAGGGGCAGTTGAAATAATTTTAGAATTTTTAATGTCCGCCTTTCCTATTTATAAAATATGATATATTTAAAATAAGTGTAATGAACTATTTCTCTCATTTTATTATGTAAAATTTGAGAAAAAAAAACAACACATAAAAGTAATTTTTGCACGTTTTGTACTTATCTCTTGTATTGCTTATCGAATCTTCTAGCAAGGATGTAAATTATTAAGATCAGGGGTTCAAAATTCTATTTTTTTTTTTAATTTATAGAGATTTTGTTATGAAATCTTTTTTCTGAAATATGTTTTAATATAATAAGAATATTGAATGTAAAAAAAAAAAAAATCTGAAAAATTTAAAAAATATATTTTTTTAATTTAAATTTTAAAATTTTAAACATATTCAATTTTTATATAACTCTGGAAGTATTTACTCGATTTACAAAATTTTTACACTTTTGTGTATAGAAAATGTGCCATTTTAATTTGTCTTCAGGATTTCTTAAAATATTGATTATGAATTTTTTTTTTTTAATATTTTAAGTAAGAAAATGAAGTTTTTTTATGAGTGAGTTTTGCATTAATTATCAGATTTTCACAATTATCACTCAAAATTAAAAATCCTGAAGAAAATTTGTTGGAAATATAGTATATAAGCTCTTTTGAAAATTCCATACATACAACTTGCAAGGAGCTTTAGATATATCCTTTTGAAGTTGACAAATAGTGAAAAAATTCATTCTGAGTTAAATGAAGTTAAAGTCTGGGACTTAAAAATCCCTTAAGAATCAATTTATTATTATTATTATTATTTTAATTTCACTTTAAATATTATTCAAGGGTACATTATATGCATTATGGCATGCATTATCACAAAAAAAAAAAAAAAAAAAAAAAAAATTTTTTTTTTTTTTTTTTTTTTTTGAGAAAAAAAAGGAATTTTACCCATTATCTTAGATATTTTCAAAATGCCTCCTGCGCTTTCCATATCAATGAAAATCCCGAATATTTTTTTATAAAAGTTTGGTGTATACATAAAAATAAAACTGGGTACCGAATTTTATATATTTGAATATCAATAATATATATATATATAAGTGTATATAAGTGAATATATATAAGTGTTTATTAATCTTAGAATATCTTATAGACTAGTTTATCTTAGTAATAAGATAAGCTATCTGAATTTAAGATAAATTCCTTCTTTCATTAGCGTGTTTCTGAATCTATTTAATGAGTATTTAAAAACCTCATAGGTGAGAATTTTCAATTCTTCTGTGATCTTGATATGCGCAGGTTTGTGCGGTCTGTTTGCTGGAAAAAATAATACGATACGTGCTCAAAACAGAGACGAGTCACTCAATAAAATTATTTGGTGTCAATAAACACTTATGTGATTTTGTTAATTCGTTTTTATAGCCTCTTTACGTAATACAATGCAACATTACCGCAACAGGAAGAAGTAAGGAAAAAAAAAATCAAAATTTTTTGAAATTTAGAAAATTGTCAAATATATATATATATATATTTACCTTTACATTGAAATATATAAAATTCGATGCACAGTTTTATTTATATATATAAACCAAACTTTTATTAAAAAAATATTGGGGATTCTCATTGATATGGAAAGCGCAGGGGGCATTTTGAAAATCTCTAAGATAACGCGTAAAATTCCTCTATTTTCTCAAAAAGGTTTTTTTTTTTTTTTTTTTTTTTTTTCGATAAATGTATGCCATAATGCATATAATGTACCCTTGGAGAATTTTTATCCCCGGACTCCCTTAAACCAGAAAAAAATTGATTAAAAGGAAATTTTATATTTTCTAAAAACTTATGATTTTAACAAAGGAATAAAAATAACGTTTGCATTTTTAAAAAGTATAATTAACAGTTTTACACTTTATTTACTCGCGCAAGTCCCAGCTCGGAACTTAGTTTTAGCAAATACTTTTTATATGTTTAGTCATGAGTTTCGATTAATATATTTTTGTTGTACAGCTTCGATTTTGTTACCTGATAAATAAAAAATAACATGTTTAGAATTAATGCGCTTTCAGCTTGATTCTAGTGTTACGTTTAAGACTAACACTAAAGTTTTTCTAGTGTTACATTTAAAACTAACACTAAAGTTTAATTTTGTACGATGTATGAGAATTACATCGAACAAAATATGTTAAAACTATATGAAGTAAAAGCTATTACTTCAGAAAGGCAACCAAGAAAGCTACTAGCATGTAAAAACTGAATTATTAATATTAATTAGCTATAGTGATAAGCAGTTTTAGAATTTTTAAAATCATGCTGTCTCCCCCGCCGCCGATGAGGAATTTTACCCGGCGCACACCTGTAGTTGCTGCCCATAGCAAAGCTGCAAATCCAAGGCAGGAAAAATAAATTCTTATCTTTTTTTTTTTTTTAAGATGTTTCCCGGAAGTTGAATTCTTAAAAAAATAATAGTTTATCAATAAGAAATTAAAATAAAAAAGGCATTTGGAATTTATTTGCCATATTTTATGTTGAAAAAAGCGAGTAGATCTGAAAATAGTGTTTCCTTTTATTTTTTCGCATTTTTTATGTAATATTTTAACGTTTCATAACATGATTTTTTTTATATTGAAAAAATTCCTTTCTTCCACCGTGCTTGCATTTATGAACAAATATACTGACGCCTATATTGATTGTTAACTTTCACTGTAAAAGAATTTCCCGAGGGTTCCGGACACAAGTGGTGGCATTAAGATACCACGGCTTTTTGTTGTTACGTTTCACAACAAAGTAGTGAAACAGTCCAATTTTTCAGAAACATTCCGTGATATATACTCCGAAACCTTTCATATGTTATGAAAGGTTTCAGAGTATATATTACGGAACGTTTCTGAAAAATTGGATTGTTTCACTACTTTGCTATGAAAGGTTTCGGAGTATGCGTTACGGAATGTTTCTGAAAAATTGGAATGTTTCACTTCTTTGTTGTGAAACGTAACAGGAAAAAAGCCGTGGCATCTAAATGCCACCACTTTTTTCCGGAACCTTCCGGAAAATTTTTTTGGTGTTTCAGAAAACAAACGTAGCGCACTTCGTGTGCAAAACGTAAATAAGCTGTGGTAGAGAGTCATTCCTTTTGTGATTCATTGAAAAAAAATTAAACCATGGTGCTATGAAGATTAAAGGAGACGACATAAATGACATCACTTGAAGCTGTCCCACCCCTGCTGTGTGACGTCTGCAGCAGGTAAACAGAAGAAAAGCACCAACAGGCGTGAAGAACACTTTAACAATGCTTCCCCTTCGTTCTTTCGGATGGCGTTCAACCGGTTCAACCCGAAATACATATTTATTAATCAATAAACATATAAAAAAAATTAGAGGGGGGGAGGAAGAGGGGGGGTAAACGATAAAAATACAATTTCAAAGTGTTATTAAAAAAATAGCATTATTTCAATAGTTGCAGCAGACTGTTTTAATTACGCAGTTTTATTGCATATTTGTTAAATTTTTGTTTTATTAACGAATCTTAATTTTGTTATAGTATATTAGCCGGAAAACCTGTTTTACCCAGAAATATTGCAAATGCTATTTGTGTGTTTATTAGAACATAAACTAGCCGAACTTTGCTTATCTAAACGCTTCCATATTGTCAATTATTTTTTATCAGTTTTTCAAATTTTAAGTGAAAAACACAATTTTTACCCACCATCCTAGGACGGGAATTTACACTAGTCTATATTATAAAGGACAAACGTATCTGCGCGTAACGCTGACGTCATTTTGCGAATGGCAACAGCAGACGATCAAATTTCGCTTTTACTTCAATCTATCTATCTATATTATAAAGGACAAACATATCTGAGTGTAACGCATACGTCATTCTGCGAATGGCAACACTTTGAAATTTGAAATGAAATTTCGGTTTTGCAATTTTCGCTATTCAAAATTTTTAAACTTCTAAACATCGAGCAGTTTCAATTTTTACACAGTCGTATAGTGAAAAAAATGTACATTTAAATGCAATTTATTTGAAAGCTCTATCGCAATTTATTGTTGAGCTATTAATTTTTTTATAGTTTTTAGTACCAATTTTGTAATTGTGGCAACTGATGTACTCCATTTCTATTAAAAGTAAAGGGAAAATAGTCATGGTTTATTTATTTTTATGGATTATATCGTTATCGATGCCATTTTCACATTACAAATAAAATTTTTGAACAGAAAATGACGTCAGCCGATAAAGAAAAAAAAAAAAAAAAAAAACACGCATTCTTCTTCATAAATCAAAAGATTGAAAAAGATATTTGAATATTTTTACATTACGCTGATACTGAGTTTGAGACGCTAGGCAAAATGATTCAGTGAGTAAAAATGGTGCTATATTTAAAACAAAACGATCGTTTTCTGTGATAAAACAATATTAATAATAAATAATATTTGACCAATTCTAAATGGCCAATACTATGGCAACTGAAGGCAAATTTTTGAATGGTAAATTTTCGCGGGTACTGAGATAAGAACTTCACATGAAAATGACGAATGTTCACATGAAAAATTGTATCGAACAAACGTGACTTTAACTTTGGAAATACATTCATTAATAATGTATTGCGCTTTAAAATACTTTTAAATTGCGAATTTGATTGGTGTGGATGTAAATTTTGAGAATGTGAAAATAACGTACAATTTAGATTTTATGGGGAAATTTTTATGATGTGACAAAGGGAAATCCTTTTTAGTGATATTTCATCCCGTAAAAACAAACATAAGAGCCCCAATCGATAACTTTAAACTTAATTACTCATCTTGATTACGTATTCTAATACAGTTTAATTTTTCAAACATTTAAGCAGTTGAAGTTTGTGGAAATAATATTTTTGTAATTTTAGGTTTAAAACATTATTTGTTTTAAGAGTTAGACAACCAATGCAAGATGATTTTTTATTGTAATTATTTTTGTAAGTTTATTATAAATTCGATCTAACAGTTCCATTCTAAACATTTTAATTCGTCGAATTTCGACGGGTTCCAACTCGTATATATAAAAGCCGTTCTCTGTGTGTATGTCCTTTATACAAATCTTTAATTTTTGACCGTTTTGCACGAAACTTGCTGTACATAGGCTTTAGAACGTGGAATAGATCCCTGTCACCTTTAAAAAAATCATCAGACCAATATTTATCCCTTTTTCTATCATCTTTCATAATTTAACATTATAGAAATATCTCATTTTAAATTTTCAAATTCAATAGCTTCTTTCCTGTTGCCACACGTCTAAAAAACTGCTCAATAATTAAAAAAAAAAATGATAACTCGAGTACTTTGTTTTATTAGCCAATAAAAATTCAGACTCGACTGCTATATTTGTACATTTTTGAAATCGACGTCATTCTAATCAGAAAATGCACATTTTTATATATTTATGTAAAAACTTTAACTAAGCATGTTTTAAAATGACCTTAGAAGTACTTTAGTTGAATGTTAAAAAATCTATTTTAATGAAGTCGTTTCAATATCAAGAATCAAATAAGGAAAATGATAATAGTAAAAAAAAAATCGTTTGCTAGATATGACGTCAATGTCATCAATATAATTTCAAACTGGCTCTAAAAACTGGATGCTACAATTTATTCCCTATTTCTTTGTAATCTTTAATTATATCATTTAGATAAATGTTTTAATACCTGAAATGCAATGATAACATTCTACGATTTGTATCGAATACGGTTATATAAAATACGATTTTTGTACGATTTATATTAAATAGAAATTATAGCTACTATTTTTTAGGGTAAGCTTTTTTTCTTTTTTAAACAAAATTTCATGACTGACAGACTTTTTTGTTAGACGTTGAAATAATGGGATGCATGATGTTTAGAGATCAAATTGCAGTAAAAGCGTAATTTATGGTACGGTTAGGTTGTTGCCACCAACAATATGGTGCTAGGCGTTACTCATAGATATGTCTTTTCTTCATAATATTGCATTAATAGCAAACGGATATATCTTTCTGAAATGGGTTACAGGTATATTTAAAAATATATCCGTGATTGAAAATTAATTTAAAATGGATAAACAATCCGTAAATTGAGATAAGCTTTTCAAAAAAAAATTACTGAAAGTACTTTTTGTATTCTATTAGACTTTGGAATAATCAAATGTGCGATGTTTAAAGGTCAAATTGCAGTAAAAGTTAAATTTATGGTTGGGTTAGGTTATTGCCACCAACAATATGATGCTAGAGTTACTCATAGTTCATCAATGTCTTTACTTTATAATATTGCATTAAGAGCAAACAGGTATATCTTTCGTAATTGGGCTGCATGCGGGATGAGATTTCCACGTTTTTGCACACCGGTATATTCTTAAAGAAAATGTTGTTCTGTTAAATCAAGAGAGTGTCCCGATTAAATGAAATATCATTTACTCTAACAAAATACTGGTGTGAAAAAATGCGGAAATCTTATCCCTGGCTGCATGCAAATCAAAAATATCCATGATTGAAAATTACTTTAAAATCCATTCACATGAAAAAATTGAGATACAATTTTCAAATAAATTTCATTTGACAGAAGCTTTTTCTATTCGACAGTGTGAAAAACGAAATTGTATGATGATCATAAGTTTAAAAAATTTTAGTAAAGGCAAAATTTATAGGTTAGGTCATTGCCATCATCAGTATAATGTCACAATTGGCATTGTGTTTGTAGTTTATATATATATATATTCTGAAGATGACTCAATGAAAGAGTCGAAACATGTAAATTTTTAATATTTTTAATGTTTTTTATTATTTAAATGACGCTTTTTAAGCAAATAATTGTACTTTAATATATGTTATGACATTTGTTTGGAATATACATTATTATGGTATAGCTAATAGTAGACGCAATTAAAACTATTTTACTTATATTTCTTATCGGTCTTTTAACGATTCGCGGACGGTAATGCACCAATATCAGTTATTGTCACTGCCGTATTATTTCATTTTAATATATTTTACCCGGGTGGACCATTATTATTGACACGAGCGAAGCCGGGTAGATCTGCTGGTATATTATAAGGGACAAACGTATCTGTGCGTAACACTGACGTCATTTTGCGAATGACAACAGCAGATGATCAAATTCCGCTTTTACTGCAATCTATATTATAAGGGGCAAACGTATCTGCGCGTAACGCTGACGTCATTTTGCAAATGGCAACAGCAGACGATCAAATTTCGCTTTTACTGCAATTTTTAAAAATTTTTAAACTTGTAAGATTCGCACATTTTCAATTTTTACGCCGTCAAATAAGGAAAAAGACGTAATTTCAAATGCAATTTGTTTGGAAGCTATATCGCAAATTGTTTGAAAACTGTATCGTCATTTACTTTATTTTTATTGTTTTAAAAATAATTTTTAAGCATAATTTTTTTTCAAATCTATCTCTATCGTGTGCAGACGATTGTGAAAGATAAATACGTTTAAATTAAGTTAATATAAATAGCTCATCATTTTTTTCCAGCTAATATTCTATAATGAAAATAAAACATCCATTAATCAATAAGTAAAACAATAAATTATAAATAAAGCACAAATTTAAGACATGTTTTCGAATTTCGCGCTTAAGCCACTGAAATGAATCGAATAAAAAAGACTAATTGTAAATAGCCATCTTTGGCGATTTCTTCGGTTGTTAAATACTGAGGCCGAGATCAATACGAAAAATTCGCTTTTAATACATTTCAAAACATTATTTTAACGCATTATTGCTGTTCTTCATATAAATATGGTTTTCAATATTGTTAATGCGCATTCAAAAAATATATTAAATGTAAAAAATCTATTAGAGCTATCAATTAAAAAGAATTTATGAAACGACTAATTCTGGTATATGAAATATATACCTACCCTATATACAGGGTGTCCTAAAAACATTGACTTCGGATTTCATTCCTAAATATTTATCATAGGTATTTATTGCATGGATCTGTTTAGGAAGAAATTGGGTCCTTTAAATGACCCTTCATAAAATTTTTCATTTCAAAACAGGACCCTTCACAAAATTCTTCAAATCAAAACAGGACCCTTCACAAAACTTTTCATCTTAAAAAAGGACCCTTCACAAAATTCTTTGTCTTAAAAATAGGCCTTTTACAAAATTTTTCAGCTGAAAACTAAACTTTTCACAAATTTAATAATTTAAAAGTAAAATCTGGTATGTCACTTTTACATATATAAAGAAAATATATGTATTTTACATACATATATCTTCTTAAAGACATATAAAAAAAAAACCTGTATATTAAGATAATTTTTATTTCACAAAATTAGGACCAAATTTTTCACAAACATAAAAAACTGTTTACAATTTCAAAAAACAGGACCCTGAGAGAAAAGTCTGGACAGACCCATGTATTATAAAATACAAAGTTACGTAAAAAGGTACAAAATTTTATGAAATCGTTTAAAATTTTCAAGTCATTAAATTGTGAAGAAATAGAAAATTCAAATTTTATACGGCGCCCGTACAAAAAAAAACCCCAATGAGAAAAATGAATGCTTTTAAATTTAAATAACTTTTTGCATGTTACTCGTTGTGTATAAATTCTATACCTTGTATACAGGGCTGCACAAAAGAATTCACTTCTCCTTATTAGCGGAAATTGCTGAAGGAGATATTTTAACTGTATTATGTATTTTCTTACTGAACTAAATTTTCGAATGCATGAAGTTTATTGATATAATATAGATATAATAGATATAATATAGATATAGATATAATATGATATATACAAATATATATATCATATACAGGGCGCTCAAAGAATTTGCATAATTTTCCAACTGTAAATGAGAATGGCTGAAATCGGGTTTTCAAATGTATTAATGAATTTCCAAATGGTTCAGTCAGACATCTTATTTCAACTTATTAAGGAGGTCGCAGGACGCTTAAAATTGAAACAAGTTGGAAATTGGACTTCAAACGTGGCAAATGAGGTGCGTTCATTCTATAACTAGTTTTATAAATAATTTTTTCACCGCATAGTGTACAGTATGTATATTTTAGTGCACTTCATAAGTGCCTATCAATTTCATTCTGTTCGAAAGGCTATGACATCATTAAAATGCACTTGAAATCATTTTTTCCCACTGGCCGTCATGTAACGGAAAACTTTTGACTGTCCCTGTCATTAAATTATACATCCAATTTTCATAAAATCTGAAATGACACAACAAAATCTTGCAACAATTATATATTTAAAATCTCAGACCATTCGGAAGGCTGTAACATCATTAAAATGCACTTGCTATAATCTTTTTCCATTGAACGTAATGTAACGGAAAACTTTTGACTGTCCCTGTCATTAAACTATACATCCAATTTTCATAAAATCTGAAATGACTCGACAAAATTTTGCAACAATTATATATTTAAAATTTCAGACCATTCGGTTGGGTAGTTTTGGATCTGTTATATGCGGACGGACAGACAGACAGACGGAATGACGGGCGAACTGAACGACGACCATTGGTGCTACATATTTATATAATTGCGAACGCACCTAAAAAAAGACCATTTTCAACATTTAATATCTTAAAATGTATTTGATTTTAAAACACAATTTTAATTATATTCTTTCATTTCATGTATTTAAAAAATTGCAAGAGGCAGAATTAGCATTTACAGGGTGCTCCAAACTGTCACACATTTGACGAGTAGAAAATTGGCAAGACAGATTACGTGCAGGATTACAAAATAAATTTTTCCACTAGAATGAAAATTTTGATGCATACTTATACTTCAGATTGTAATAATTACCCTGAAACTAAATAAATTTGTATTTAAAGCATTTTTATATTTTTAATACAAAGTTGTATTTAACTAAATAAAAATTTAGAAAATGTCAACAGTATAATCACCTAAAAAAATATTTTTTTGAACAATAAAAAGGAAATTTTAGGTTCAGTTTATACAGCCTAATATGAAACATATGTTTTGAAAATTTCATGAAAAATATTCAGAAGTTTTTGAGATATCGGCGCGTTATGCCCAAAAACGTCATTTGGAGAAAAATGACTTCAAAGTTTCGGAAACACAGCTTCAGCTATTGAGCGAGTATAATTTTTAAAGCTATAACTTCTGTTCCAATGGGAATTTCAAGGAAACAATTATATCAAAATGTTCAGAAAATATAGGAGTTCAACACCTAATAAAAATTACAATTTCGAAAATTTTAAAGCTTTAAAGAGTCCTGAGACTTAAACGATGAAGTTTGTTACATTATTCTGAATGTGTTGGAAAGTGTTTTATAATTGATGCTTGACGCATGATTTTTTATTTCTTGTTTAGTTTTTTGAGAGAGAAGCCTAAAATATGGCGATGAATTCATTACCGTTATGTATCGATTCCGTTAGATGCAGGTTAAGTTTTCCGAATTTTACTCAGTTATCAGTACAATAACGATGATACAAGAATGAATGTTTGTTTTATATGACACTAGCAGTCTTCGCCCGCTACGCTGGTCGGTTTCTCCAAACGAAAGTTAAATTAAATGAAATATATCGGTGTATTTGAACTTGTGTTTTATAGCAATATATACATTTATCTCCAATGATCTTCCGCATTGCTCGAAATAATATGAACGCCATTACGATTTTGTATCTTCTAATGTCAAAATTTGGACTCTGAATATGGAAAAGAACAGAAGAACAATATGTAGCATATTAAAATCATCCCTGAAAATTAAAAAATGCAAATCTCATCCAAATCTGTTCAGTAAAACCTTCTAATAAGACTAATTTTTCATAATCTAGTTCACCCGATTATAGAACATTCACCTATAATTCTATAGCAAAGCAATGTAAAACAATGTGTTATATACTAAAACCTTTCCTGAAAAATTATCCAACAACCAGTGCTAATTCCATCGAACTCAGTAGAACATTTAAAAAGGTTAACCTTTCAAAATAGGGTTCACTGATTAAATAACTTTCGCACAAAATTCTTTAACTAAGAAACATAAAATGATGTGTTCCTTATGAAACCCTTTCTTGAAAATTTATCTAACTAACAATGGAAACAATTGGAAACAACTAACAATGAAACAATCTTCTCAAAATCCATCCAAAAGAACTCCAGTTATAAGAGGTCGAACCAAAATTGCTCCTTATATTTTATATGTGGAATACATAGTTAAATATATCTTTCATAATCGCGTTTACGTGATTGTAGAACTTTCAGGAATGTAGCGTATTCTATGCGCTGTAGACCTTCTGGATTTTTTTAGAAACTCTGCACACCCTCCATAGCTATAACATATATACTCTCTAGTATATATCCCTGCCTGTAGATTTTATCCTATGTTTTCTACAACTGCACTCTTCTCAGTCACTCTTACAACTCACTCTTAAAGTTCTCAGTGATGTCACTGAGAACTTTCCTCATAGCTTCATAACTAAAAATGTAGAATGATATGGTAAATATTGAAACAATCCCTAAAATATTACCTAACTGTGCAACTCCAATCAAAATACATCAGTAGAGCTTTAAATAGAAGGTAATCTTTCACAATCGGGTTCACCTAATTTTGGAACTTTCTCT